>OX235276.1:53972319-54382303 GCA_944472155.2 Trichobilharzia szidati
GAATACGAATTATAACACTGATTACACTCTTATTATACATAGATTGATTTACTTTACGGCTACCTGTAAGACTCACTAACTTTCTGTAGTATTGTTAACCAAATGCTGAAATTTTGTTGGTTCTGCTAATATCTTTTTATAATATATGTAGACAGGTTACTTTGCAATGTCAAATGTTTACTATATATACAACTGTCATGATAATTTAGTACACTTGGTCCTGCCAACCGACCTTACCTTCAGTTCATACTACCTATATTGAACCCTAACTATATTGTTCTGCTGAATCTTGCTCCACTATTCACAAAACCTATTCTTGTTATTCTTCAAGGTGTTTGACTTCTTATAAAGTAATCTGTTCATTAGGACGCATGCATACATATATAATATGTTCATAAAGATGTACGCGGGGACCTATTGGAAGCACTCACTAAGAAATCTAGGAGATGGAATATGGGGTACGAACATGTCTGGTACCAAGCAATATATTTGCGGTAACCATAATAATCATAGTCTCAGAGCCTAACATCAAAAAAGGTGGGAGGGTGGAGTTAGCTGATCAGTAGATATGGTGGGGGTCACTAAGGTGAATCGCCCCATTCTGCAGGAACAGCATTAAAAAATTTGAAGGCTCGAGATATTTCTGATTTTTATGAGGGCTTAAATCTTTATCTTGAAAAAGATAACAATGAACGCCTTGACAGATCATGCTTCTACCTTTAAATATATACCATTCACCCAGCCTATTGTTGAGATGCGACCATGTGGGATCTGCTCAGATTTATGGGGCATCTTATAAATTAACTTGCTGTTTATCGTCAGATCTTTTCATACCACTCCACAATGTCTTATCTCATTTATTTTCTGACAACGTCTTTACCTGATCCTCATTTTACTCCATTAAACTTATCATCTTATAGCTCTTCATTACTTATCATACTCCTACTCTCTGAAGGGTACGGTTGTGCACTAAATGCACAAAAAGGTATAAAATAAAAACAACTGGCATGAGGATAATTGTATTAAAACTAAAAGTGGATGTCATGATAGTTTGTGATATATCTGTAGCATTATACATTGCAAATGAATGTTGTTACCCTAGGGTGTTTCCTTTATTAATGCATTTATTATTGATACTTGCACTTACCTATTTCATTACAATTTAATGATTCACCTGAGCAGTTTAATTTTTCTAAAACAGATTCCAATCCCTTGTAAAAGGTGTACTTACCTCAATATGGGTTGGTTATCGTATGCCTACAACCACGGGATGAAAACGGAACGAAGTCGATTTTCCCGCTCAACCTGGAGGACAACTGTACAATTCAATAACTATACGGCCTAATTCAGAAAATGAGTGTATTATATGTATCGAATATTTAACAGTTGAAATACGATTAACTTGTAGGCAATCTACGATTTGATATTATATCATACTTGATCGTGCCTGTAAAAATGGCATGCATTTTCATGCAAATTTGTAAATTTATATGAAATACATTATTATTATTATTAGTAGTAGTAGTAGCAGGGTGTATATTGAGTAACTGGACTGTGGGCTTAAGGTAGTTGCCTGCAAAGGTTGAGTTAAATAATTCACACGTGTCTGCGGAATTAGTACATAGCCTACCTTTGTCTATGAGGAGGGAAATGCTGTGATTTTCGCGATTCATTCGCTTCTTTAAGAGTTCCGTGAGTGCATACACTCTAGCAGGATTGGCTACTGCGATGCGTTCTTCGTTCCTCACACGGAAATTTCGAGCTTGTGAGATGGAACTAAGGGTGTTAAGTATTAAACCTAGTGTGCCAAAGTCGTGGTGTTTGAAGTAACTTGTTGAGAGTTTCTTCAGTTTCATACGATCCTTTGGTTTTATGAATGACTTCCTATGTGGGGAAAGCTTAAGTGTTTGGAGTGGAATGACAGCATCTAAGCATGTGTTCGAGTTATGGTAGAAGATGCTCAGAGCTCGCGAGAGGTCATCAGTAGTGAAGTACCCTCTCCATTTTGAGGATCTTAACAGTGATTTCACTAGAGTCCAGTCTTCCTTACTGTAGTTCCTGTAAGTTATTTGTTGTGAAGTAGGGGTATGGGCTGCATTGCTACTTGACGGAAGTGGCAGTGCACACAGCACTGTTTTGTGGTCACTCCCTGGAAACTCAGAACCTACAAGGGTAGAAAGGGGACTTATATTGTGGCAGAAGATTAAGTCTAGTACGTTATTACCTCTTGTTGGGGTTGTGACAGTCTGTTTCCAGCCAAGTATATCCAGTGTGCCTAAGAACTTATCAAATTTAGTTGGGCCTGTAGGTATCTCCCAGTTGATTTCTGGTAAGTTAAAGTCTCCACATAGGATCTTATGATCGTATTGTAGAGTGGATAATTGTTCCAGAGTATTAATAAGTTGGGTCTCGTAATTACTAAAGGTGCCAGGTGCTCTGTAGGTGCACCCAATTAATACTATTGCGTTATTTAAGTGTAAGTTAACCCATAAAGTCTCAGGCATGTTAAGTGTACTACTTTCTAGCTGTGATACAGTAAGTGTATTCAGAAAGTATATGAGACAACCCCCTCCCTTACCACCTTCCCTGTCACACCGAAAGTGTGTATAGTTACCTAAGCTTATCTCTTCATCCAGTATGTTCGAATTACACCAGGATTCAGTGACGACAATTATAGGCGGTTTGTATATTACCGTGAGTGCTCTTAGCATCGGTAGTTTATTTGGAACAGATCTAGCATTTATGAGGATCAAGTAAAGATGAGATTTGAAGTAGCCTTTGAAGTATTTAAGTTCGTTAATCAGCCCCGAGTGTTGTTCAGCACCCAGTAGTACTGTTTGACATGACGACCCTATGTTAAGAGGACTTTCGACATCACGCTCATCTATGTCTATCGGGTTGGTGTGTGCTGTTTTCGGTGAAGAATTAAGCGTTGGAGTACTGGATGTGCTATAGGCTAAGGCATTTTTATTTTTAGTTAAGCCAGAAACATGGGTAGGGATCTTTATTTGACCTAAACTTGTGCATGTATCAAGTGTGCTTAATGGATGCGGGTGAACTAGACTGCTCCTTTATTCATGCAAAGGGGTAGCCAGCATTAACGGTTTAGGAGTGTTAACATCCCTACCAGCTGTTTTTTCAACGCTGACATGGACGCAGTGGATAAAAATTGATTAGGACCTTGTGGAGACCATGGTTTATTATTCGACCTATTGTTAGGTACTAGTGGTGTCCTTGTATGGGTTTCGTGTGTACTGCTTTGTGGGTTAGTTCCCAGCAGACTTGTACCATATATCCGATCAAAATTTATTTGTGTGCCATATTATGGATACCCTGAGTTGTTGGTGGTCGAGTTCTGACTATTGCCACTTGTACTGTTGAGGGCGGCATTGTTGTGGCGTTGGTTATCAGTGTGGGCTATGGTGCTATTTCGCACGTTTTGGGTGCTAATGCTATTGACCGTGGGAGATGTGGGCTTATTTATACTGCCATTTTTGTTGTTGGCGTGATTTGGGGTCATATTCTCCTTTTTTTACTAATGGACTTATGGACAGGAGAGGACAGGGCCGACTTTCGGGGGATTTTGACTTTTTTTCCGGGATTATTTGGTGATATGTCTATATCTACGGTGATAGGCGGTAAGGTTTTATTGGCTATTTCATTACAATTTAGTAGCCTTGCGGTTGGTGAGAGAGAGGATAATTCTGTGTGGTTAGAGAGGGGTGGTGCGGTGGATTCTACGGTATCTCTCATAGGGTTGGGTATAATTGCTGCTTTCAATGTCCTATTGTTTATTCCACAATTAGACTCAGTGTGATAATTATATACGCGCCTTTCTATGACGGTCTTGTCCACTGCAACCTTTATTAGTTTGTAATTTCTGGCTTGCGGTAGAGTGTGTTGGGAGTGGATAAATTTTCTGGCCTCAGCCGGTGTTTCGAACTGAAAACAAATAGGACAACACTTTTCATGTTGACTCTTCTTCAGCCTGTAGCACTTAGTCTTGGAGTTGGGCATTTTCGCCTCACTAAGTAAGATGCGCTGTACCTTTTTTAGTGCCTCATTGTCCGGAACGTTGTAGACGATAGCATTTAGTTTAGCATCGAGTCGTTTTGTTACTTCTGTAGTAACAAAGTTAATGAGGTCATCAACCTTAGATATCGATTCATTGTCAAGTTTGTTAAGGTCTACAGCTCTCATGAGAATAGTTAAAGGTGTCAATTCACAGACCTGCCATCTGATATCACTAATCTGATCTGATAATTTGGATATTTTGGTACTGGCATCAGAAATTCCAGGATCTACTGACTTATTGTTTTTTAAGTCCCTTAACTCGGCCTTAAGTTCTCCTATAGACAACTTTAGAAGTTCTATTTCTGAAGATAGTACTGAAACAGAGCTTGAAGGCTGGAGTTTTTCGATAAGCACATAAGGTGTAGGGAGGGTTTCTGTATGAGCAGAAGGTACTGAATTTTTGGGAGTAGTGCTGATACTAGCTGTCAGTAAAGTTTTATCCTCAGTTTCAGCTCGACGCTTACGATATACAAGTGAGATTTGTGGCTCACTATAACCATTTGTAGGAAGTGTGTTGCTTGATGTAGCAATCAACGACTTAAAATTAGTCGTCAGTTTTACAGGGGATTGAGTTCGCTGCTTTTTACTTTGGTTAACCATAACTATTTCATATGAGAGTTAATAGTTATAGGTATGGAAGTAGTAGAGTGCTTGTGCAAGGGTTACAACAAGATAAATTTTATGTAACGAATCACGCAAAAATGTAACGCAAACGCTGGACGTACCGCTACCTTCTTGTTTCTTCTTGTCTTTTCAAAGGTACTGCCTTAAACGAAGGCACTGAAACAGTGCCGCTATCCTCAGCTAATTCGGAATCTTGCTAGCCCACCTTGTGAATAACGGAACCACCTCTGTCATGAAATCTGCTGTTGGTCTCATATACAACTGCAAATGTCACAATTATGGTGTACTTACCGGTGAATTTGAAGTTTTATGGACTTTCAAACACTCTATGAATCATTTACTTACGATTACTGTTCATTCCGCATCTCTTATATTTCACGCCAGCACCTGTACAAAAAATGCTACTTACCTTCCACAGTTAACGTAATCGTTTATAATTCCCGCGTGAAATTTACATACCGTATTTTTTTCAATTACAGTTTTGATTTGATGCTATATCTCATGAGTTATTCAGTTGAAAGCATATCTCGAAAGTTACCTATTGCCTTATTCGTACATTTCTTTTTAAATATTTCTCCCAAATTTACCAGTATTCTATCTATTTCTAGATTAACAAATCATATATATTCTATAAGTTCTAATTAGTGTACATATGTTCATGCCTGTAAAAATGGCTGGTTTCTGTTCCAGAAATAAAATATTATTAATAGTGTGGCCGGTTGTATCCTTTTGGTGATTTATTTCATCTGCTGGGATACATTGTTTGGCACGACGCTGGATTGGTGTCCTGTCGTGAATAATACGTACATTTTTAAAGCTACTTGCTTTCCTAAAGAAATGCTGGTTATTTACAAAGCGGCTAGCATCAACAATGCTATTAAACTCGAACATTATTGGACAAGATGTATTAGCTGAGGATTTACGCAGTCGTTTGCAGGTACAATGGGAATCTGGTATTTCGCATGCCTTTAAAAGTGCGTTTTTCAGTGTTTCAATGTTCGTACTGTCGGGCACATTGAAAACAATTGCATTATACATGCACTGAACCCGCTTGATCACTTCCGTGGAAATATGGTCTATAATTCTCTCACAAGACTGTAGCGTATCATAGTCAGGATAATCAGCAGGCTTTATCAGATACCTAAGGAGTAAGAGATCATGGACTAACGGAAGGATGTTTGTGCTTTCCAGGCTATTGGCTTGGTTGGATGTGTTTTGCGTAGGCAATGAGCAATTTTTTTTCAAATTTGGCATTAGGTTGGTGTCCATGGGTCACTGATGACCGATGGAAATTTTTGCGATGGGGAGCCTTATCGTTAAGAGTAGCGGTGGTGCTGCAGTCTGCCCTCTGTGTCGGCACATGTGTAGCCTGCTCAAAAGCATCCAATTGAATGGAACTAGATGACAGTAAATCTGCCTGTGTATTGCAATAATTGTCAAGGTCAACGTCTAAGGTTACTAAGCATTTGGGGGAGTTAACATTTCTTTTGACACAGTCAAAAGATTTGATATTAGTATGTATAGATGATAGTGAGGCCACATGTATGTTCGGACCTTCTGACTGACAGTCCTGAGTAGGGCAAATTGAGGGTATAGATTCAACCACATCAGAGGAGCCGGTGTCAGACTTTTTATTAACAGCCAGTGTGGCTTGGTAGGAATCCAAAATGCTTGGCTCACAACCTGTACTATTGCGAATATCCCTGATAAAATCATTTATTACGCAAGAAGGTGAAGAGGTAATATAATAATATATATTTTTCTATCAATGTAGGACACGCCAATTGTACAGGCATGGATAAGTATTATTTTAATTACATGAATTTGATTTATAGTGAAATTACATGGTTGCTGTCCACTCTGATATCAGTTAGTGAGCACATTCTGATAGTTAGTCGTTCAATGGAGCACATAAAGAAATATAGAAATATTGTCTTCGCATTAACAAAAAACCCAAGTATGTGTCGGATAAATTACAAATATTTGGGAAAAAATAAAGCTTGAAGTCAATTCCTCCATATAACTTTGTTGTGTGCGGCATCGTATCTTGTTTTATGTTCAAATTGGGTATTAATTTAAAATGAGTGATTAATTTTTATGATTTTGACATCATTTTTTTGCAAGTAATACCAGATGTGAATTCAACTGAATGCAGATTAATATTGGCCAATTTCAAGCAGATTTGTTTTACTGCACTCAAGTCACCCATAGCCCACCATTTGTCACAGCATGGTTGCTCCGTACGAGTAAGTTGATAAACACGTAAAAAGCTATATAAAAACCATTTTAGATCGTTGACAGTGCTTGTATAAGATGCTGTACAGCGTCTAGTTATGGTGACAGTGGATCTCATCAAGGATGCTGAGCCATTACTAGCCAAACATTGAGGGATAATATATGAGTAAGTGACTTCAATTGTTTCTCAGCTTCAGTCGGAATGTAGATCAATGCAACTTGTACTACAAAGTAAATACAACAGAAATGTACCAGAGGACAAAGAAAAAGTATGTGGACCCGAAATTATTTGTTTATGTTCGTTGTATATTGTAATTTGATGAACAAAAATTTGTTTCTACTATGTCTTTTTATGCATTTATGCTACTAGTTTATTTATAGTCTTTAGGGAAGTAAGGGTATTTAAGCGCGTTTAGGTACTGTAGTAGACTAATAGTTGATTCGTTCTAGGGATAAATAGTTTATTTATATAGTCGGTAGAGTGAAATAGTGTGTACAGAGAGCGTTTGAAACTTAAAACTGTATTGCAGTTCCTGACATCTAGGGGCAGATTGTTCCATATTTTAGAATACATGACTGTGAAGAAGTTTTCGCGGAGTGTTGACTTAAAGGCTTTTATTGTCACTGTGCAATTTTGGTTACGCAGATCGTAAGAGCCTTCTCGTGCGAATTGTATGTCCTTAATGTCCGAGAATGATATTTTATGTAGGACCTTATAGAAGAATACTAGGTTCACAATTAGTCGTCTTGTCCAGAGTGGGTCAAGTTGTAGAATAATGCACCGTGAGATGTAGTCGTTCTTACATTCGTAGCCTAGTAGTTTTGAGGTAAAATATCGTTGGATACTTTCAATTCTTAGCTTTTCACGTGTCTGAGTGCTGCTAATAATAAATGGACAGTATTCTAGTAGTGGCCTCACACAGGTTTTGTACAGAATGAGCTTTGCTTCATTGTCGTGAAAGTTCCTGAGTATGCATCCTAAGAGCATCCTCGACTTTTGAGTCTGTGATGCCACTTGCTCAGAGGATGTTAGGTTACTCGAGTACCTCAGACCTAGGTCAACGACACTTTGGAGTTTGGTTAGGTTAGCCGATTGAAGCGTTAACTTTATGTCGACTGAGGGTGCACCGAAGCAGATCCAGCCACATTTTTTAAGGTTAAATTGGAGGTTCCATAAAGACGACCAAGCAGTCACTTTATCTAGTTCTTTTTGTACAACATTCTCAAAGTACCGTAGGTCATCAGATTGGAATGTATAAGCTACTTTGAGGTCATCTGCAAAGATGAATGGTTTACCATGAGTAAAGCAGGCACATACGTCGTTAATATATAGGGTAAATAGAAGGGGTCCAATGACACTACCTTGTACTACACCAGAGGTGACTGGGCTAGGTTTCGAAGTTATAGATCCGAGTTTAACTATTTGGGACCTATTGTTAAGGAATGATTTAAGCCATCCTAATAGCGGGTCACGTATTCCTAAGGATTTCAGCTTATGCATTAGTGGTAAATGGTCGACACGGTCAAATGCCTTTGAGATGTCAAAGTAGATGACAAGTACTAGTTGTCGTCTGTCACGACTGCTGGTCACAAAGTTAAAGAAGTCTAAGTGGCATGTTAAACAAGATCTGGATTTTAGGAATCCATGTTGGTTCGGACTTATAATGTTGCAAATAAGCATATGATTCATTAGGTTGTCTTTAACTACTCTCTCCATAATTCTAGAAGCTATAGGTGTGATATTAATTGGCCTGTAGTTACTGACGTCTGTTTTTGAGCCAGATTTGTGTTTAGGCATAATAAACGTTGTTTTCCACACATCAGGGTAAGTTTGGGTTTCTAAGGACATTGTGAATATTTTAGGTAGTGGTAGGGGAATGTCAGGGCCACCATATTTATAAAAATAGGATGATATGCCGTCAGTACCGAAACCTTTTGAGCATTTTTGGGGTTCTTATAGTTTGTTTAATGTTAGTATAGTTAAATTCAACAGTATTAATTAAGTTTGGTGTGTGTGGAGATGGAGTTTGTGCCACATTAGTAGCAGGGTGTATATTGAGTAACTGGACTGTGGGCTTAAGGTAGTTACCTGCAAAAGTTGAGTTGAATAATTCACACATGTCTGCGGAATTAGTACATAGCCTACCTTTGTCTATGAGGAGGGAAATGCTGTGATTTTCGCGATTCATTCGCTTCTTTAAGAGTTCCGTGAGTGCATACACTCTAGCAGGATTGGCTACTGCGATGCGTTCTTCGTTCCTCACACGGAAATTTCGAGCTTGTGAGATGGAACTAAGGGTGTTAAGTATTAAACCTAGTGTGCCAAAGTCGTGGTGTTTGAAGTAACTTGTTGAGAGTTTCTTCAGTTTCATACGATCCTTTGGTTTTATGAATGACTTCCTATGTGGGGAAAGCTTAAGTGTTTGGAGTGGAATGACAGCATCTAAGCATGTGTTCGAGTTATGGTAGAAGATGCTCAGAGCTCGCGAGAGGTCATCAGTAGTGAAGTACCCTCTCCATTTTGAGGATCTTAACAGTGATTTCACTAGAGTCCAGTCTTCCTTACTGTAGTTCCTGTAAGTTATTTGTTGTGAAGTAGGGGTATGGGCTGCATTGCTACTTGACGGAAGTAACTGGCATTTTGTGTAAGGTTAATACAGAACTGTTGGACTGCAAGCATATGAGACTTAGGTTGTTTGGTTTTATGTCAAAACAAAAGACAAGAGTAATATGGGCACTGAGATTCAGATGCCGACGTGGTAATACCTTCATCAGTAATCTGAAACAGTGAAAGTAGCAAGGATAATATCCAGTGACTACAAAGGTAGGTCCAGGTATAAAACAAATATTGCTATTTGTATTAGTAATCGGTGACACTAAGGATATATCCTGAAAAGTGGGAGTACTAGAAAGAATAATAAAAGCGAAAACCATGCGGAAAAAAACGACAAACTTCGAACGAGGCGCCAGCACAACCCCGTATGGAGGAGATGGTTCACTATCAATACAGGGACTATAGAAACGCCGACTGGGAATTCCTACCAGCGCTCTTGAGAAGCTCTGACTGGGATGAATACTTTACAATGATAACTTAAAAGTAACACTTGATACGTTCTACAAGGCGGTCAGTTCGGTAAGAGATACAATCGCAACCTTAAAATCTGCCCTAAAGACACCTACTCTATTCATAGACTTCAAAACGCGATTAAAACTAAGAAAACTGAAAAGGAAACTTTGTTTATATACAAAATTTAGTGCATTACACCAGATACATAAAACACTTAAAAATCTTGAGGAGAGACATAAAATGAAGGCACAACTGGAGGAAAATGAAGCCCTAGGGGGCACCTCTAAAACTCAGGAACTCTGCAAGATCTTGCGAAAACGACTGACGAGGGGTGAAGACAACAATGCGAGCCACTTTGAGCATGAAGGTATGATTTATAATGATTCCCAGATTATTAGTGAACTCCCTAGTCAGTGGCTCTTCAATAATACCAAAGCGCATCCGTCCGCAATTCTCGACATAACCTGCAAAAATAACTACAAGTTAGGTGAAGTCGACTTTAATATACAAAATATAGCATCAGCGGTAAAGACATTAAAAGTTAACGGTAGTTGTGGAGTAGATGATATACCATCTGTCATATGCAAAATCGGTCGCTCGGATATGATAGTACTATTACTTAGAATATTCACCTTCTCACCAGTGACTGCGACCTAACCTAAAACTTGGAAAAACACATTTATACTACCTAAGCATAAAGGAGGGGCCGAAAATAGTGCGTGTAATTATAGGCCTATCAATATGTGCCGGTGGCACAGTGGTTAGGACTCTCGCCGACCATGCACATGGTTCGGGGTTCGATCCCCCGCCGACGCACACCCGAAATCTATGGTCGGCCTGCAAAATATGGGCTATCGATATCCATGCTGAAAATGCCATACTTGTACTGAAAATACGATGTGGCATCAAGCTGTAATCAAAAAAATAAAAATAAATATAACACTTGTCATATCAAGGATCACGAAGAAAGTAATCAAAGAACAAATGTTAGAATTATTTCTAAAACACAAAATCATCAACCAGTCACAACATGGATACCTTAAGAAAAGGCATTCACTCACTTGACATATAGACTTATTCACTTATAGAAGAGATAGGAGAGAACTAGTAATTATCCTCTATTTCGATACCAGGAAAGCCTTCGACAGAGCCCCACATGGTCTGTTAGTCAGCAGGCTATGCTCACTAGGGATACGCAACCCCCTCCACAACTGGATAAAATCATTTCTCAGTGACAGAAATCAGACAACAAAAATTGGCTCGATGACCTCCAGGTCTAGGCCGACTAAATCCGGAAGGCAAAAAAGTTGTAGTACGTATTTGAATATTCATCCATATGGAATATTGACCGTAAGTACACTCTGCATAAGTTAAAACAGTTCAAATGGCATAATTCTAGGCACCGTTATTGTTTGAATTTGTCGAAGATGCGCGCAACAACTGAGTGTTGCGTTACATTCGGTCGATATGGTGGGGTACTCACAAAAGTATAAAAATGGCCTATAAAACGTTCATTAGTTTACCGTAAACGATGTTTTAAGCAATATAATCTGCAAAAGGCTCACCACAGCAAGTATTGTCCAGTTTAACATGTAGAGAAGTATTAATAATTCAGCAACCGGTGAATTTTTGATTTTTTCGGTCTGGAACCAGAATGACTGCGAACCAATCCATACAAAAATGTCGAAAGAGGCATTCAGGAGCAGAATTTTGCTATCGAATGAGTCATCGGGATCTGAATTCCAACTGTCAGCACATTTTCGTCATTTCATAGATATCCAGGTTTATTGGCGCTGTGTAGGTAGTGATTTGCATTTGTCATCATGATCGACGTATGGATGAATATTCAAATACGTACTACAACTATTTTGCCTTTCGGATTTAGTCAATTACATCGCGTGTTGGGTTTGATTACTCTACGATTTTGATATATTCCGCAGTGTCGCTGTGATGATCGGAAGAATGCATATGCTTTAAATGCATTGCTTTGTTGGCTGCAATCTCCACTGAGTGCATACAACGGGAACTGTGGATTTATGTATTTCCTCACCACTGTGGACAAAATATCGCCGCATTCCTTTTGGAAAGGAGACCAGTTGGTGGATTACAAACGATGTCCAAGTAACTTATATCCTTCCATGTGATGTTGTGGTAAGTCTCGACCTTGTTTTCTCATATGTCATTCGTATGTTGGTTATGGTTCACGCTTTGTATCAGGTAGCCATAATTCGATCGACTTATTTGTATGGGCGTTATTTTCATGACTGTTGCATTTTTGTTTGAAATTATAGATAAAGGCAAAAGAAACAACAGGTGTAGTCTCTAAGTCCATACATTAAATGGGCCTATAATTTCTGAAGCTCTTATATGGGAATTAGCACTGGTATCACTTGCAAACCCACTTAGTGTGTCATTAAGAGCCTTTTCAAAGGACACCAGTGATATTGCTAGTCGCATTTCCTCAGGTAGTTTGTTCCATATTTGGGCATATCTAATCATGAAAACCTTTTGCCTGGTGGCTGTTTTACATTGTTCTATAGCCACCGTACCTTTAGCGCGTCTAAGGTTATATCCAGTGTCTTCTGAAAACCGAGTACAATTAGCAGGGGCATATACTTATCCATGCCTGTAAAAGTGGTGTGTCCTACATAGATAGGAAATATATATATTATAACACTATGTGGTTAAGTAGTTTATAGAAGAGTACCAGATTTAGTCGCAGTCGTCTTAACCATAGTGTTTCTAGTCCTAGGATTTCACATCTGGTAGAGTAGTTTGTGCCGTTTTCGGTTCTGAGTGCTTCTAGCGTGAAGTACCTCTGTACTCCTACTTTCAGTTTGTCTTCTATGCGTGTACTAATAAATATCAATGAGCAGTAATCTGGGAGTGCGCGCACACAAACCTTGTGCAGTGGTATTCTGGATTCACTTCTGTAGAAGTTCCTGAGTAGGAAAAAAATAAGCCTGCGTGATTTCGACACCTGTTTAGAGATACGTTCAGAAAATGATAGATTATGTGAATATTTCGGTTCTAGGTCTAGCACATATTTGAGTCTGGGGATTTTTTGGCCCTGAATTGCTAGGTCGAGTTCTAGGTTGGGACAGCCTATGCAGAGCAAGCCACACTTTTCGACATTAATCTCAAGTCTCCAGGTGTCACACCATACATCCATTTTTGTTCATTCTTCATGTATGGAGCTCATAGTTGTACCGATATCTGTATTTGTGCAGGTATATGTCACCTTTAAGTCATCTGCATACAGTATTGGCTTGCCTATACTAAAGCACTCACATATACTGTTTATGTATATGATGAAAAGAAGGGGTCCCAATACACTCCCCTGGTTGACACCACTGCTAATCGGCCTAGACCTGGAGGTCATCGAGCCAATTTTTGTTGTCTGATTTCTGTCACTGAGAAATGATTTTATCCAGTTGTGGAGGGGGTTGCGTATCCCTAGTGAGCATAGCCTGCTGACTAACAGACCATGTGGGGCTCTGTCGAAGGCTTTCCTGGTATCGAAATAGAGGATAATTAATAGTTCTCTCCTATCTCTTCTATAGGTGACTTCGTTGAGTATGTCTCTTGCGGTGAAATATTCTCCAAAATTATTGACCATGGCAATCATCACTGAAGATTGTAGGCTGACACTCGCTCTTTAAGTCAACTTGTTTACCTGAAGGCTTCCGGCCAAGCATCCATGCCATTTGGTACTCCGTGGTATCACGTGCTTGCACTATCCATAGCCAGATAAGCATTCAACTCGGTCTAAGACTTGGTCCCGAAATATATCTCGTATTTTGGACGACTCAATCTGGTCTTTTGCTTTGCCTTTGGTACACGATGAACGAATACTATAGAAGTTGTTGGTATAAGATCTTGCGTTGGTATACTCCGTATAATTCGCGAACGTCAATACCGTCAGTCTCTAAACTGGTGAGCCTAACCGCGAACTCCATCTTTGATAAATACGCAGATAAACCCGCTGAGTCTGTCCTTTTTTGTATTTGTTCTTATACGATATTTTAATTGGAATATATTTCGTTATGGGTGACTCTAGTCCAAAGCTCATTCGTATTCGCTCAACTGCCTAAACCATTCAGCTCGTACCATATTGCCCAAATAATGCTGAAACGTGGTTTTAGATAGCTGAGTCTGACTTTTGTGGGCATGGGATAACCGATCAACGTTCACAATTCCTCGCAGTTATTCACGCCCTACCGCGGGAATTCAGCAAGTGCGTGACTGTGCAGATGTCGAGTCCAGAGGTAAGTAACTCGTACGAGTTGCTCACAGCATCCCTCCTCAGGAGAAACGTTCCCACGGATCGACAGCGTCTGGACCAATTATTTCTTAACATCGAGTTAGGGGATCAGTCAGCCGTGAGCATGCTGACAGGAACGAGAGAGGTTATTGGCCAAAGTCAGTTCGACGAAGGACTGTTCAGAGAACTCTTTTTATCCAAACTGCCACAGTCAGTACAGACTGTGCCGGTGATCTTTACGTAACTCAGTTACTATTGTGGGGGTAAATATTAGAAGTAATAATACTATCACATCCGTGCCACCGTTTTGTATGTGACAGATGGTATATCATCTACTCCACAACTACCGTTAACTTTTAATGTCTTTACCGCTGATGCTATATTTTGTATATTAAAGTCGACTTCACCTAACTTGTAGTTATTTTTGCAGGTTATGTCGAGAATTGCGGACGGATGCGCTTTGGTATTATTGAAGAGCCACTGACTAGGGAGTTCACTAATAATCTGGGAATCATTATAAATCATACCTTCATGCTCAAAGTGGCTCGCATTGTTGTCTTCACCCCTCGTCAGTCGTTTTCGCAAGATCTTGCAGAGTTCCTGAGTTTTAGAGGTGCCCCCTAGGGCTTCATTTTCCTCCAGTTGTGCCTTCATTTTATGTCTCTCCTCAAGATTTTTAAGTGTTTTATGTATCTGGTGTAATGCACTAAATTTTGTATATAAATAAAGTTTTCTTTTCAGTTCCCTTAGATGTCGGCTACGACCTTATATAGTACAAGGAGCTTTCCAGATCGAGCTGAAAGACTTCAAAGTGACTGGAAATAGATTATGGTTCAAGGAAATCACTCAAAAATTGAAGGACGGGTGTACAAGAGACACCTTTACTGAAGCCATTGGAATGCAGTGATACGTAATTCCATAGAATTATTGGCAACATCATTCACTACTGAAGGCTTCAGGTCAAGCATCCAGGCCATTTGGCACACTGTCATGTTTTGTTCGTCCGTTCGTGCACGATCCCTAGCTACTTAAGCAATCATCTCGCACTCCGATTCGGTCCTGAAGTATAATTCCTATTTTGGACGGTCGTTTCTGATGTTTTGCCTGTCTCTTGGTCTACACGGAAAGAATACTATAGAAGTTGTGGGTATTAGGTCGTGAGTTAGTATAAATCGTACTATCCGTGAACGTCAACACCCTCGGCCTCTAAAAGAGTAAATCCAGAGACATGATAGAAATCTCTAAAAACCTCGTGGAAATAAACCAGTTTAGATATCTCAGGCAATAAGAGACAAAAAGGAAGCTGATAAAGGAAAGAGAGGTAGTGAAAGAGGAGAGTGAACAGTGAAGAAATGGACAACAAAAGGAAAGCTGAGTTCAATCTACAGCGTGCCGAATAAAGAAGTGAAGAAGAGTGTTAGGAACGACCAGATACAACTTTACTATTCGCTGGCAATTGAAGCAGAAGAGGCCGGATGTAAGAGGAATATCACGTCATGACGTCGGTAGCCAGGTTAGCGTATCGAAAGAGATCAACATAGGTGAAACAAATGGAATTTAGCGAAGGAAACCTAATTATCACGGGTGGAAAGAACTGGAAACGCTAGAGTGACCACTTCGAAGAACTCTTGGATCGACTGTCAACTCCAACTACTCCAGATATGTACACAACAGCCACGCGTTTGTCAGTGGACATAAATCCCCAACAAAAACCTAAGTCTTGAATGCCGTCAAGCTACTGAAAGGCTGAAAAGGAGGTGGATCGGATGAAACCCTAAAGCCTCAGGTGATATGCTGACGCCACTATTGTAGGAATGTTTAAGAGTGGAAGGTGTCTCAAAAATAATGGTGACTTCAGCCTTTGCTAGAGACGGAGCAGGATCATTCCTCCATCCACCCCGATTTTAACATTAATCTTCATCATCTCGAAGTGATTAATGGATGCTCTGAATGCAAGCCTCCTCTCCCACACAAGCCGGGTTTAGGGGCGGGTAATCATATGCAGGTCAAACTGCAACGCTACGAATCATCATAGAATGCAAGTCAAATGCCTGCCTAACATTAATCGACTTTGGAACGGCCATCAACAGAGTCTACCGTGAAATAATTTGAAAACTGCTTCAGTATTACGGAGTGCAGCATGGCGAACCAATGAAACCTCATCCAATGACCTGACTCACAGTAGAAAGATGAGTCTGAATTGGAGACGGGACTCAAACATGGCTGCCTACTATCGCAAAAGATCTTGATTGAGATGGACTAGATCATGCCAAAGGCTGCGAGGAGGGAGAGACTCTGAAAGACCTAAAATTCGTGGATGATTTCTGTCTAACGTCCCACAATCGGAAGCCAAAAACCAAGTTGACAGATGAGGTAAAGAACAACGGAATTTAATTTGACACAAAGAGGATGTGGACGATAAACAAACTTAACCAACGGAAACAAGTATCGATTACTACCAACAGTAAAGTTCTGAACAAATTCACCTCTCTCACTTATCTAGGTAGCATCATTCCAACCGAAGGCAGGACGGGTTTTACATCAAGCCTGGGATTAGTAAGGCGACGCAGCGTTTCAATAACCTGCTGAACTCAACGTGAGGAAAAAGACGCATATATTCGACAACGATTTTAAGTCGGCACTTCCATGAGGTTCATAGAGGTTGAGGTGAGGTCACCAAAAGTATTTCCAACAAGCTACTTCGGACTTTCATCAGTTGGCAGTTTCGCTTCACACCAAAGATCAGATGCCCGGAAGGGACTAACAACAAGGAACTCTAGTGATTAACTAACTAAGGACCTATTTGTCACCCAGTGAGTGACGTGAAGGAACTTTACACATGCTGCACTGGCCATTAATTAACATTAAGCGGCAGTCCCTTAAATGGAAAATGGCGGCTTTCGAGGTCGAGTGTAACACATAGGAAAAAGTGCATGGACAGTGGTAGAGCCAACCAAAATCCCAACAGAGAACAAGATGCAATGGAACGGTGATTTAGAAAACGTGTGTTCCACTCTGAACGCATGTAGATTAATAATATTTGATGGCTTGTTTTTGGCATGCGAACTGTTCTAGAGATCTTTGGCAGTCATCACCGATGCAGTGATATTGTTTATCGCTGAAGCATTATGAAAGAACTGACTTATCTCTGAGTGGCAATCCCCTGTATCATAGGGAAGGGAATGTAGGGACTAGTTAAACATTGCCAATATTGATGAAATTGGATACTGTTATCACTCGCTAAGAAAGCTAGGGAAATGGAATGTGAAGTACGAACGTGTCTGGAATCAAGCAATATATTTGCTGTAGCCATAACAATCAGAGCCTAACATCATAAAAGGAGGGAGGGTGGCGCATGCTGATCAGTAGATATGGTGGTGGACACTAAGGTGAATCGCCCTATTCTGCAGGAACAGCCATATGCAATTTGACGGCTCGAGATTTCTATGAGGGCTTGAATCTTTATCTTGAAAAAGATAACAATGATCGCCCAGATAGATCATGCTTCTACCTTCAGACATACACCATTCGCTCGGCCTGCTGTTCAGATGCGACCACGTGGGCCTTGCACAGCTTTATATAAATTAGCATGTTTAACTTTGTCGTATCTTCGAATATCACTTAACAATGTCTCATCTCATTCATTTTCTAATAACGTCTTCACTTGCTCATTATATTCCATTAAGCCTAACATTTTATAGCTCTTTATGAATTTGATTCGAATTATTCTATTCCTATTCTCTATCGGGTACGGTTGTGCACCAAATACACAAAAAGGTTTGAAACTAAAACAACCGGCTTGTGGATAATTGTATTAAAACCAAAAGTGGACATCATGACAGTAAGGTCTATATGGGTAGCATGATACATTGCAAATGAACTTTGTCAGCCTGGGGATTATAGTCTCCCATTGTATTTCCTTTATGAATGTATCTATTAATGATACATTGCATTTGCCTATTTCATTACACTTTAATGATTCACCTTTACTTTTCTAAAACAGCTTACTATCCCTTGTAAACGTTGTACTTACCTCAATATTGGTTGGCTATCGTATGCCTACAACCACGGGTTGAAAACGAAATGAAGTCGATTTTCCCGAGCAACCTAGAGGACTACTGTTCCATTCAATAATGATAGGACATGGGTCACGCAATGAGTGTATTTAAATATATATCAAATATTTAGCTGTTGGAACATTATTAACTTGTAGACAACCTACTATTTGACAATATATCATACATGATAGTGCCTGTAAATATGGCATGCATTTTCATGTATATCTATGTTTATATGAAAATATAAATTATTATTATACGCAGCATATGGTATGTTTGTTTGAAAAGACCTCCGTCAAGGAACTTAGCCCTAAGTTCCTATTGTAACGAAGACGCTTTGAACCGATAATGACTATGTATTTTCTCGACTTTAACTCCAAAACACCAGTATTCTTTGAACGAAGTTATATTGTTTGGCAATTAAGGCAAAGATTAATACAAGTCTATAAACAAATATTTTGTACAAAGTTAGAAGGTACTTTTATTCGTATTCTCTTCTCGTCTTCGAACTTGCACACGATCGAACCATTTGCGCCTTCGAGTTGCCCGCCAATGGTGACCAAAGTCAATGAACCAACGTCCAATGTTCATATTTTTTTTTGATTTACAGCTTGATTTCCACACCGTATTTTCAGTACAAGTGTGGAACTTTCAGCATGGATATCGGTTGCCCAAATTCAGGCATACCATAGATATCGGGTGTGCGCCGGCAGGGGTTCGAACCCCGGACCATGTGCATGGTTGGCGAGAGTCCTAACCACTGTGCCACCGACGCACATCATATATTCCTTGACAACCTCCATTTGGCGGGAAACAACGGTGGTGGCAGTTGCCTAATCGTGCTCTGGTTGTCAAAAGACTAGAGAAAAACTGTCAGAAGTATTATCGTTACTTATGTTGACATTTATTAGTAGGCTTTGTGCCTTGTAAACCTTTTCTTCTGATTCACTGTCGAATTGGCGATAAGTTCAGGATCTTTCCTGATCTAGACAACTGAAAAGCGTGGTAGTTTCGTGATTTCTGCATTTTAGTGAAAGTATTAGTTACTTAACAGTGATTAGGCTCCTATTGAATACGAAAAGCTTGAATCCCGGAGAACTACATTGTGGGTTTCATGGGACATAGCTGTCCTAGCTACAACTTTCATCAACGTCAATGTGTGCACATATTAATAGCCTGTGAGCCGAGCGAAAATCACTTAATTAGACACGTCGTCGTGAATCTGGCGATGTAACGTAACATTGTTCTATACTCAAAGCTGTATAAATCCATAGAACTGATGTGGATATAAAAATATGCACAGGTAAAAGAAACAAATTGTTGATGTAACAATAGCCTTAAATCGAGTTGATGAAACATTACCTAGACGGCCTCATAGCATAAAAACTCTTAGTTTTCCCATAAAATTGATTGGACCGTATCAACATCTTAGTGCTTGGTGTTTTTAGGTTCTTGCCGTAAAACACAGTAAACTGTATCGCATGGAACCCTAGAACATGAAACTAATCTGGGAAAAAGCATTTCTTTGGAGGATCGAAAAAGTCAGAAATGAGTTTCCGGAATAGATTTTGTGGCTAAAGGATGCAGAATTTAGGTCTCTTGACACTCCGCTAAATGGTCTTAGGAGCGACGAAGTACAGTAACTGCTCTTTGATTGGACACCAGTTAGTAACTGGTGTCTTTGGATACTTTGATTGGACGCTAATTGGTAATAATAATAATCCAATACGGTCCTACGGGTTCGTCGGTGGCACAGCAGTAGAATGTTCGCCAACCACGCATGTGGCCCGGGTTCGGTCCCCGGCTGACTCACTCCTTTATCTCGCTAAGCCAGCAACAAGACTGGTAAAGAGGGAAGCCCCTGGCTTGAAGCACTATGTTTCACTGGGAACGGAAAGGAATAAAAAATGGTCCTACGGGAGGAGGTTGAGCGAGATCCTGAATCGCTCAGTGGTAGCGTCTCTGACTACACAACTGGTTGAAGTCGGTTCGAATCTCAGAAGGGTATTGAGTTTCTTCGAAATTGCGGACAATCCATGATAACGAGAGCCAACTAGCGTGAAATCTAGTTCCAATGCTTCCCGCTAACTACTTCCAACCAACCAAATAGTTATTTAGATAATTTTCAGGCTTATTATTATGCAAATAGTACGTAGGATGTTTATTAAACCACTTCTAACAAAATGATTTCCATGCCTTCAGCTAATGAATCGGTGAAATAGATTAGTAATGCAAAAATACTGATACAGTGTCACTTAAACTGCAATTCTCACATCCTCAAATCAACTAAGTGAATTGAGACAATGTAATACGACGTGACTTTTCCTCTCTAACCGGAAAATACCTATTTTGTGAATTATCCGCTTGGGAAACCTGATCTTCCTAGCCGGTGAATTAAATTCAACCATTACTTACATATCGAATCTCTGTGTGGTAAGTCCAGCTGTCTCGAACTACTGTCAAAGCTTCAGGTGCTATTTTTGTAGCAGCATCTTCCCCACTCGTTCAGATAAACAAGACTTGTTGGTCTACCACGTGATTGCTGTGAAGCCGATCATCCAGAAAGTACTAGGTAAAGTCGAAAACCTTTCCTTTTCCTTGTCTTGTACTTTTTCAGTCTTAATCTTTTTCTTGTGGGTAGATACTGTTGCACTTTTATTCTTATACAGCATAAGTTTTAGCGATAGTTAATATGGCTGTAGAAAGTAACCTTAGAAATGGCACCAAAACACCTTACTCTGTAGTCACAAGGGCTTCAGCCAGAGAAGGCAAAAACGCAGGGACACCAACCCCAAATTGCATACCCATCCTAAAGACCCGTGTAGGACTCGTCTGTCCGGATACTATGCCTGCAGTGCCACAGTCTAGTACTGAAACGGCTCAGGCAATACTAGTAGGACAGGATACTACTACACCTGCACCAACTGAAAGCCAATGTATGAAGTACAACAAACCTAAAAGGAAACGCTCAAGACGTCATAAGACCTCGAAGGCGTCACCAAGTAAGGGAGACGAGTGCCAGGCGTGCAATATCATTGTTTCTAAAGCTGACTCAGCTTTCGAATGCAATTTTTGCAAACGGTGGGTGCACTGCCGTTGTGACAAAGAGGTACCGAAATCATACTACGAGTTTATGAGAAATAACCCATGCCCGTGGTTTTGGTACATCTGTCCACTCTGTCGCCCTGGTGTAGTCACACAGAGCGTGTCTGCGGTTAGCAGAAACAACACGCCGCCCTTGTGTCCCAACACGGTCTTATGTAGCTCCCCACCTGCTAACGTCACATTGCCAAAACTTGGCACAGACAGTAAGAAGGACACTCCTGTCCTACTGACCGAAAATGCCAATTTTCACAAGGTGAAGATTCATAAGGCTGGACCTAAAAAATCAAGGAAAGATAGAGTTAGAGAAGCACCACTTGCATCCACAAGCAAGCTTGGCAACACAATAAAGGCTGGTCAGAACCCGATGAAGCCTAAAGTTGCTGATGCTGCAAAGGAATATGAGAAGCCAAAGGCCAAACCTAAGTCTGAGGTTAATCGGTCTAATTCGCTCATCCTCTTTAACGTACCTGTGAGCAAGGACAGCTTGCTTGAACAGCGGGCCCTGTTTGATCAGGAACAGTGGTCCAACCTGTGCAATAAACTAGGTCTGAATATTAGTTCAGTGAAATTGTGCAGGCTGTACAGGGGTGTCCACACACCTCAAGGTAAGCCACCCCCATTACGGGTTACACTGGACTCTGCCGAAGAGGCCGAAAAGGTACTATTGATGGCTCAGGTACTAGCCATCGACAGAAGCTCTAACATAAGGGTGAGACAAGACAGACCATGGGCTGTCAGACAAATGGCAAGGGAGTCACCGGAACTTTTGCCTTCCACCTCTATGGTAGTGCACGGTGTCCCGGAGCTGGAAACGGGCACTGCCTGTGAAAAACACATGCATGACGTACAGCAGTGGAGATGGCTGTCGTCTCAGATGGCCCTTGGCGCTTCTGGAGCCATCTCCGTTTACCGACTACCTCGCCCCGCTCATCTCACACTGATTAGCTCCCCAAGGCTGCTTAGTGTCACATTCAACTCCCCAGAGCAGTTGGCCATAACACTTCAACGGTGGTATGAGATCAAGGGGAAATTGGGAGGAAACATCCGATGTTGCGAAAGCAGACCTCGAACCATAAGGAGGCAGCAAACTGAGGCTTTAATACGTCCCCAAGCTTCAGTGACACTCGAGCGATGCAGTTCTGAGAATAACAGTCTGTGCCACCCAAGTGTCCTGCCTAAATCCAAGGGAAAAAACCACAATGGGCCGGTTCCATCGGAACTGGCCAATTAGTCCCAACACTAAGTTCCCTACCAGCAGATAGCTTCACGTCAACTACCCCACAACACGCTGAGGTTGTAAGACTCACTGTCAGCTGCCTGTATAGCAATGTGAGGGGGCTGAGAGTAAAAATAGGTGAACTCCGAAATCTCCAAGCACACCTACAACTGAAAATAATCATTCTCACCGAAACATGGCTAACCCCCACTATCGCCGATAATGAAATCAGTATAGGTGATATGGTTTTGGTCAGGAGAGACAGGGACAATAAGGAAGGAGGGGGAGTTGCCATATACTTTGATAGGCAACTTAAATGTGTTCGCGCAACGGACCCACCACTTATTGAACTCCCAGACTCCATATGGTGTCATTTCACCGTAGGCCACACCAAGCATTTGCTTGGTGGCATCTACCGATCTCCCACCTGTGGGGCAGAGCACAATCAGCTACTGCTCAGCACTATCACAGGGATACGAGACTTGGGCTATGACCAAATCACCATTGCTGGAGATTTCAATGCCCCATCACTGAACCTTGGCTCGGGGTATGCTAAGGGAAAATTCGGCAGAAATCTACTGCAAGCTATTCGGGACACGGGACTGACTGAGAATGTTGGAGACGACACTAGGTGGGGCCCTAGTGGAAAGTCATCAAAACTAGACTACATTCTAACTAGTGACCAACTACTCGTCGAAAAGGTCCAGGTCATGACTCCTCTAGGAAGTAGTGACCATGCAGTCATAGGTTTCGACCTCGTTCTCCGTGAGCACTTGCAGTGGGACGCTACGCAACCATGTCTATGTTACAGCAAGGCTGACTACGCTGAAATGCGGAGGCTCTTGTTCGATGCAGACTGGCCCTTAGCATGGGATGAGCTGTCTGTGGATGAACACTGGGAAGCGGTAAAAAAGATTATTCATACAGCGATCTCGGATACCGTCCCTTTAGTCACAGCACAGCCAAAAAGAAAATCATCATGGTTAAAGAGAGGCACGCAGCGTATTCTGCAAGCAAAGAGGAAGGCTTGGTTTACGTGGCGCGTATCTGGAAGCCAGATCGACCATGATGCATACCTGGAACTCAGGAACCGGTGCAATGCAAGAGTCAGGAGGGACAGAAGGTCATTCCAGGCTAACCTTGCTAAAAAACTCCTGGCAAACCCGAAGAATTTGTACCGATTCATGTCGGAAAGGAAACCAACCAACCAAGGGGCTTGCGCCTTAGTAGGCCAAAACGGTCAATATCTCACTAGTCTGGAGATGGCTGAAACATTCAGTTTAGCCTTCGCCAAACAGCTAAACAGCAATGTGGGTATTACCGTTACGAACCAAAATGGTGGCATGACTATTTCACAGGAGGAAGACCAAATAGCCACCCCTCAAATAAACCCTGCAATAGTACTGAGAAAGCTGCAGCGACTTATACCTGGGAAGTCCCCAGGTTGTGATGACATCAGGCCATCTGTTCTGAAACAGTGCGCCGAAGCTCTCTGTAGGCCTTTATGCGACTTGTTCCAACACTCCATGGAATCGGGGAAACTGCCAAAGGAATGGAAAAGAAGCATCCTTTCTCCGATCTTCAAGGGTGGGGATAGGCAAAATCCCACCAGTTATAGACCAGTAGCTCTACTCCCAGTGGTATCGAAAGTACTGGAAAGTATTATTGATGATCACATCAGGGAATATTTGGATAGGTCTAAAATACTCCATGAAGCCCAACATGGTTTCAGGAAAGGAAGATCCTGCGTCACTAACTTATTATCAGCTTGGGACGATTGGACATCATGCTGGGATATGAATGTTCCTGTCCATGTGATCTTTCTAGACTTTGAGAAGGCATTTGACACTGTTCACCATGACCTTCTCCTACACAAAATAAGCCAGGTAGGTCTAGGTAAACCACTTCTGTCATGGTTGAAGGACTACCTAACTGAAAGGCAATTTTGCACCAAGGTCAACCGAGTCCGATCATCTTGGCACAGCTCGTCATCAGGAGTGTCGCAGGGTTCTATCCTGGGACCACTGATGTTCTTGATTTTTATCAATGATTTACCATGCCGTCTAAACTGCCCGACTCTTCTATACGCTGATGACGTAAAGATATGGAGGGCGGTAAAGTGTCCGGAGGACTCAGATAGGCTGCAGGCAGATCTAAGGCTTCTGGAAGACTGGGCGGTAACCAGTGGAATGACTTTCAACCTGAAAAAGTGCAAAGTAGTGAAGTTACGCACCTGTAGACTGCAGAATGCAAGTTACACCCTGTGCAATGAAAGCTTGTCCTGCTCAACGTCGGAACGTGACTTAGGTCTAGTTCTAACGGAGAAAATGGACACAAGCGTGAATTACACGGGGGATGTAGCGAGGGCATATGCGGTCATACACTTTACACATAGACAATTAGGTGCACTCACTCCTGAGCTCTTTCTAAGGTTGTATAAAACATACGTCAGACCGCATCTTGAAGTGCATAATATCATTGCACCCCCACTGCTTAAAAGAGACGCCAACCTCTTGGAAAGAGCCCAACGACGGGCAACAAAAGGAGTGGTTGGACTCCGAAATAAACCATATGACGAAAGGCTGAAGAAATTAGGCCTATTCACACTCAGTTACCGTCGCCTGAGGGGGGATTTAATCACTGCCTACAAAATAACAAATGATCAGAATCACCCGAACAAAGGTGTTCTGCCATTGAGTAGGTATAGGCTCCCTCGTGGAAATCCCAGAAGGATAGCTCATCAGAGGGCAAGGACCCGGGTGCGCTCCCACTTCTTTTCCCTGCGGGTTTGCCGTCCCTGGAATTCCTTACCGGCAGATGTAGCTATGGCACCATCTGTGGACGCCTTTAAGCGAAGGCTGGACAACCTTGCAGTGACACAAGGACTGTATCCAAATGGCCTATCCCCTTAAAATCGCATATACCATTCAAAGATAGACAATTAAACTGGTCGTTTTACTTCTTCACATTCCCTTCAGTCTTACTCTCCTGACAGCTTTAACTACACTTATTATTATTATTGTTATTATTATTATTATCATTATTACTGGTATATATTATATATATATATGTATACCGGTTGACTGACTGTTGTTACGTTTTCTTATTTTTTTTTCTCTGTCTGTTAGTCTGAATACCTTTACTAATTATATCTATTATTATTATTATTATCTCTTTTCCATTGACGACGATACCGAAAGACTAACTGGTGAAAGGATCAACTCCATTCACAGTAGTAACAGTCTTAACACACTTCATACTACAGACGCCATATAATTAATCCCAGCACTACTCCTGTTGGAGTCAACCAAAGCTACGACAGTCGAGTGGCGGGACGAGCTACACAGACGTTTACCAAAGATCAGGAACCTCTACCTTACAATCAAGAGGCGAGCGCAAAGAAATCAAATTGGTTTATACTAGCTCGTAAAAAGATATTGGATATTGGATATTGGATATTCTTCATGCGGTACATTCAAGTACATCGTTACTCAGATGCTCAGTGCAAGTGGATATAAACCAAATATGCTTGTATTTTCTACCGGTGAGTACATTAGCGTCCGTTGTTCTTTTTTCTAATAATTTGAATAGAAATATCTACTTTGTGCTTAGACAAATAGTATGTCTGGTTAACTTGACAAGTAGTCTTACTCTCCTGACAGCTTTAACTACACCTATTATTGTTATCATCATTATTACTGGTATATATATACCGGTTGACTGACTGTTGTTACGTTTTCTTATTCTTTTTCTGTCTGTTAGTCTGAATACCTTTACTAATTATACCTATTATTATTATTATCTCTTTTCTATTGACGATGATACCGAAGGACCAACTGGTGAAAGGATCAACTCCATTCACAGTAGTAACAGTCTTAACACACCTCATACTACAAACCACATATAATTAATCACTGCACTACTCCTTTTGGAGTCAACCAAAGCTACGGCAGTCGAGTGGCGGGACGAAGTACGCAGACGTTTACCGAAGATCAGGAACCTCTACCTCACAATCAAGAGACGAGCACAAAGAAATCAAATCGGTTTATACTAGCTCGTAAACACGATATTGGATATTGGAGACCCAGCATGTATTTGGGACTACACAAGAGACATCTGTTGACGGTTAGAATAGAGTCATGGTGTAGCTCACGTTAGGGGAATAACTTCTGCATTAGAATTATATGGACATTGTTTTCAACGGCAGTGAAAAGCCCTTATGTTTAGTAATAAGCAGTTAACATATACATTAACTTCACAAGGAGATATCTCTTCATCCATTGGATTTCCAAGTCAATTTTATAAGGTGTTCATAAAATTGCCACTAGAATTTCGACACCCACTGGTCAAACTGTTGTGATGAAAATGATTTCATATGCTTGGGCTAGTGATTTGTACTACAGTTCAAATTATAGTAATCACAAAGTTTTACAGCTAGGAATTCATAAAATCTCTCACTTTTCATGCAGTGTGCTTATACTGTTCGATCGCTTACCCCGAAAGTTTCGGGGTTTCCATGCCACGAAGTAGTTGTGTTATCGTTCGCTAGTGAGTCAAGTATTAAATGCGGCATATCATTAACTACAGTAACAAAAATCATGACTTGCACACATGAAGATTGACAAAGTTGTTAGTTGTAAAAGAGTCAGGATATTTTCAGTTCTGTCGGCAATATGAGATGGACATATTAAATTGAATTTTCAAAGCGATTTAGGAACGTCACAGTGTAATTTGGGTCATATATCATATCTCTGAAAGCCAGTTGATTACTATACTAAACTACCTGCTGATGTACGGTATTTAAAGAGGGATTTTAAGTAGCTAGAGGCGTTGATTGAAAGAGCATCATAATCACAAGTTTGTATGGCTCTTTTGGTAATGATCTACTATTGACAACTCTTGGCTGCTTATGTCACAATAAGGAGTATAGGTGAGATTAAAGGACAGTAAGCTACCTGTGGATACCAATTGCACTTATCATTTTCAAAAGGTATTTCATACACGTTTTCTGGGAAATTTTGCTCTTGGTGGCATAGGTATCAACGCTCTGGAGTAGCAGACAGTGAAAGAAAATATAGACAACCCCCAGAAATCATTAAGTCATTTTTGAATTTGCCAATAATTAAGTGTGGCTATTCATAAAACTGACGTAGATAGCCGCATCAACCCTGTGCTGTCAGTTATGGATGAAACAAACGAAGAAGAAATTAAAATCATAACTTAACTCGAGTGCTTACATGCAGACTAAACTACTACTCATAGCTTTGTCATTTTTTCCCAACAACTCACTATCAAAGATCGTAAAAACATTCGATCATAGCTTTGGTTATCATGCATGATTGTGATGAAATCCATCAGTATTGAATATTATCGCTTGTCAGAAAATTCTGAAACGTTATGAGCATTATCACCGTTATGCTTGTTTCTCAAACACTTCAAGTCTATATTCTATGTACTTTTGCTCATGTCTTCGCCATTCACTTTTTTTATAATATGCACCATTTTGGCAAATTTATCTCAAGTATCATGTTAAAAAGCATTTTTGCGTTATATCGCCTTAATAGCTTTCCTGATTTGTGAACTTAATTATTCGCCCCAGTATTTCCAGAGTAATCCTAAAGACAGCTGACTGAAATAAAGCTAACCACCTTTATTTTCTATTTTGTTTGTAAGGATGTTGTTTGGACTGCAACTTATTTATTTAATTTTCCTGTAGCACATTATTTGGCCCTGTAAACTTTCACAAAATTTCCACCGATACAATTTTGAGTGAAATTTTCGTGAATGTTTTGAAATATTTCACATGTGTATGCGAGTTTCACCAGCTGATTCCGGCAACAGCGGAATCTTATTTGTTGGATTCAATCAAGATTATGGTAAGTGTGTCATGTACATGGATTGTTGATAGTTTTGAGTCGATTTAATTACTTTGCCTTATATTTACAAGTCGTGTAGGTTAGTTGCTTGTTAGGCAACTAATCAGGCCCTTGTAACACTTAATGTTGGTAAAGTGTTCAACATAATCACCCAGTGAATATTTGCACAGACTGGTAACAGGTCTGTAATTAACTTGTTGGTGAGGAACTAATTTTATACTAACCGTGGCATAGTAGCCAGGGAAGAAATAATGAAAATTTACAAAACTATTATGTGTTTGCTTACCAAGTCATGTAACAACATCAAATTGTCTCAGTTAAGGAAATCAACTAGAGGAATGACAAAAGACTAAGAGAAAAGTAAAATTCACATAAAAAGTGTGAAAAATATATAACAGGATTCTAAAGATTTAGGGGAAAATACAGCTTGGATTCGTTTTCTTCATTGTTGCCGATATTCAACCATACTGTTTACAACAAATAATAATATCCTAGGTTGTTGGTCACATTTATTGTTTAAGGGCCAAAGATTTTATTTGACTGGTTGAGTGAGAATTCGTATGTCTCAGTGAATGAGACACGACTAAAGTGAACCTGAGTGTCTAGTTATCGATTTTGCTGTTTCACGGACCTGAAAAAGTATCTAATGCTTTCACCACAGTTTGGATTAACACTCGAAGGCTTCGTGTTTGAACACCGTTTCCTGATCTGACCGCGAAGGCCTCATTCATCCCGCTCTTGTTGTAATTGTAAGCTGAGGTAGCTGATAGTTCGACTTGCCTAACACTGTGTCATAATGGTGTACCTAGGCGACTGTTAACAACTTCATTAGTTATACAAAAAAGAAACCGACACTGACTGCACTGCAACTTTTGTTTCATCCCTTTGACGGAATGTGAGATATGTGAAAGTATAGCTCACCACAAATTTGGGGTTGACCATTTATTTTTTCAGGGTTAATCTTAAAATCTTGTAAGTTATTCGAGATGTGAATTTTTGTGAAGCATAAAACTTTGTGTCTTGTTAATCATTTTTATTATGGAAATGCATTTAACTAGTTCTAAGTGAATCTATTGTTGTACATTTGGTGTTAGACGCTGAGAATTCTCCTTACTGCAATTTTCAGACAGTTTCATTCAAGAATTCCGTCTGTGCTGTAAATATTCCCTATAAACTAAAACGTTCCATCACCGACAATTTGAATTGTCAGTCTCATCCTGCATATAACTCGTCTAGGAAATATAAGTGCTCATAGAACTTCTTGGTTATTTGAAACTAACAAGTTTCGATTGGTATTACTACTGTAAGTTTAAAACTTTCAGTACTTTTGAGGCATGTAGACTGTTTGTATGATAGTCGTTCTCTTTTGAAAAGTTCTGTTTACAGTTGTTGTCAGAATAAGAAGTTCACAGTGTATTTATTGATTTACATCAGGTTACAATTATTATTCCCTTGGGTTCCCAGTGAAACACAGGGCTTCAACAGCACATCTCCACACCACTTCTCCCTGTTCTCCGCTGTCCTCTTTGGCCGTCTCCGTGATTGCCCGTAGGTTCTTATCTTCTCACATGATCCCCTCCATGTCACCCCTGGACGTCCAACGCGTGTCGTTTCCCAATGGGGTTCCACCCGAGGGATTATCTGGAGCAAATTGTCAACCAACGGTTCTTTCAGTGTATGTCCGATCCACCTCTACTTTTCTTCGGAATCTTTCTTGAACGATAAGTCCTTGATAGGTTCATTCCCAGAGTTTCTTGCTGGTAATCCTTTCTGGCTATCTGATCTTCACTATGGAGCAAAAAGGGCGACTGTTGATAAAAGTCTGCAGTGACCTGTTGGAAATGCTTTCCGTGATGTGTGCACCAAGTTTCTGACCTATATAGAAGGACTGACTGACTCAACATTCTTTGATGCTGAAAATCTGAATCTTGTTCTTAATGCTAGCTGAATGCAGTAGATTTCCAGTTACGATTGTACAAATTAAAAATGAACAGGTTCAGACGTCGGTTCGAGAAGTAGCTGTAAGGAAGTGTAAGCTGCCTAACTGAAACCATGAAGACATTGAGTACTAGTGGTTAATTAAGCATTATGACTCGGTTCAAATTAAAAGTAATAAGATCTTACTATTTTATTTTAATAATCATGAATATCTTACTCCTAGATACCTATTACCCTCTGTAATGTCTTGGCGGTTTATTCTACTCCTTGTGACCTTTTCTTTCCAAATCATTGAGAACTACTGAAGCACCTCGATACGTATCTCTACACTTTGCTAATGCCTTTATCTGAGTAATTGTATCCTTTTTTTATTCCTTCACGTTCCCAGTGGAACATAGGGCTTCAAACTGGAGGCTTTAAGTTTCGGTAGCAGTGGTGTTTACTTTTTACGGGATGGGGTTGCTGCTAGCCTCATGACCAACCATACGTCTCTGCCAGTCTTATTACTGGCTTAGAGAGGTAAAGGAGGAGTGCCTCGGCTAGGGATTGAACCCCGGACCACGTGATGTGTGGTCGGCGCACATTGTATCCTTTAAAGTATATTATTTATGTATGAATATTGTAACAAAGTGAATTATGTTTCCGTTTCGCTGCCTTATTTTCATATCTGATAGGATGTTTTGCAGTTGGTATGCAAAATGGATTTAGAATTTTTAATTCTGACCCTTTGAAACAATTAGAACGTTATGGTAAGTCATTCTGTTGTGCGTACTTAATCCAAAATAAACTAGTTTGATTTCACTATCTTTGGATATTATATTTTGGTTGTTGTTGTTGTGTGTGTGTGTGTGTTAGAAATGAAGTAGCAACATTTCAATAGATTATTTTAAATAAAATGGTGTTCAACAGCGTTACCATTTTAAAAAAAGCTGTATGTCTGTATATGTCTGCATATATCAATTTTCAGGCATTTTGACGATATCTGATTATTGTAGGGGAATATGTTCTGCCCAGGAAGTTTCGCCATTCAAACTTCGACAACCCACCAATAGATTACATAGAGTTATCACTATCGTTTCCCGTCGGTGACACAGCGGCAGAATGTTCGCCAACCACGTAGCGTAGATGGTTCGGTGTTTGATTCCAGACCGACGCACTTCTTTACTTCACTGAGCCAGTAATAAGACTGGTAAAGAGGGAAGGTTGGGCGTATGAGGCTAGCAACCGCACCCGGTAAAAATGGGTACCACTGCTACCGAAACTTGAAAGCTTTAGCTTGAAACCCTATGTTCCACTGGGAACTTAAGGGAATATAATAAAAATAAATCACTGTTGTTTGGCATCCTGTAACAATGACAACTATCACGGTTCTCGTTTAACTTTGCTGTAGATACACTGATGAGGCTTTTTTTCGTTTATCTTCAACTTTTCAAGAGTGGATTGTGTTTATATTCAAACAGGTTAACTGATTTGGGACATGTAGACTAATATAGTTTTCAAGTATTAGTTTTGTAGAGATTTTGTTTGATTGGATGGAGGATTTCATCAAGAGCTGACATCAGTTAGAGAACAACTGGAAAACCAACTGGGAGTACTGGACAGCTGTTCATATCGTCCTAGTTTAGGACTCTTCACAGTATGCACCTACCCCCACTGTTCGAACCCAGGACCTTCTGGTTACAAGGCGAGCTCGTAGACCATTCAGCCACTGGGACCCTATCCAATGGCCAGTCCATGAATTCTAACTTCTGCCTATTCACGACATACCGCGACCATTTCGCAATGTCTTCTTCGATGATTTACTGCCTCATCTTCAACCTACTGTACCCTACTGGTCACGGCTTCCCACCAGAATCCCAGGTCGCCACGGTGGGTGCGTACCGATGAGAAGTCCCAAACTAGGACGAAACAGCCGTCCAGTACTCCCAGGTTTTCCAGTGGTTCTCTAATTGATGTCAGCTCATAGTGAAATCCTCCATCTAATATAGTTTTGTTTAAGTATGACTAATCAAATCTAGAGCATCTTTGAAATGCGTTTTGTTCTGGTCAAAGTAACGATAGTTCCACAAGTGTAGCTTGCATCAACTACTAGTTATAATAATAATAGATTTATTCCAAACAGTACTTTTGATACATATATTGAGTTATCAGCTCATGTGATACAACATTTCATATAATTTTCTCATTATATAATACAGGGGTAATAATCAACCAGGTCATTTACATGGGTAATATTGTTGAATAAGAATATAAGATTTTAGTGAAAATATTGACCACAACATTTTAATGAAAGAAAGAATCAAAAGGGTTGTTTACTTAGCGTTTCTCAGTAAGTTAGTACTGTCATCCTCTAAACTTTCCTCACCATTTAAAATATGTGCCAGATAGGAGTATTGTAGGGTTTCTTTACTTAGTCGTCCGAGCAAAAAGTCTTCTGTGGTTTGTTCTAGTTCTACCTACTTATCTGATGAGATGAGACAAGGAGAGAGTTGTGTTATAGAGAGGATACTCAGGGTCAGATAAGGATAATATTCACTGATTTCTTGTATGAGTCCATGTGTCCACTATCTGCAACAGTATTAACGAGTTGGTTTAGCAACACCTCACTCACCCACTCTTTCGAAATGTAAAACAGTCTTTCTTAAGTAACCCGGGAAACATTAAGAGGGAGCAATAAAGGCGGAAACCAGTTTGGAAATCTTCTGCTTCACTTAGCCAGCACAAACAACAAATATGAAGTCAGTCAGTCAGTGCTTCTAAACGGGTCAGAAACTTGCCTTGCGCGTCACGAAAAGGATTTCCAACAGCTTGTTGCAGACTTTCATCAACAGCTACCTTTTCTGGCTCGATACTCAAGATCAAATGGTTAGCCAGAAAGAATAAGTAACAAGAAACTGTGGTTGCAAACCAACGAAGAGCCAATCGTTCATCAAATATATGTAGGAGAAAAGGGAGATGGGGATTGATCGGGCATGCATTAAGGAGGTCGTCGATTGACATCGTGCTCAGTGTGAGGGTGACATGGAGGAAATCGTGTGGCAAGGAAAAGGAGATGAGAGATTAGGGGCAGCTGATGAAGAGGACGGCAGAAAAAAGAAAGTAGAGATGTGTTGTTTAAGCCGTATGGTCCATTTGGAACCCAAGGGAATATTTATTATAATAAAGAAGACCTAGGCAGAGTACCACAAGAATTAACAAACTGTCAAAATGGAAACTGATTAACACCAGAGTGTCTTAACTCCCTTTCATGGTATTCAAGTATTGGTTTGTAGGGATTGGGTTGATTGGTTACAGGATTTCATCATGAGCTGACATTGGTTAGAGAACCATTGCAAAACCTGCAGGGAGTACTGCCGGACAGCTGTTTCGTCTTTGCTTGGGACTCTTCAGCAGCACGCACCCACCGGGATTCCTTACATGGAATGTTAAACGAAATATCCTTCTAGAAAGTAACATGATGTAAAGTATCAAAACAGAGGCTGAAGTGGTCGAATACGATGTTCCATTTACTACCTTTCTGAGAAGTTGTATCAAGACTGTCAGTGTGATGGAGAATTTAATCAATACGTTACTTTTTCTCTTCCTCCTCCTCTTCTTCTTCTTCAGTATCCTCTTGAAGATGCAACTGGCAGTAGTAGTCACATTGTAGTTATTGAGCTTTCCTGATTGTTTTTTTCCTCTCCGGTTCTTATTCCCTTTCATTTATGGTGTGCAGATAAACAGATAAGTCGTAATAATTCTTTACAATAAAGGTTGTTTTTGTATTTCACAATGAATGAAAACAAAACGATATTATTGTTTTGTTTACTGATGTTTCGCTATTCTTTAATGCTGCTGCTAATAGTTTTATCAAAGTAGAATTGTTAAACCAGAATTTACAAAATCCACTCAGCTTATACATATATACAACAACTTAATCATTGTTCCTCAGCATGGAGTTATTTTTGCGTTGTCGAATTAACCAATTGGTAGAGATAATAACAAAACCAGGTGTAGAGATTGTTGGATTTCATAGGTGTGTAAAATTATAAAATGCTTGGAATGTGATGCGATCTACATCGGACAAACATCACCAGAGAGAAATCAAAATTAGGAGAAATGAACACCGTAGAGCCGTATCTTTTCGACCACCGAGAAACCCAGTTCATGAACTAGAAAAGCTTGAAAAATCATCAGCCAGCCACGATAAAAAATCAAGCCACATAATTGATTTTGACAATATTGAAAAAATCATCCAGAAAAATTTCAGAAATCACAGGGAACGTCTTATATCATCAGAAGCACTTCATATCATCAAATGGAATCCAGTAGGGTGCAGCAGGTCGGGTGTGAAGACAAATACTCGGCGAAGACATTGGCTAGGGGTAGCGCTATGTCGTGAATTGGCAGAAGTTAGAATTCATGGACTGGCCATTGGATCGGGTCCCAGTGGCTTAATGGTATACGAGCTCGCCTTGTAAACCAGAAGGTCCTGGGTTCGAATCCCGGTGGGTGCGTATTGCTGAAGAGTCGCAAAACTAGGGCGATATGAACAGCTGTCCAGTACTCCCAGGTTTTCCAATGGTTCTCTAACTAATGTCAGCTCATGATGAAAATCCTGGAATCCAAATTGTCTGAAGTGAATATGAATGATGGACTAAAACAGAATTTGACCTGGTTACAACACCCTGTCCCTCGTGAAATGGCAAAATCAACGCGATTGTGATAAGGAATTTCACTACATAAACACATGCTGATTTTATAGTTTTACACACTTAGCAAATCCAGCAATCTCTACACCTGGTTTTGTTATCTTTACCAATTGGCCAATTTGACAATGCGAAAATGACTACATGCTGGTTTAATAATTCTACTTTGATAAAGCTATTAGCAGCAGCATTAATGAATAGCGAAACGTCAGTAAACAAAACGACAATATTGGTTTGTTTATTTCTCATTCATTAGGAAATACAAAAACAACCTTTATTATATAATGAATATCACATATACCCAATGCCCAAATTTTTATATCAAACCGTTAAATGTGAACTTGGTTTAGACATATATACATATATATATATATATATATATATATATATATATATATATATATATATATATATATATATAACGTAATAATTCTCAGCTGATTATTGTTTGTAGTGTAATGCAGAATTAAAATAACGCTATTTTCAATACACTCATAGAATCCTCCTTAGTTCGTGATTCGGGTGGGATTTTCGATTCCCAGTTGACGTCCTCTTGAATCTTGCTTAAAATCAGTAATAAAACTGGTAAAGACAGAAAGTTGGGTGTGGGATGATGCTACTGTGGTGAAAGCTGGCTGCTAGCCAAAGTTGGTAGACAGTAATTGACGTCAATGTTTATGTCCCCAATATTGGTGGTGGTGGTGGTGGTGAGAAAATGAGAACAAAGGCTTTGCGAGGTGGATACAGTTAGCATATGGATGATCTGACACAGCCACAAAGAGATGCAAGGTTAACTTTGTGTGAGAAACAACCAATCAACAGACTGTATTTTCTACTAACATTAACCTACAATAATGTACGTCAAAATCTATAAATATGTGTTGATTTTCCTTGATAAAGGATCTGTTGCCTGGCCCTTCCTTGTCTTCTGTTGTTACAGTACTGCTACCGCCACTGAAACTTGAAAGCTCATGCTTGAAGCCGTATGTCCCATGAGAAATGCAAAAAATGAAAATGAAATATTTTTGATACTCATCAAGAAATATACACTGTTGTTATTCAAGCCCCTAGAACTTTGATTGGTCACTGGGTAGTAAGTAGTCAGTGTCATGCGTCAAGTTATTACTCAAGTTTACAGAATGTGTGGTCACCGTGCTGGTGTTGGCTGCTTGCCATCATAGTGAACTGTGAATTGCTGTTAGATGGTTGGTTGAAGAACAGAGTCGGCAAGAGAGCCTTGGAACTAACCAGGTTTCGTGATTGCTGACACTCACTAGTTTGAAAGGAGGCATATGTATGTATCTGCTGTAGTTTTGGAGGAACTCACTCATGCCCGTTCAGAGATTTCAACCAGCCAGCATTCATTCACCCAGTGAATGCTGCAGTCAGAGACGTTACTACTACTACTACTACTACTACTACTACTACTACTACTACTACTACTACTACTACTACTACTACTACTACTACTACTACTACTACTACTACTACTACTACTACTACTACTACTACTACTACTACTACTACTACTACTACTACTACTACTACTACTACTACTACTACTACTACTACTACTACTACTACTACTACTACTACTACTACTACTACTACTACTACTACTACTACTACTACTACTACTACTACTACTACTACTACTACTACTACTACTACTACTACTACTACTACTACTACTACTACTACTACTACTACTACTACTACTACTACTACTACTACTACTACTACTACTACTACTACTACTACTACTACTACTACTACTACTACTACTACTACTACTACTACTACTACTACTACTACTACTACTACTACTACTACTACTACTACTACTACTACTACTACTACTACTACTACTACTACTACTACTACTACTACTACTACTACTACTACTACTACTACTACTACTACTACTACTACTACTACTACTACTACTACTACTACTACTACTACTACTACTACTACTACTACTACTACTACTACTACTACTACTACTACTACTACTACTACTACTACTACTACTACTACTACTACTACTACTACTACTACTACTACTACTACTACTACTACTACTACTACTACTACTACTACTACTACTACTACTACTACTACTACTACTACTACTACTACTACTACTACTACTACTACTACTACTACTACTACTACTACTACTACTACTACTACTACTACTACTACTACTACTACTACTACTACTACTACTACTACTACTACTACTACTACTACTACTACTACTACTACTACTACTACTACTACTACTACTACTACTACTACTACTACTACTACTACTACTACTACTACTACTACTACTACTACTACTACTACTACTACTACTACTACTACTACTACTACTACTACTACTACTACTACTACTACTACTACTACTACTACTACTACTACTACTACTACTACTACTACTACTACTACTACTACTACTACTACTACTACTACTACTACTACTACTACTACTACTACTACTACTACTACTACTACTACTACTACTACTACTACTACTACTACTACTACTACTACTACTACTACTACTACTACTACTACTACTACTACTACTACTACTACTACTACTACTACTACTACTACTACTACTACTACTACTACTACTACTACTACTACTACTACTACTACTACTACTACTACTACTACTACTACTACTACTACTACTACTACTACTACTACTACTACTACTACTACTACTACTACTACTACTACTACTACTACTACTACTACTACTACTACTACTACTACTACTACTACTACTACTACTACTACTACTACTACTACTACTACTACTACTACTACTACTACTACTACTACTACTACTACTACTACTACTACTACTACTACTACTACTACTACTACTACTACTACTACTACTACTACTACTACTACTACTACTACTACTACTACTACTACTACTACTACTACTACTACTACTACTACTACTACTACTACTACTACTACTACTACTACTACTACTACTACTACTACTACTACTACTACTACTACTACTACTACTACTACTACTACTACTACTACTACTACTACTACTACTACTACTACTACTACTACTACTACTACTACTACTACTACTACTACTACTACTACTACTACTACTACTACTACTACTACTACTACTACTACTACTACTACTACTACTACTACTACTACTACTACTACTACTACTACTACTACTACTACTACTACTACTACTACTACTACTACTACTACTACTACTACTACTACTACTACTACTACTACTACTACTACTACTACTACTACTACTACTACTACTACTGAGCTAATCAGGCTCGCGATTGATCTCCTCCTGTAGGACTGCTGTATTGGGTGCTTTGACATTTGTAGTAATTAAGTAAGAGTTCTTTTCCAAGAGCAAATGATATAAACCGTTTTGATGAAACTCTTTAAAAGTCTGTTTAGAAGATAATTATAATAACAGTAAAATGATTTTTTTTCTTTCTCTTCTCCTATTCATTATATGGTGTATTTGCTTTATTTCCATCGTATCTGTTGTTACTTATTGTATATATATATATACATATACATATATGTATGTATTAAAGAATTCGATATCCGAGATGGTACTGGTGTAGGCTATATGGAAATGTTATTCCGTACAAATCTACTGGGTATATTAGGCGGTGGTAATCATTCACGCCTATCAAGCAATGTTGCCTGTTTATGGGATGGAATGAAACAACAATTCCTTTTAGAAATTACTTGTGCAACAGATGTTCGAGGTATTCGTTTAAGACATGATCGGTGAGTAAGTATTGTTCTCTTGCTTTTTTTTCTTCATTCTTTTTATTTGATCTTTTTGTTTTTAAAAAAAAATTAATCCGGGAAAAATTTGGAGATATCTAACTCATTGACTTAAACGCTGGACTTCCACCCCAGTTAAAATAGTCTCGGATCCGGATCCCGCTTAACTTAATTCAACCTCTGTAACTCGGGTAACCGAGTAAATGATGTATTCGTTCATTTGTGTTGACTAGCTTAGCCCGAGATTCGATCCCAGTGAACTCAGTCACATATATGAGATGGTAAATTAGGATTGGGTAGTTGTTTTGTGCTTGTAAATGAAAAACTACTTTGTCCTAGTTTTTGGGGCTCTTCAGCGACATGCACTCAGTGGGATTCGAACCCAGGACCTTTCGGTTGTTACAAGATGAGCTGGTAGACCATTCAGCCACTGGGACCTGGTCCGATGGTCAGCTGAACTCCAACTTCTGCCAATTTGTGATGTTTAGCTCAACTTGTAGCTGGCGGTGGGTGCGTGCTGGAGAAGACTAGGGCGAAACAACTATCCAGTATACTCCCTCGTCTCTTCCAATGGTTCTGATATCAGCTCGCGATCAATACTCTAACCGATAAAATCCTCACCGACCAACACTTGAGAAAACTACTTCAAGGCATCACATTTCTCGACGAGCAGTGTTAGGTGACATAGAATTAAGTTGGGAAACAATTAGGCAGGTGTGTGTGTGTGGCGGGGTTGGAGGTGAAACCAGTCCGTGACGGTTGATTTAAGCCAGTCATGTAGGGAGCTGTAAATTATCTGGTCGCGCGGTGTCTTTAAGACATTAGTAACCAGTGGTTTAAGACTGTTAGTAGTTATGCATATAGCTCAAATCGTTCTCATTGGCTGGCGCAGATGCAGTCATCACTCTTTGTGATCTCCCGCCTTCATTAAACCATATTTTCTTTCCATGTTACCATTATTTCTTCTTTGTACACATTTCTGCTTATCATCGTTCTTTCGAAACTCTTTCTTTTCCTCTCTGTCTGTCTGTCAGTCTCTCCCTTCCTCTTTTGTCTTCCTTTGTGTGTGTGTGTGTGTGCTACATGGAGTTGTAGCAAGTTGAACACTGCTGGTGCACTTTTATGTATGTTGAAACCCAATCAGTCAGTCAGTCAGTCGCACTTGTGATTATTATTATTATCATTGAATTTCAAAAATGTAAATGATAGTTTGTGAATGCACTCGAATAAAGTTCCACCTTTTGTTTTTTTGCAAGAGAAAAAAATGCAATATTGTATTACATATTCAATGTTGAATGAAGTACGCCAAAAAAAAGACTGAATTATTTCTGAAGACTTGTCTCTTTTTTTTTCTTTTTGGTAGTAATTATGATATTTTTGATATGATTGATTATTTGGCATGATTATTCTTTAATGAAAGTGCAGTAATTATACTTTCTCTTTATTATTACTACTATTAATAATCATATTACATTACCTTTCTAATCTGCTGGTAAATTGTCTTTTTTTTAATTTCAACAGAGACTTCTGGTGATAGGGTTGTTTAAAATTTTTGCGTTTTCTAAGGATATTGTTGAATATCAATGTAGATTTTATGACTTATTGACAATACTTAGATTAATCATTGGAAACCAAAGAGTACTGGGCGGGAGGGGGTTGTTTCGTCCTAGTTTTGGACTCTTCATCAGTGTGTACCGTCAGGTGGTTACGAGACCAGTAAAGTATGCTGGCTATTCTCAGCTATTGAGTGAAGGTTTATCAACCGGTTAATTGTAACTGCTGCCAATTTATGATATGGTTCTACTGGCGATCAGTGTCATCGATGAATATCCACTTCACATTGACATCGTAGACCCAAATGTCCACAACTTCTCATTTCAACGTCAGGACCTCCGCTCAGTAACCACTGAGTAGTTGGAGATTTTATATTCGGATTATGGGCAGTAAAGTGTTGTATGACGAATCGAAAAAAGTTGGATTAAATTCCGACTTAGTGGCTAGATGAATTGTCTTGTAACCGGAAGGTCCTGTGCCCCAACTCCACCGGTTGCGTACTTCTAAAGAGTCCAAGACTAGGACGAAACAGTTGTTCAGTGCTCTCAGGTTTTCCAGTAGTCAGCCGTTGATGAAATCCTGTAACCAATCGAATCCCTGCAAACCAACACTTGAATAAATCGAATGTGTTAAGTTGCCATGATATTTTAAAATTCATTATCAATTTCTTTGTAGGCGAACTAATTTCGTAGAAGTTTTTCAGTGAGTATATCATGTATACCGTCTTTGTCATAAAGATTTGCACTAAAACCACTTGTATGGTTTTGTCTCTTCTCTGAGGTTTCTAATATTTATGCCGAATCTTTGACTCCTTGATTTGGTCAGTCAAATTTCACCCTATAATAGGTAGGTAGATAGGTAGGTCGGTTAAAAGGCTCGAGCCCCACTTCTGACCACTCAAGTAATATTTCTACGGAGAAGTTGTTCATTGTTCGAATTCATCTGCCAGGATACAAGTCACACTTATTGTGTAACAGCTGATGATACTATCCAATCTTCCGGACTAAAGTAGGCGGAAAGGGTTTCGAAATCAAGACCCACTATCTGAAAGTTGAGTACCTGGACCAATGGGCCCCATGTAATCCTCATGTAATGGAGAATAAAAGAAGAAAAAAAAATTACTCATGGTTATTCTAATTTGCACAATGTACGCGTTTTGTGCTTCTCTTTTCCTGCATTTTATGCTTTCTATGTACTTGGTTATCCCTTTCCTCTATTGAAAATTCTTACAGACCAAACACATAATATATTACTTACAAATTCTTGTTAGTAGCATACACCACAATATCTTAATACTAACTTTCGTTTTAATAAACCTACTTCATCTCAATGAGTATATTATAGAAATAAATTGGTTGAATGGTTGTTGTGTTGATTTCTATATAAAATTTGATAAAATATGCATTTTCATAAATCGATTATGAAAAGAGTAGTGTTCATCACTATTATTATTATTATTATTATTATTATTACAATTCTATATCTGACTGACGGAATGATTGGCTGTCTGATAAGGTTTCAATACACAGAACCTTGCTCAGAAGTGCACGAGTTCAAATCTCTACATTCCATATATAGCACTGCACTTTGGAGTGTGAGGGCGATTGTTACTTCCTGGCTGCCCACACCGTGGAAGTTGGTTGCGTGACCGCAGAGCCCAAGGGACAACTGCTTGAGGCCGGTCACACACGGCCTGTTTTTGTTTGTTCTTTTTTATTTGGTGTGTCTCAGTAGCGTATTTATCACTTCTGCCCTGTGACACGGCAGCAGAAAGCGCGGTCGTTGTTAATCCGGGCCCCGACCGATCCGGCATGATAATTTGTGTTTTTGTTTGAGTCATGGCATTGGATTGGGTAGCTGCTTTTTGTCTAACCGCTATCCAAACAACCTTCCTGGCATGGTAGGACCTACAGGAACTTAAGTTCCAGCCAGTGTAGCTCGTGGGGTCATTGCGGTGTTCAAGCCCGACCACCACGTCAAGGTAGCAGCTTTCGGTCGGGCATATATAGCACACAAAGATATGGGGAAAACAAAATCCAAAAAGAACCATATAATAAACAGGCCGATGACCTAATTGATCTGGCAGATTTACAGAAAGTCAATGCAGGTTTTGTTTCGCACTACTTTAAACTGTCTTCTAACCTATTCCTATGTCAGATAAAATATATTGCTTGATAACGGGAAGTCAATGTTTCAGGGGATGTGCAAAACGGTATCCTAGTCATGTCATCGATTGAATTCCCCTCCTTACCTAGTATACTCTACGCCTAACTTCAATATAACTCACCATAGTACATCACTACTTAATACGCGAAATAAAAAATAAACACTTGTGAGTTGATTTTAAATAAAAATCTTATGTTCTTCACTGGATTCGGAGAGGCGAAATAATGTGAGCCCTTCGGGAAGCCAGCCAGCCAGCCGATGTGCCTTCTCTCTCTCTCGATGAAAGCAAGAATAAGAATGGGGGGGGAAGTGGAATTTCCGTACAATGTACGAGACTGGGAAGGCTGCCCAAGTAGCCAAGATATGGCATACAAGTTCTGGGTATCTGCGAAAGCAGATGGAACAGATGTGGATTATCCAAATTGTCAACTAGAGAGTCAGTCTGTTATCCCTGATGATATTCTTAATTGGAGGTGGACTGGATTATGCGTCAGACTGTGCATGGGAGTGAGGAGACAGCAGTACACTGGACCACCGATAAGAGGACTGTAGAAAGTCTGGACTTCGCAGGTGATATATATGTCTAATGTCACACAAACTCGAAGACTTGCATGCGAAAACCAACAAACTGGCTGAAGAGGCTGGCATCGAAGACAGGACTCCAAGTGAACATAAAGAAAACGGAAGTGATGAAGATAACCAACCAAGGAACAACGACAACAGCAACCAGCACCAGTCACAATCAACTGGAGAGATTTAACAGAGGCTACCTCCTTCACTTATCTGGGAATCATCGTTTCAACTACATGTGGAATAGATGAAGATGTCAAAGCCGGAATTGGAAAGGGCAATATACGCCTTCATCAACCTGAAACTAGTTTGGAAATCTTCTGCACTCAGCACAAGGAACAAGATTTGGATTTTCAACACCAATGTCAAGTGGGTCCTTCTATACGAGTCGGAAACTTTCACTGCGTGTCACGAAAAAAGGATTTCCAACAGCCTGTTGCAGACTTTTATCAACAGCTACCTTTGCTAGCTCCGTGCTGAGGATCAAATGGCCAGACAGCCAGCCAGAAAGAATTAGCAGCAAGAAAGTCTGGTTGGCAGCAAACCAATGAAGAGCCGATCGCTCAAAAAATATGTAGGAGAAAATGGAGATGGAGTGGGCATACATTGAGGAGGCCGTCGAATGACATCGCGCTTAGTGCAGGCCATTGCTCAAGCGGAATCCCAATGGGAAGCGACGAGTGGGTCGTCAGTGGGAGGGTGACATGGAGGAGATCGTTTGCGGAGGAGAAGATGAGAGATTGTAGGCAACCGTGGTCCAAGCTGAAGAGGATGGCAGAAGATAGGACAAAGTGAAGATATGTTGTTTAAGCCGTATGTTCCACTCGGAACTCAAGGGAATAATAATAATACATAGTAACTCCTTTATTCTATCGATTTTTGACTTAAACCACTTCGCGTAGGGTAGGGTGAGTGGGCTGATATGTAAAATTTAACTTATTGTGTGTGTGTGTATATACTATACATGAAAAGTCTTACGAGTATTTGAGTTGCATAATTCCATTGATTATATTTATCCTCTAATATCTTAATGTCCAAATAGTCAATCGGATTAACTTGAGAGAAGCATTTTAAAGATTAATGATTCATGAAAATTCCTTTAAGAAAATTGCTTTTTTATTTTTTGGAAAATCATAATCTTAATCGATTTGAGCTAGCTTGGCAGAAGCGTGATGACTGCAATCGATTAAAAATAATCTTCATAGAAAAAAAATAAAATAAAATGTTTGTCAAACTTCAATTCATATGATATAGTGAAGTATGAGAACATGCCAGTGAAAATACAACTGTGTTCAGGTGGAAGATATGAAGAGACTGGCTGTATTTGAACGTTGACGTCTGAGTTCTAGTCTTTCGTAATAAGTGGTGTAATATACAGTAAGTAATAATAAGGTGGTTGGTTAGATGTGAATTGTGTTGGGTAGCCGGTAGTCGATATGGCGACGAATCTGAATTAGCTTGAAGATGGCTTGGACATGTTTATGCATAGTGTCATCGCATTCCTCGACGAGCAATGTCTGATGATATAGAATTATTTTTGGTAAAGGGTTAGGGATTGCCGAACTACTAAAGCCTGGCATATCAGTCCATGACAATCTTTGGTTTGAGCCAACTATGTGTGTGGAGGTGTAGACTGACTGGTGTTCAGAAGACTCTTCATCACTGATGGAACCTCAGCACGGATACAGAAGGCTCGTGTGGTATTTACCAGCCAACTTAGGCCATCTCTGGCTTAGTAGACGTGATATCCGGTTGACTGTCGACCAAATGGTGCGTCTACTGCTCAGCAGTCCACTCTGTCCTCCTTTATGACTGTGAGTGAGACATGGCCATTTAAAGTGGAAGACACGAAATGGCTAGCTATCTTTGATTATAGGTGTCTGCGTCCTATCTTCCGTGTTGAGTGGTATAATAAGGTGAGCAATATTGAGGTTAGGCATCGGTAAGGGGGTAAAGAGGGGAAACGAATCGACGAGGTTGTGAAGTCACATAGATTGAGAGAGACGGCTAGGACATGTGTTACGTATGCCTAGTCATCGTCTGCCTCGACAATGGGCAATGTTAGCTGACATAGGATGGGTCATGTTGGAAAAGAGGTAGTCGTGGCCAAACCAAAGCATGGCTTCATCAGTCAATGAAATCCACAATAGTTGGTTTAAGCCGGCCAATCACTCACGTAAGGAGGTGTGACTTCCTGGTTGGGGTCCTCGAGAAGGTAAAAATCAATGACACCTGGAGACAATTGATGGTGATATAGCTCAAAATCGTTCTCAATGTCTGGCGCAGATGCATCCATTCCTTGTGATTTATAGTAAGTCTATTGTTCTTCGATATTACTATTCTTCTTACCTCTCCCTTCTGTTAATTATGTCCCTTCTGAATCTTTCTCTTCTCTGGCTTTATGTGCTACAAGCAGACAGTGTGGCAAGTCAAACTGCTTCACATCTATGCAAAGTTCTACGTTGAAATTAGTCAGTCAGACTCTTCATTTTATCAGCGTCTTAACCTAGAGGGACTATGTAATCTGCATACTTCTTATTCGACAAGACTATGCCTACCATGGTAACATATCAATTACTACCAAGTCTCCGACTAACTAACTAACTAACTGACTGACTGACTTTCAACACAGAACTATGCACGGAAGTGTAACACTTCAAGTTGCCACACTCCATGTAGCACACAAAAGAGAAATTCAAAAGAACTATATTGAGGAGAAAAATGTCCGGGAGAAATAATGGTAACACGGGAAAACATAACGGTTTTAATGGATATGGAAGATTACAAAGGGTAAATGCATCTGCACCATTGACAACGACTTTGAGCCATGTCATTGATTCTTACCATCCTAATAACCCCAACCAGTCAGTTTACATCTCCCTACATGACTGGCTTAAACATACTATGAAACATTTCATGAACCGATTCCAGAATTTGGTTTGACCACCTGTAACGCTTTTCCAACCTAATCGTATGTCAGCTAACATCATCCGTCGAGGAAGATGGTGGCTGGGCATGCGCAACATGTATCTTAGTCATCTCAATCCATGTAGCTTCATAAACTTGGCCTCCTTACCTAAGACTCTATGCCTAACGTCATTATTACTCACCATATTATGCCATTTAACACGGGAGATAAACGCTGAGACATATCTTCCACTTTGAATGACCGTCACAAAACCATAAAGTAGTGAATAGAGAGAAATAATGCTCAATGTAACCTAAGGTTCTGAAATCGATTAGGTTCACATCCAAGTGTTGGTTTGTAGGGATTTGATTGGTTGGTTACAAGATCTCATCATCAGCTGACATTGGTTAGAGAACCATTGGAAAACCTGCAGGGAGTACCGGACAGTTGTTTCGTCCTAGTTTGGCACTCTTCATCAGTACGTACCCACCGGGGTTCGAACCCAGGACCTTCTGGTTACAAGGCGAGCTCGAGACTTGCCCTATTCAGGTAGGTGGTTACCTAAGGTTCCAGTGGGAAGTAGTGACCAGTAGGGTGCAGCAGGTTGGGTGTGAAGACAAATACTCGCCGAAAACATTGACCTAGCGGTGGTGCTATGTCGTGAATTGACCGGAAGAAGTTGGAATTCATGGAGTGGCCACTGGATCGGGTCCTGGGGGATTAATGGTCTATGAGGTAGCTTGCCATGTAACTGGAAGGCCCTGGGTTCGAACCTTGGGGTGGGTGCGTACTGTTGAAGAATCCCAAACTAGGCAGACGAAACAGCTGTCCAGTACTCCCCGTTGGTTTTGCAATGGTCCCTTAACTGATGTCAGCTCATAATGAAAACCTGTAACCAGGTTCACATCCATTAATAATATAGCTATGATGCCTCTTCAATCCTTTCTTGCATACTATAGTTCAACTTTAACCTACTTTCTTATTTCAAAATACAAACGTTTCATACACAAGAATGAAAATTGCTTAATATTAATTTATCTTTCTTACAAGTGACAATTCACTTTCGGTCTACATTAAATTAAATATCACTTGCACAGACATTTTAAATTAAATGTACTTTTGTGATAAACGATATGGTGGTGGTGTCATTTACTTTTTATGCGCATTATTTCACCTAGATATATTTCAATCAAATCACTGTTTACTTATTTATTAATCGTTTTATGTTTGTTCTTTGTCTTTTTTTCTCTTTTGTGCATAAATTTTGGTGTTTTCGCGCGCGCACACACACACACACACAAATTGTATGTACTGTCTTTATGTTGTTTATGTGTATGCGTACATTTTATATGCAAGATATATTCGACTTACTGAAACATTTTAGTTTGAAAAAAAATCAATAATCCATATGCATGTTAAGTATATATATATATATATATATATATATATATATATATATATATATATACAACAATCGCATTTATCTTAATAGGCGCTGAATGGGTTTAATTGCGAAGCTTTTTTTCCTTATCAGTGTATTTCTAGGCAAAATATCTTGTCAACGCCGGCTTCAATATGTTGAGATTAAGCGTAGAAGTAGTGCTAGGTAGGTTAAGGAAGGGAAGTCAATCAATGAGGTTGTGAAGCTATAATTGATTGGGATGGTTAAGATGTGTATTGGGCATTCCGAGGTACCATATTAATATATGCGTAAAACCTGAGCACTGTGGTAGTAAGTAATTCCATATTAGTTTGTTTGTTAGATGTATCACACACTCAGTGAAACAGTCGTATTATTTACTGGATGACACAGTTTCGAACAAAATTTATTGTTCATAATCATGTCATCAGTTATAATCACACGACTTCGAAACTTCAGTTTTATAGTTTTTCTTTGTTCTCTCCTATTTGTCGTCGTAGGCGTGGTAGTAGAATTTTCCAGATATCTGTCTGGACAGGTGTTGATTCATTCCTATTACACGTATTTGCAGTTGATTCGATAAACAAGGTTTCTGTTATCAATCTCTCCCTCCATTCACCCTGTGACATTCGATTTTAAAACTGTCATCTTACCCCACCCATCCTATTATATGGTCGTGTGTAACTGCATGTAGTGAGTGCTATAGCTGAGCTATTCTCTAGATTTCTTATCTTATTCGGGTGAACTAATCTAGACTTTGGTGCTAGGTATTTTATGCTCGGCTAGTCTGACTGACTGTCCCTGTTCTACTAGTTTGACCTATGTATTTGAGTCATATGTATTTGACCTGACAATCATTGCAGGGTATTAGATAAACTAAGTTGTTGTGTTTTAAAGGCTCCACAGGATCCTTTAACCGACAAAGCTTGTTTCTAATTGAGTTTGTGGTTTGGAATGCCAGCCACTTTTATTCCTGCCTTGTTAAGAATTCTGCGTAAGGTTTCCGAGGTTCTTTCTTTGTATAGAATTACTACTGATGATTTAGATTCAAATGTGCGCAAGGCAACACCAACAATATAGAATCTAAATCACCAGTAGTAATTCCATACAAGGAAGGAACCTCGGAAACCTTACGCAGAATTCTTAACAAGGCAGGAATAAAAGTGGCTGGCATTCTAAATCACCCACAAACTCAATTAAAAACAAGCTTTGTCGGTTAAAGGATCCTGTGGAGCCTTTAAAACACAACAACTTAGTTTATCTAATACCCTGCAATGATTGTCAGGTCAAATACATAGGTCAAACTAGTAGAACAGGGGCAGTCAGTCAGACTAGCCGAGCATAAAATACCTAGCACCAAAGTCTAGATTAGTTCACCCGAATAAGATAAGAAATCTAGAGAATAGCTCAGCTATAGCACTCACTACATGCAGTTACACACGACCATATAATAGGATGGGTGGGGTAAGATGACAGTTTTAAAATCGAATGTCACAGGGTGAATGGAGGGAGAGATTGATAACAGAAACCTTGTTTATCGAATCAACTGCAAATACGTGTAATAGGAATGAATCAACACCTGTCCAGACAGATATCTGGAAAATTCTACTACCACGCCTACGACGACAAATAGGAGAGAACAAAGAAAAACTATAAAACTGAAGTTTCGAAGTCGTGTGATTATAACTGATGATGTGATTATGAACAGTAATAAATTTTGTTCGAAACTGTGTCATCCAGTAAATAATACGACTGTTTCACTGAGTGTGTGATACATCTAATAAACAAACTAATATGGAATTCCGAGGTACCACCTTTCTCTTCGAGCGATGCTAGTTGACGTAGGATTAGGTTGGTGAAGAGTTGGAGGTGGTCAAACCAAAACATCGCATCAGTCCATGAATCCTTTGACAGTAGGTTTGAACCAGCCACGTAGGGGAGATGTAGACTGACTGGTTGGAATACTCGGGGTGCTAAAGACCAATGTTTTCTGACTATTGATGATTCGATTCAAAGCCGCTCTTAATGGTGCAGATATATTCACTCTTTGTGATGTTCCATATCCATTAAAACCAACTGGTTTCTCCATATTAGTATTCTTTCTCCCTCAATTACATGCTTATCATAGTCCTTTAGCATTCCTTATTTCTCTTTCTGCATTTGAGTGTTACATGGAGTTTGGCAACTTGAACTGATGCACTGATATGTGCAAAGTTGTGTGTTGAAAATTAGTCAGTCAGTTACTCAGAGACTTGGTGGTGACTGACATGTCACCACAGTGGTGGGTATAGTCTCTCCGATTAGGTGTGCAGATGATATAGTCTTTTTTAGATGAAGACGCTGATGCAGTGCAGAGTGTTCTAAACACTTTGAGCAGAATTCTTAGTATGTTAAGCATGTGGTTCGTCTCTGTCAAATATGAGAAGTGGTTTGCACCGGCTCCTAGTTTAAGTTTAAGGATTGAAGTGGTTGAGCATGTTGACTGACCACTTCGCCTGTTTATGAAGTTGTGCCTCAACCCTGATGGGCTGATTGCTGACGAAATCTCAGCTCGTATACATTAGACTCGTGTAGTCATTTACCAAATTACATCATTTCTGACACAGACGTGATATCCTACTGTCGATCAACAGATTTGTTTGCTCAGTTCTTCTTCATGGCACTGAGATATCACTGTTGAGAGGGGAAGATGTGGAGGGACTAGTGTCTTTTGATCAATAACCACCTGCTTTCAGATCTTTGTGTAAAGAGATGTAACACGATGAGTAATAATGAGGGTAGGTGAATAGTGTTGGGTCAGGAGGAAAAGACAGTGGATAAGATTGTGCATCTGCATTGACTGAGATGGCTAAGTCACGAGTTTTACATCTTAAGCCATTGCTTTCCTCGTAGACGACTAATGTTGGCTGATATAGGATAAAGTTGGGATAGAGTAGCGTGGGTGGGAGTGGTCAAACTATATAGCTTGGCATAAATCCATGAATTCCTCGACACTTTGTTTGAGCCAACTATGTAGGAAGATGTAGACTGCCTAGTTAAGGATCCTCGGGATGATGGGAACCAATGACCTGAAGACGACTATTGATCATATGGCTCAAAATCGTTCTCATTGGCGCGGGGATGCATTCACTCTTTGTAATCTCTCAGCCCCACTAAGTTCTTCCTGATGAGCTTCCATGTTACTACTCCTTTTTCTGTACATTTCTGTTCATTCGAATTCTTTTGAATCCCTCTCTCTCTCTCAGATTTCTCTACTTTTATGTGCTATATGGTGTGTGGTAACTTGAAATTCTGATGCCTTTCTGTACAACGCTTCAGAATTCTCTCTTGTGAAAACTTTGAACGTGATTGGTTGTTTCTAGAGATTTTCACACCTCGTTTTTTTTTCCACTGACTACTTGAAGATGACTTTCTCAAATACCTCTTTGAAAAGTATTATTCGATTACCATATAATTAGTGAAATTTGTATGTCGGTTGTGAATTTTCAGATAGGCAAACTAACTGAAATTGTTGATGATAGTATAAATATATAATTTGATCATGACAGTGGTTGACGGTTGCTCTATGCATCACGATATGGTGGAAGTTGGAATTGATGGATCCTTCCCAGTGGCTGAATGGTCAACGAGTGTTCGCCTTGTAGCCTGAAGGTCATAGGTTCCATATCTGTAGGTGTAGGATTAAGGGTACGTGCTGCGGATGGGTTGAAGACAAGAGCGAAACAGCACTCGACCTGCTGATTTTTAATGGTTCTCTAACTGAAGGCAGTTTCTAATCAAAAACAAATTTTTTTTCCTTGAAAAAACTGACTACTAATTCCTACTAGTATTTTTCATCAAGACTCAAAGGTAAGCAGAAAGTCATGAAAGGCACAATGAGTGTGACTTTTCCGAGTGTTTTGTGAAAATGAGATGGGAACTATCCGTAATTTAGCATAGACGGATTAAGACCATGAAAGAAGGAGTAGTTGAACTAACTGCTTCTGTATACAGACATCTATCTGGCTTTTCTATATCGATGACCCAACCTCTTTAACAATACAGATGAGTTGGATAAGTAATGCCTTTGACAGGTTATTCTTCGCCTTGTAGATAACTTGAAAGAAGGAAGCGCTTTAGAAGTAATATGACGAGTATCGGTCAGATATATTCAATCACTGCACTTCTTATAGACTCACTTCCACCTCTTTGTAAGTCCGCAAGATAGTGTCTTTGTTGCCCACTTCTGGAAAAAAACACCCGTGTTGAACTACCGATATACCTAGCTCCACAGGAGTAGGTGGAGGTGAACTGGTAAAACATACACACTGAGTTAGTCAACTACATCGTCTTACCCTTCTTCAGGTTATTGGACAGTAATGGTGTACTAGAAAAAAAAAAAAAACACCAATCTCAACGATGCTGCAGCCAGTGTCCATTTCAAAAACTTTGATGTCCTTCTTTGTTAATGATGTTGTCAGCTAAGTCACCTTTGAATTCAAGGTTCATATATATATATATATTTATAACACTTTCTTGTATACAGACGTCAAATCGAATTGTATGTTGTTGAGTATAAATCATGGTGGATATCCATTTTTTTTTTATTAGGATTTTTCCTAGAAGATTTAACTCTTCCTCGTCTACATATATGCGAATGACAAGTAGTGAGATCAAATCAGGTTTGGTTTTCAACCAGTTGGTACTCAGTTGTAGAAATTTATCAGCTGTGTAACCATCTTATGACAGCTTTTACTTTAGAGTTCTATCAGTCCTCGTTGAATGTTGGATTAGTCATACATTTCCAGTGGATAGAAACCATAAAATGCATTTTTTGATATATTTTATCCGGTTTTATCATGTAAAAGGAAAACCACAATTGAAGTGTATTCATGAACTGACTGACATTGGCTAGAGAACCACTGAAAGGCAGAGGGGTATTGTACAGATGTCCCGTTTCAGTTTACAATTATTCAGTGGCATGCACTCATTACTACTCCACCTGGAGTGGAACCCAAAATCTCTAAGTGATACAACAAGCATATCACCATTCAAGCACTGAAATGCTATCCAATAGACCTAGCTGGGCGGAAACAAACTGTTGCCCAGTAATCATCTCTGGTTCTTATTGGCATACAGTATGGATGATGCCAACAGATACGCTACACAGTATGTCATAGTTTGTTCAAAGGCTGAAATACTGTTCAGAGATCAAGCTTGAAGCACTTGGTTGTCTTAAGGTGCCAACCTTCCTCTCCCCTCGAACCTTTGACTTGATATCTGATTCACAAGGCAGTGTGAACGAACCAGCGTTCTAATGGTTTCCAATGTTCAAAACAGGTTTGTACGTCATTCGAATGGTTCAGATTCTGAGGCCCATGTAAACAACATAGGTTTGGAATAAGGATTCTCCAGCTCCCTCCCCTAGGGAGAGCAGAGGTAGACTAGCAGATGTCCACCAGCCTGGTTGTAGGCCCTGTAATTTCATTCATTTTTTTAGGGGGACACCTTAGCCGCTGTTTGAAAGTAGTGAATAAGATTCACCTGGGTATGTAATACGAAGCATAACTTGAACACCAATTGAATCATTTCTACAAACTAACACTTTATTGAATAAAGTTTGTTTGAATGTAGATTTTAATTTAACTAATGAAGACAGTTTCTATTTTTTAAAAATCTTTTTCCCATAGAATAATAATTATCCTTGTGAATGCTATCAAAGTGTACACTTTCAGTCCATCACCGCAATTAGTTTTCGAGTCAAAAACATGTTCAAATCCTTTAGGATTATGTTATGTATGCCAAAGTGCCGATAATCCATTGGTTGTATTCCCTGGCCGACGACCCGGTACTGTTCTACTTGTACATATTGGAAATACTAGTGGCAATGTGATTGTGAATAATAATGATAATAATAATAATATGAATAGTACTGTTATGAGTGGGAATATCAGTGGTAGCACCAGTAATCTTAGTAATATGAATACAAATATTGGAGGTTGTTCAAGTTCGACTAATAGTACTACCACACCACTGCCTGTTAGTAGTAGTACAATGTGTCCATCATCCACAAATGCAACAAATATGCCACCGAGACAAATAGTCGCACATGAAAACCCTTTGGCATCGATCAGTTTAAATCGTGATGGTTATTTACTGGCTACAGCATCACAGAAAGGCACTTTAATACGTGTCTTCTCAACAAAAGACTGTAGTCTACTGCATGAATTACGACGTGGAACAAGTCAAGCTACAATCACTTCATTATCATTTAATAAGGATAGTGATTTGTTGTGTGTTACGAGTGAACGTGGTACAGCGCATATCTTCTGTTTGGCGAAAGATAATACTTCTTCTTTTTCGTCGTCGTCGACGTCGAATCTGCGTAATACACCGACTGGGGGGAATAGTCCTCATTTTATGAAGTCTACAGGATCCGGGTAGGTTGTTATCATTTATTATTATTATTATTATTATTATTATTATTATTATTATTATTTGAATAAAGCATTAAGAAGACAAATTTCGCGAGATGATGGCATTATTTCGTTGTTTCTTTATAACCGCTTTACAGCTAACATGGTTCACAATAATAAAATAAAATAAAGTTCATGACAATTACTCAGTCAAATAAAATAAACAAAAGTACATACTAATGACCAATCATCACATTTAAATAGGTCAAGTAGTCCATGGTAGGGGAAGATTGAAGTACATTGTTTTATGTACACACACAGTTTAGGATGTATGTGATTAATCCGCAAAAAGTGTTTCCATCACCTTCAATAACCAACCTTGAATTAGAGTTATGTGTTGAAATAATTGTGAAACAGTCATTAATATTGATTTTGTGACCTAACATTAATAAGTGTTTTGCAATGGATGATGTTGCTGGATTTCTATTCAGATTAATCGTGTTGGGATTTTCTATATGATATAGTAACCATTTTGGAACATGTTCTTTTCGACCACGGCATTGGAACAAATTCTATTGGTTCTACCTACATAGGTGTCACCGCAACTGCAGGTGAACTTGTAGATACAGTTTGAAGTAGAGTCCACAGAATTTCATCCTTTAATCGTGGGTACAGGGATCGAAAATGTTCGGCAAGTGAGAAAAAGAGATGCGGCGTAGAATGTGCGTTTGACGGTTGACCCTTATTATGATTACTTTTTAATATATATATATATATATATATATATATATATATATTAGAACAAGACATATAAGCGAACAATATTGTTTTCAATTAGATCTTCTTCAGGCTTTACTCTAATTTACATAGATTTATATTAACTATGTTCAAAACATTTACCACATTATTATTATTATTATTAAGACTATTAAGATTATTATTTGATTCCCAAAATCACCGTCATTGGTTAAAATTTTATATATAAATCTATGTAAATTAGAGTAAAGCCTGAAGAAGATCTAATTGAAAACAATATTGTTCGCTTATATGTCTTGTTCTAATATTATAAATGGGAATATTTAAAGATATATATATATATTCTGAATACCAATTGCCAGCTCACTGATGGGCTACTGTATCCTTGTCCTCAAGCTGCAGTCGGTATTATTGCTTAAATTTCTTGTGTTCTTCATGTAAATTCGGTATCGCATAAGCTTTTTTTCTTGTCTTCTTTCGTTTGCCTTCCCAGTGGGATAGGCAGCTTCAGTCTTTGGAGTTTCAGTAGCGATGGAATTGATTTTACTAAGTGGAGCTGACAGTGCGTCGGTGGCACAGTGGTGCGATGCTCGCCAACCACGCCTCACGTGGTTCGGAGGGTTGGATCCCCGGCCGACGCACTCCCTCCTTTATCTCGTTAAGTCAGTAATAAGACTTGTAAAGAGGAAAGGTTGGACACGAGGCTAGCAGCAACCCATTCTTTTCAATAATCTTTTAAGTGGTATGCATTGACAACCCAATCAATGATTGAATTCAGAAACTTTGGGTTACGAGGTCAAGCATGTTGACGACTATTCACTCACTTTGACTGAAATTCAATAACCTGAGAATTCTAACTTCTAGAGATAGAGTGATCATTATCGACCAGATGTTCAATGATAGCGCTTCTTATTGCTCCATTTCCACCTCTTCGTAACTACCATACTGGATACTGTTCTTGCATCCTCTTGGACAAAACTTGAGTCAAACGACCGATGTACCTAGCTCCATACAAGCAGGTGTGCGGTTAAATCGGTCGTTCGACTTGAGTTTTTGTTTAAGAGGGTGCAAGAATACTATCCAGCATGATAGTTACGAAGAGGTGGAAGTGGAGCAATATGCAGTGCGATCATTGAACATCTGGTCGATAATAATCACCCTATCTCTACGGCCTCCACCTTTAAAGTCATCTACAAGGCGAAAAGTAATTTGCCCAAATCACTACATATTTGACAATTCTAATTTCTGTCTATTATCGCTTTAAGTACCACTACTACCAGCCATTGTCATCTGTGGCCGATATTTATCTTCACAACGGACCTGTTGGAGCCTACTGGTCACGACATCTCAGTAGTGTAGTACTAATCCAGGCAACTTTGTCCTGTAAAATTAGTCACCAGAGTAAGCAGATTAACTTTCAAGAGTTAGTTTGTAGGGATTCAAGTTTGATCAAGGATCGTTATCGGGTATAGGACAATTGGAACTCAAATTTGGATGAAACAGCTGTCCAGAACTGTTTGGTTTTCAATAGTTCTATAACTGATAACGATCCCTAGTCCCACTTGAAACAAATCAAATACCCCTACAAACCAACTCTTGAGAACTTCTTCATCGGGTTGTCTACTGTTACCTATTCCCCTAATAAGTAAAGAAATATTGTTACTGACAACATTATTGCTGTTTTGAATTACATTGAATCAATCAATGGTGTCAACAGATTACATTACGAAAAAATCTGTCTGTTTGTCTGTCTATTTTCGACATAGAACTTTGCACCGATGTGCGGTAGTTCGAGTCACCACACTCCCTCCTTGTAGCACACAAAGCAAGAGAAGAAAGTAGGAGAAATGCATAATATAGACAGTAAACAGAGGTGTGAGACAAAGGAATAGTAATAACGAAGAACAATATCGTTTCATTGGAAATCATAAGTCACAAGGAGTGGATGCATCTGTGCCAGCCATTGAGAACGATTTGCAGCCATGTCACCAATTGTTTCCTGCCTTCATTGGTTTTTACCGTCCCGAGGACCCCAACCAGGAGGCCAGTCTACACGTTCCTACGTGGCTTAGACTAACTGTTGTAGATTTCATTGACTGGTGAAACCATGTTTTGGTTTGACCGCCGCTAGCTCTTTTCCAGCCTGACCCTATATCAGTTAACATAGCCCGTCGGTCGAGGAAGGCGATGGCTAGGCAGGCATGCGTAACACATGTCCTAACCATCTCAGTCGATGTAGTTTCACAGCCTCCTCGATTGATTTCCCCTCCTTACCTAGCACTCACTCCACTGATACCTAAACTCAATATTGCTCACCCTATTATACCACTTCACACACACGGGAGATAGAACGCAGATACCTCTGATCAAAGACAGCTAATCTTTTCATGTCTTCTACTCTCAATGGCCAAGTCTCTTTCGCAGCCATAAAGGAGGACGGAGCGGACTGCTGAGCAGTACACACGCCCTTTGGTCGATAGCCAACCGGATATCACGTCTACGCCAGAGATGGCGTAAACTGGCGTATGCGAAACTAGCCCTCTGTATCCGTGCTAAGATTTCGTCAGAGATCAACCCGTTGGGGCTGATGGTACTTCTCAAGTAAGTGAAGCGGTCAACGTGCTCTACCACTTCACTTCCTATTTCTAATCTAGGAGTCAGTGTCGTCCAATCCTGTAACATCATCTTACATTTGGCGGGAGCGAATTGCATGCCAAACATTCGTAGATTGCAGCACAGGGTGTTCAGAAGACTCTGCATTTTGTCAGCGTCCTCGCCTAGAAGGACTATATCGTCTGCATATTAGTACATCTATGATGAAGTTGAATAGGAATGGGGATAATGGGCATCCTTGACGGACACCACTAGTCGTCACCACTTCAGATGACAACTCGCCATAAGCCCTCACCTGGCTGCATGAGTACGAGTAGAGTGCCTTAATCAGTGCAATGTATTTTCTCGGCATTTCCTTTACAGCCAAGCATCGCCAGAGAACCTCTTGGTCGACAGAATCGAATTCCGCCTTTAGGTCAAGAAATATAATGATTGTTGGACGCCGGTAGGAATGCCCATGTTCTAGAATCTGTCGGAGGGTGAAGATATGATCAATACACCCTCTTCCTGGTCTAAAACCTGCCTGGTTTTCTCGTGTTTGTGCCTCCCGAGCACCACTTAGCTTACGCATGATTATTGAGCCTAGGACTTTAGATACTATATTAGTCAAGCTAATCCCTCTGTGATTATCACAAGAAAACTTGTCTTCCTTCTTGTATATCGGGATGATCAGTGACTTACACCAACCCGATGGGACTTCCTCTGATTCCCAGACGCTGCCTGGAACCTCAGTTAATGCAGACAGTAAACTGTCTCCACCGTACTTAAATACCTCTGGAGTCATTCCGTCAGGTCCCGCTGCTTTTCCTTGCTTCATATTAGTGACAGCTGTAGTAACCTCAGTTAAGGAAGAAGGACCTGTGTCTATATCACAAAAGCATCAGTAAGAGAGATAGAGAGATGATATGCATTATAATGCATAACACTAAACTGATTGAATATCAGGTAAATTATGCGAAGTAGCCTAGAAGTTATGAATGAATTTATAGATTGGACAGGAGGTCAGCGCAGCTATTCTTGGCTGACTAGACCTGTTTCTTTTGCACATTGAGCTCCGGTTGATTTAAGCGAATTGCACAATAGCCACTTCTGTTTAGAGTGTTTGATATCTAGGGGCCTTCGGTAATTTATTCGATACCTCATAGATAATGACAGAGAAAGATTCTTCAAAGCTAGCTTTATGGCCTGTTTAGACGAGGTGATCTACTGTAGAACTGTTGATGGTTTCTTTTACAACACTGGCAGGTGTTCCTGAACATGAAAAAACTAAGTTCCTAGAGCAACTAACAGCCCAGCATGACGAAGGTCCACGGAAGCAGTTGAATTGATAGATATGTAGGGAACTGTCTGTCTACAGAGATCAATAACATAACAAATATGCGAATAAAAATCCAAGTCATTCAGATGATAGTGTAACAGTATATTATCCAAAAATGCAGTAATGAGTTATATTAATTAAATGGTTACTTGGATATACTGTTAAATTCCACTGCTACAAATTATTAATATAATCCACAAAAGCATTCACGGTTGGAATCGTGTCTATTGGTAGAAGCTGCTGTGTGCCGGTTGTAGAGTTGTCTTCGAATAAGGATAATAGATTCCTGCAATAAATCCAAAGTGCACTACACTGGTGTAGACAGTTGATGACCAGTGAGAGAAGGTGAAACTGCCAACAGTACACTGTATTTCAAATTGTACTCGGAAGTTATCTGTATTTAAACATGAATTGTTTTAAACAAAAGTCATGTACAATGAATGTCTCTAATTTCAACACCTCTAACAAAAAGTGTACAATCCATATTAAAAGTCAATCTCAACGAAGAATATTCTTTTCAATAATTTCTCCTCTTCAGGTTCTTACAATTATAAAATAATTATAATATTTGTTGTCGTTACAATAAAGGCCAGTTATGCGGGAGGTACATTTTTAACGTAGAATAACAGATTAGTAATTGTGGGGTGTCAAAATAAATAGTCGTATTTGTGTGACAAACGTGCTAGGCTGAATTCGATTACAAAATATTGTAAAACGGGAGACAATGGTGGTGATTAATCATAATAGATTTGTAGAGTGTGGGGTAGGAAAATTGACAAGTCAGTTCAAGGTTATAAAAGGTGTCAGGTGAGTGGCTAGTACAAAGTGGTATGTATTAAAGAGGAGGAGATAGTAAGACTGCAATGGGAGGTTCATAATGAGATAACGAATATGTGAAATGTAACAGGTGGAGGCATATATTGAGAAAAGAGATAATATCACTAATAATAAGTCCGGATAGTATGAACGAAAAATTCGATAGTATTGAGAGAATGAAGGGCATAAATTATGACGAATAATAATAATAATTGTGATAATAATATTTGTAATAATAAGCAAAGGAAAAAAAGCCAAGAGGGTCAAGGGGAAGGAGCACTCTTGGTGAGAAGAAGAATCATCAATCCAAGTTTGGCCACGGTAGGAACAGCGTCTGGACGTGTTCTTTTTGGATACAAAGTTCCGGTTTAGTCGATCTTATTGCAACAACTTCAGCTATGAACCTCCCATTGCAGTCTTACTATCTCCTCCTCTTTAATACATACCACTTTGTACTAGCCACTCACCTGACACCTTTTATAACCTTGAACTGACTTGTCAATTTTCCTACCCCACACTCTACAAATCTATTATGATTAATCACCATTTTTCTCCCGTTTTACAATATTTTGTAATCGAATTCAGCCTAGCACGTTTGTCACACAAATACGACTATTCTGTTATCCTACGTTAAAAATGTATCTGCTGCATAACTGGCCTTTATTGTAACGACAACAAATATTATAATTATTTTATAATTGTAAGAACCTGAAGAGGAGAAATTATTGAAAAGAATATTCTTCGTTCAGATTGACTTTTAATTCATAATATGGGAATTTTCCACACTACCAAAGCAATGCATACTGTTACGTACACCACAGATACATGAAGAGGTACTTCATCTTTCAGTTGAGGAATGTAAAATACAGATTGTCGCATCTAGTGTTAACTGATTCATTTTGTACAGTGTATATATATATATATATATATATATAACAACTATTTTAAAAATCGATTATTACATATTATATACTACTTAATTGCCAGTTACAAATTTAGCTTGTTGTTGTAGATAATATAGTTGACACAACTGATGATTGAAAGGGAATGTTGTCTGAATTGTGATAAACTGTGAAAGAGTGAATGCACCTTGAACTTCAATAGTCACTTATTGGTGTAACAACAGAAGACAAGGCTGGCAACAGATCAGTTTTATTACGAAAACCAACAGATATTTATATGTATTTTACGTACATTAATAAGGCTTCTGCCCGCAGAAAGAAGGCGGTCTTCTGATTGGTTGTTTGCAAACAAACGCAGTCTTCTGCTTTCTCGTTTTCGATATTTTTCGGAAATGCGAGCCACTTGTCTGCGAATCATATTTGTTCACGTTTAGGTCAGCTGTGATTGGTTGTTGAATCAGCCTAGATTAATTTCTACCAATCAGCGTAGATCAATGTCTACCAATTGGCTAGCAGCTTGCTCTCACCACATTGGTTGTATCATATCAACTAATCAAACGATAACACGGACTGTTATCTATCATCATGCTGTATTATACATAGAAAGTTATTTGAGACAGTTTAATCAATAATAATAATAATAATAATAATATTTTATTCAATGAATTCTTTTTATTAGTAGTCTCTATCTTTTGTTATTTGAAATCTTTACTTTCAGTTCTGGTAAGCTTTTTCCACGTTCTCTATTTTCTAATACAAGCCATGTACGTTGTGTTTTGGAGACTAAATTCAAAGCAATATGCGCCTTCAGTGTTGTCAGTCCTGATACACTAATTGGTAAGTTCTACAAAGGAGTGTTTCTCTTTATTTTCCCCATGCTCTCTCTCTCTGTCTCTCGTTGTATGAAGAAGTAATTTTTTTTTCATGTTGGGTATGACAAATTTTCTCATCTCATCAGTCAGTCAGCAAAGAGATCTCCTTTGGTAATTTCACTTCTAACCTATACAGTTATTTGGGACTAATGCTTTGGTTCCCAGTGGCCGAGTGGTCTAGGAGCGCTTGCCTTGTGTAACCTGAAGACCTGGCTGGCTGATTCGTACTGATGATGTGAGTCTTGGACTAAGAAAAAAAATAACAGCTGTCCAGTATTCCCATCAAATTTTTTTCAATATTTCTCTAACTGACTTCAACCCGTGATCGAACTGCAAACAAGGTTCACATTTTTTTCTTATTGATTATTGCTAAAGTCTCGGTTGCATGAAAATGTTTGCGAAATCCTTTCGAACGCCTTGGTTATACTTTATACATATATGACTATGCTGAAGTAATAAAGAGTTGAAGAAGAATTGAACTGCATTCTCCTTTCGACAGTCATGCTGCTCTGTGTTTATGGGCGCGTCTAGACAACATCCTGATACTACGGTCTATGTACTTAGCTCCATAAGACCAAGTGAATTGCTAAATGCGCACATTGAGGTTGCCGACAGTGGATTCTTGTCTTTGACATTATTAGTAAACAAGAGCACTTGTAGTGAAGGTGAAGCTCTAAGATGCAACAAAGAACGTTCTTTTTAACTGCCTTCGACAGTTGGCTTCACTAGTGTTGTATCTTCCTTGAAATTGTGATTTACAGTAGGTTGTTTCTTCGATCCATCCAGGTTTCGCGTAGTATCGGTCCTTCTCTTTAGGTATTGTTTGTCGATGAAGGAGGTTGGATATCCATTTTCGATTAGAGTACTTTTGAAGGATTCCAATTCTTTATTGAATGTATCTTTAGTGCAGATGCCGTAGATTCTCGTTGATGAAAAGGCTGTGAGACCTGGTCATTGAAAGTGGAAGACATAAAAAGGCTAGCTGTCTTTAATCATAGGTGTCTGCGTTTTGTCTCCTATGTTAAATGGTATAATAAGGTGAGCAATATTGAGGTTAGGTATCAGTGGAGTGAGTGCTAGGTAAGGAGGGGAAATCAATCGGCGATGAGGTATATTCCGTAACGATGAGGTTGTGAGTCTACACCGATTGAGATGGTTATCACATATGATACGCATGTTTAGCCATCGCGTTCCTCTACAATGGGCAATGTTAGCTGACAGAGGATGAATCAGATTTCGAAAGAGCCATTGGTGGTGAAGTGGAAACGTGGCATCAGTCAATGAAATCCATAACAGTTACTTTAAATGGGCCACGTAGGGAGGTGTAGACTTGTTGGTTGTGACTGGTTGGTTGGGGTCCTCGGGACGGTAAAAACCAATGACAGCTAGAGACAATTGCTGGTGTTGTGATGGTGATGATATCGTTTTCAGTGGCTAGCGCAGATGCATCCGCTCTTCGTGATTTATCAAATCCATTAAAACTATATTGTCCTTCCATATTACTATTCTTTTTCCCCCCTTCACACTTTTATTAATTATCTCTCTTTTGAATCTTCCTTTACTCTCACTTCTCTCGCTTTGTGTGTTACAAAGAGTGAGTGTGGCAACTCAAACTGCTGCACATCTGTACAAAGTTCTACGTTGAAACCAGTCAGTCTGTCAGTTAGTCAGATTAGCGATACAAGAGGGATGATGAGATTTCTTTTTCTGCTTATCAATACAAAACTTTGAAAATTTGTCAGTTCTGTCAGTTCCATTTTAGCTTGTGGTAAATTGATGATTGAATCAGCAGAATCAGCGGTAGATCGAAGGTATCGGCACTCGTCAACAAGGTAATAATTGCAACGTTGAATGAATTGATGCTTACCCTATATAGAGAGAGATTTGAGCTTACATCGCTTAGTGCTACTGTCAGTGACGTTACCAATGTTGATCTTCATCTAAGATGTAGAAAATGAGTTCAGTGGGAAATTTGCTTGTTTCACACACTCAATCAATCAGTTGTATAGTACAAATTTTGGGGAAAATCGATGTCTTACAGCTTCGAACGTGTATTACTCAAAGATTTTTAAGTGTATTCGCGATCACTGACTGACTAGTTTCAACGTGGAACTTTACAGGGATGTGCAGCAGTTCGAGTTGCCACATTCCCTCCTTTGTAGCACACGAAGCGCAAGTGAAGAGAGTAAAGAGAGATAATAAAGAGAAAGGTGAGGTAAAAAGAATAGTAATATCGAAGAACAATAGAGTTTTATTGGATGTCATAAATCACAAATAGTGAATGCTTCTGCTATACAGTAATATTTACTGATGACGTTTCGAGCACAATTTATTGCTCATAATCATATCAAGTTAATCACACGACTTCCTAAATTCATTTATATAGTTCCATTGTTTTTCACTTGATTTTCACTTGATTTGATTGGTAGTATTATTTTCCATATTTCAGGTATGAGTGACATGGAGAAGATTATGCGAATAGGAGATGATGAAAGCATGTCGGCTTCTCTAGCTTCTTGACACACATAAACTCACTAGTGGAAGGAATAAAATTCACATTTGAAGCCGAAAATGAGCAAGGAGAATTAGCTGTTATGTTAGATTGTAAAATAAAACGAATAGAAGAAGGTAAACTAGACACTAGTGTTTATAGAAAACCAACGCATTCTAATAGATATTGAGACTTTAATTCATCTCATCCTTTAACTGTTAAGGCAGGCTTAGTTAAGTGTTTAACAAACCGAGCCATAGTACTAAGTAGCACAAAAAAGACCTAAATGACGAAATAAAACAGACAGAAGAAGCGTTGGTGTTGAATAACTATCCTATAAAATTCATTAGGAAGATCACTAAAGGCCAACAGAAAAATAAAAAGAATTCTGAAACTAGTAATAATAACATAAATAAGAGGGAATATAAGTCATCCACTGTAATATCATACAAGGAGGGGACATCTGAGACCCTACGTAGGATTCTGAATAAAGCACTAATCAGGGTGGCATTCAAACCTACAAACTCACTCAGGGACAAGCTCTGTAGGTTAAAGGACCCAGTGGACCCAATTAGACAAAATAATATAATTTACAAAATACCCTGCAATGACTGTGAGGGAGGTCAACTACATGGGTCAAACTAGTAGGTCGGGGGTAGTCAGATTGTCAGAACATAAGAATTTAGCTAAGGTAAGGATGGTTGACGCAGAGAATATAAGTAATTTAGAAAAAAGCTCGACAACTGCAATGCATGCATTAACACACAACCACACAATAGGGTGGGAGAGGGTTAAAATTCTAAAAAGTAATCTAGGTAGGTGGAGAGAGAGGTTGATTACTGAATCTTCGTTCATCGAATCTACACCCAACACATGCAATAGGAATGAATCATCACTCACACCCGAAATATGGAAAATAATACTACCAATCAAATCAAGTGAAAAACAATGGGACTATATAAATGAATTTAGGAAGTCGTGTGATTACCTTGATATGATTATGAGCAATAAATTGTGCTCGAAACGTGGTCATCAGTAAATATTACTGTATAACACTGTGAGACTCTATCAAAATAAAATTTACCCATAATGGAGTTACACTCTATCACAGTGCCCAAGTTTTATTCTTATATGAATGCTTCTGCATTATTCATTGAGAACGATTTTAAGCTATATCGCCAATTGTCTCTAACCATTAGCTCTTACCATCCTAAGGACTCCAACTAGGGAGTATGCAAGACACTCTGACCACGTATTCGTGATCTGTATCCAACACGACCTTCCTGTTTCACTGTCAACGTATTGCAAAAGCATAACAATCTACACATAGTTACAAATTCAACGTCAATCTTGTCATAATTTATATGGCATTAACACATTTGCTTACTATTTGTTTCCAGAATAATTTAAATTCACATTGCAATCTATAAAATTCAATTTACTTTTGAAATAAAAAAGAGAAAGAAAAACCACGCACAAAGTCAGATGTTTTACAGAATAATAATCATATGAGGATTGTAATCGATAGATTTTCATTGGACAGTTCAATAATCAATTGGATTCGACTTGTGTGTGTGTGTGTGTGTGTGTGTGTGCGTGATCCGATGATACGAAATATTCATATGATCCAGTTCATTCAATCATTATTGTTATTATTAATTAGTATTTCGACAGAAACATAAGTGTGTCTTCACTTTGATAAGACCACCTGATATATATTACTTCTGTCCTTGATGTCTGTCTGTCATCAAGTAAATCCCTCTAAGGTGGTGGTGGTTAGTCACATAGTCTTAGGTGGTAAAAGAAAAAAAAGAAAGGAAATCATCTGGATTGATTGTAAATTTCCGTGACATGTGTTGTACAATGCTGAGACACACTGTTGTTTCGTGGAGGCGACGAAGGGGGGGGGTCGGGCGATATCTACCGGAATTTGTTCGCCTAGGTTTAAGAAATCTATTATTATTATTATTATTTTTACGAGTTGATCACGGACTGATATCAGTTAAAGAATCATTGAAAACCAGCTGAGAGTACTTGACACCTGTTACGTCCTAGTTTGGGACTCATCAGCTTTACACTCACCCACTGGGATTCGAACCCAAGACCTTCCGGTTACAAGGCAAGCTTGTATACCATTCAGCCACTCACCGGGACCCGATTCAATGGCTCATGAATTCTAACTTCTACCGATTCGTGATTTAGCGCGACCCCAACCATTGTCGTTGGTGGGACATCCATCCACACACGTGACATCTAATTGGAATTCACTGGTCACGACTTCTCACTAGAACACTCCAGGAAACTCCATTATGTAGCAAGTCACTAGCGAGCATCAGATTGATTTTTTCTATAGTTTGGTTTGTAAGGGTTAGTTATGTTTTTACGAGTTTGTAATTTTAATTCGTATTCTTTCGTCTTCTTCTTCCAACTCGTGTAACAACAGAAGACAAGAGCCAGGCAACCGATCGTTTATTAAGGAAAATCAACACATATTTATAGATTTTAATGTACATTATTGTAGATTATTGTTAGTGTAAAATACAGTCTTTTGATTGGTTGTTTCTCACAGAAAGTTAACCTCGCATCTCTTTGTGGCTGTGTCAGATCATCCATATGCTAACTGTATCCGCCTACGCAAAGCCTTTGTTCTCATTTTCTCACCACCACCACCAATTTTGGGGACATAAACATTGACGTCAATTACTGTCTATCAACTTTGGCTAGCAGCCAGTTCTCATCACACTCGTACACAATCGAATCACTCGCGCCTTCAAATTGCCCGCCAATGGCGACCAAAACCACCAATAGACAAACGTTCACAATATTCATAATTATTGACAATTCCCTTGAGTTCTGAGTGGAAGATTTTTTTCCTCTCTAAGCCGTACATATGTATTATTATTATTAATATTGTATCCTTTAATTCCTAGAGGAACATAGGGCTTCAACCGTGCGTCTCCATTGAGTTCTGTTCTCTGCTAGAGTCTTCAACTGGCTTCATGTCTGCCCATACGTTTTCATCTCCTCTTCACATGACCTCCTCCAAGTCACCCACCCTCGCACTGACGACCAACTCGCCGCTTCCCTTTTGGGTTCCACTCGAGCGATGGCCTGTCTTGTGATGTCACTTGATGATTTCCTCAGAGTATGGCGAATCCATCTCCATTTCCTTCTGCATATTTGTTTCACAATCGGTTCCTGCTGGGTTGGTTCGCTCCCAGAGATCCCTGTTGCTGATCTTTTCTAGCCGGCCATCTGATCTTGAGTGGTATTGAGCGAAGACAACTGTTAATGAAGGTTTGTAGTTTGTTTGAGATGGTCTTTATGACGCGCAGTGCAAGTCTCTGATCCGTATATTAGCATTGACTGATTTCACATTGGAGTTGAAAATCCAGATGTTATTTTTGATGCTGAGTGTTGTTGACCTCCACACAGACTTGAGAGTAGTGAAAGCTTGTCTTGCTTTTCCGATTCTTGCTTTGATATCCTCGTCAGTTCCGTCTGCCTGTAGTTGAAACGATGCTTCCCAGGTAGGTAGGTAAAGGAGGTTGTTTCTTTCAGGTTCCTCCCATTTATGCTGATTGTTGTCTGTTGGTGGTGTTGCCCGGGAATCTTCATCACCTCTGTCTTCTCTATGTTCACCTGAAGTCCTATCTTCTCTGGATGCTTCTTCCATCGCCAACTTGTTGCTTTTCACTTGCATACCTTCCAGTTTGTGGGAAATCAGACACATATATCATCGGCGAAGTCCAGATCCTCCAAGTTTTTTGTGTGAGTCCATTTTATGCCTTTTTCGTCATTGCCCGCTGTTTGTCGCATTATCCAGTCTACCGCAATCAGGTTAATCATTGGCGATAGTAGGCAGCCAGCTTGTCTTACTCCTGTCCTCACTTCGAAGGACTCCGTAAGTTTCCCGTCGTGGATTACTTGGCATGCAGCATTGTCGTACAGCTGTTGGATGAGATGTATAATTGTCGGTGGCACCCCGTAGTAGCGAAGTAGTTGTCAAAGCACCTGTCGATCGAGGAAGTTGAGATAGAGAGGTGACTGCCATTCCAAGCTAATACATATATATGTATATATTTTTTTCATTTGACTACATTCCATATCCCCTTATTTCTTGTTTTCTTTCTTTCGTTTTTTTTTTGCACAGTTTTAGCTGCTGATGGTTCCTATTACAAGTATACATTTACAGCGAATGGTACAGTAACACGTGTAACATTTGTGAATTTTCTCGACTTCTATGATGATGAAACCGATTTCTAAGCACATCTATTATGTGTGTGTGTATGTGTGTGTGTGTAGACACTTTCTTTGATACAAAGCTTATTTTATTGGCCTGTCTCCCCCACCACCACCACGTCTTCTACACTCCCTGACTGACTGACCACCACTTTTTTTCGGCCCTTTTTCTTGGCCAACTGAGCTGGTGTGAATAGTCTGATGACACACTAATGTCAATCCTTTATCAGCTGATAATGATGTTGATGATGATGACGAACAACTGTTAACCTGTTAACCAGTCGGAATGTCACTGACCTCATCGTCACCCCTCAGTATTCAGCTTTGTTTTTGTTTGTGTTTTTTATCACCTGGCTATGCGTTTCATCTTTTCTGACATCACATGTACGTACGTATGTGTTCGTGTGCGTATGTGTCTCTGTAATGTATGTATGTATGTATGTATGTGCTTGTATGTATGTCATTGATTCTACTTTCTTTCTCCTCCCTTTATGACCGACCCGATGTGATTAAAAGAATGAACTGGAAAAAAGAGATTTAGCCTCCTTGTTTTGTTTTGCCTTGTTGTTTTTTTTTGTTGCTGTTTTTTGACTTTTTTTGGTGATGTGTTTCCCTTCTTTTGTATCACTTTCTTATTTGTTTACTGATTGTGATTGACTCTATAAATAATCTATGGTCAAAAATGGTATTATTATTATTATTGTTCCCTTGGGTTCCTAGTGGAACATAGGGCTTCAACTGCACGCATCCACTTGCTTCTGTCTTCTGCTGTACTTTTTACCTGCATCCATGTTAGTCCATACTGTTTCAGTTCCACTTCACACGATCTCCTCCATGTCACCCTTGGACATCCCACTCGCCGCTTCCCTTTCGGGTTCCACTCGAGCACTGGCCTGACGCGCGATGTCACCCAACGGTCTTCTCAGCGAGTGTTCAATCCATCTCCACTTTCTCCTGCATATTTGTTGAGCGATTGGTTCTTGTTTTGTTTGTTCCCATAGTTTCTTGTTGGTGATTCTTTCCGACCATCTGATCTTCAGTATAGAGCCAGCGAAGACAGTTGTTGTTGATAAAGGTCTGCAACAGGCTGTTGAAAATATTCTTGGTGACCCGCCAAGTTTCTGATCCGTATAGAAGAACTGACTGACTTGACGTTTGTATTGAAAATCCGAATCATTTTGTTGTTGATGCTGAGTGACGAAGATTTCCAGATTGGTTTCAGGTTGATGAATGTGTTTCTCGATTTGACATCCTCGTCCGTTCCTCCTGTGGTTGAGACAATGCTCCCTAGATAAGTGAAGTGAATGAAGTAACCTCTTTCAAATCCCTCCCGTTGATGGTGATTGGCCCTGGATGTTGGTGCTGTTGTTTTTGTTGGTTGGTTATTTTCATAACTTCCGTCTTGTCTATGTTCACCTGGAGTCCTGTCTTTGCTGCTTCTTCGACCAGTTTGTCGGTTTTCACTTGTAAGTCTTCGATTTTGTGTGACATCAAACATAAATCATTCACGCGCGAAATCCAGGTCTTCTAGGTTCTTCACGTCGGTCCAGGATATCCCTGTGTTCTCGTTTCCCACTGTCTGACGCATAATCCAGTCCACTACAATTAGGAATATCATTGGTGATAATAAGCACCCTTGTCTGACTCCTGTGTTTACTCCAAACGCCTCGCTGAGTTTTCCGTTGTGGATCACTTGACATGTGCCGTTGTCGTATATCTGTTGAATAAGGTTGATGAATATTTGGGGTACGCCGTAGTACTCGAGTAGTTTCCCAATTACTTCGCAGTCAACGCTGTCGAAGGCCTTCTGAATGTCTATAAATTTGAGGTAGAGGTTTAATTGCCATTCCATGCTTTGTTCTGTGATGATGATGCGTAGAGTTGCAATTTTGTCAGAACATGATTTGCCTTTCCTGAATCCAGCTTGTTCTGATCGGAGTTCTGTATCCAGTGCGTCCTTTATTCTCTCAGAGATTAAACAGGATTAAGTCAGTAGGTGACATGCAAGCGTCAGAACAGGGATATACAACACAGTATAGGAGAAAAACGGATAATAATTACAAAGTCAATTGAAACATACAAATAGGTATCAATATTTTGATCAGATTGTTCAGGAGGGATTTTACAAACAACTGCTCTCCGTTACAGAAACACACAGTAGAACTAACTTAATACTGATATATTGAAAATCCGAAACTTTCCCCTTGGACTGATTGCAGCAGATGTCCACATTGATTTCCGATTCATGAATGTCCTATCTTTGACATATATATGCATCAGTTCCACATATAGTTGAAATAGTACTGCGTAAGTGAGTGAAACAGTGAGAGTGACTTCCTTCAGATTTCTCCTGATGCTTATGATTAGTGCTTGTTGGCTAGAAATCTTGAACATCTCTGTCTTCTACTCTACGCTACACTCTTCTACCAACTTGTTGGTTTTCACTTGTAAATCTTATAGGTTTGTATGGCATAAATCGACATAAATCATCCTCAAAGTTTTAAATCTTCTGAAGTTTTCTTATCAGTTCAATGTATGCAATTCATACATAGTCTAATATTAATTCTCCCCGTTGTTTTGTCTAAAGTTCGTCTAACTATCATCCATAGCATTGCACCATAACTAATGCAGGTTGAAGGCAAATGTTAAACATGAGTGTTTATAACGTTCTTCTCACAATTCTCTTCTTCAATTGCCTTTTTCCACTGTCCGATATATATATATATATATATAGTTACTCTTTTCTGAATTCGTTTACTGATATACTACTTATATTTGATTATAAGTAGCACTCACCACACTATCATTTAGGGATAAACTATATATATATATACAAGAGAGACAAATATACTTTTCTATTTCTTCTAATCACTTATGGTTTCTTTTCGTTTATAAAATAATGGGAAGGTAATCCATGCCTAAACAGTTACATTTTATAAGCAGCGCTTCACATATTACTTTTAAGCCCTTCTTTCAGATATTAATATCGACCTGTTCAATTTAGGATTGATTAGAATCACTATCATATTGGTTCTATATAACGTGCCTGTAAAACATTCTGTGGCTGTTTTAGAGAGAGAGAGAATACTCTCTGGTGTAGCAGTCACCACCACTGTGGACTTTGAATCTAGCGTCCCGATTTCTAGTCTCAGAGAGGAGGTACTCAATGGTATAATGCTCCCCAACCACACATGAGTTCCAGGTTCTACTCCCGGCTGGCGAAAATTTCAACTGTCATATCGGTATTAAGCTCGGTAAAGAGGCTATCCCGTAAGAAAAACAAGGTTATTGTAGCTTGGAGTTGCATGTTCCACTCGAGAACAAGTAGTGGTAATCTGGAATGTCAGTGTTAGCCTTAGCTACAACTATTCGGTTTATATTACTTTTGTTGAGTTGATTAGTAGAATTCAATTCATTATCGTCTTATGATTACAGTCTTTGAAATATGTTCTGCAGTGTTCATTTCTTAAATCATTACGTCTTCTGGTTATTTGATCGGCTCACTCACTGCTGGTAGTCAGAGACGTTACCACTATGCTATTCGGGTTCTCAATTGACCTTCTCCTATTGGACATAAACAAGTCTCCAGTCAAAGATGAAGTGAGATCTGTCACCGGGTAATCTTCATTATACCTCGTAGTTCCCCTTGATTTCCGTATGACTGACTGTGTCTACCTACGTGCATTGATATCGATCGTCTCGTTGACCTAATATTTTTGATTATGTGATCTGTTTTTTCATTGATCGATAAGTTTGATCTATGTCCACATATCTCGGAATATACACATTTGATCATAGGCAATAAAAAGACAGTTGCAGCGAAGAAAGAAAATTTTCTTTTCGACGAAGTCATCAACTAGGCAGCTGTGCATTCGTGTATTTATATCAAATGGATGGGAAAGTTCCAGAATAATTTCTGGTTAGGGGTTAAATTAATAAAAATTACAATTAGGAATTAGAATGCCATAATAAACAGGGGGATGGGTAAAACTCAAACTAAGTAGCATAATAACTAAGATGATTGACATTGTGCAATTGAGGGTTAGAAATGTAAAAATAAACAGGAAGTGTGGATATGAAAAAGCTGTCGCATTGGGCCACCTCAACGTGCATATACCAGTTTACTTGCTCTCGTGGAATTGAGTACATCGGCCGTACCATGCGCCAACTTGGAAAACACGCTCGTGAACACTACCCAGCCTGGCTAGAAAAAGGAGAGCAAAAACGTGTATACAGTTCAGTGACAGAACATCTGGTCAACTCAGGACATTCAACGCCTTTCGAAAAATCCTTCAAAGTAATATACAAGATTCAATCAAACCTATCAAAGGGAGTGAAATCAAGACATTTGGGCATAGCTGAGGCGTTAGCTATCCAAAAGCTGAAACCCACTCTTTGTATCCAAAAGAAATACGTCCAACCTATGTCCCTGCCGTGGCCATCGTAAACAGGTAAATTTTTTAATAATGACCATCCCATCGCCTTTCTTATCTAAACTTCCTGTTTATTCATATTATTTTAAGTTTTCTTAATCCCTGTCTACACTACCATATTTTCGTATCCACACTTCCTGTTTATTTTGTCATTTTACTATTTCTACATATATTTAATCCCTGATTGCATAAACAATTATTCATCACACTAGTTTTTTTATCCAAACTTCCTGTATATTTTGTTATTTTTACATTTCTAACCCTCGATTGCACAATGTCAATCTTATTAGTTATTATAATGCTACTTTGTTTGAGTTTTACCCAACCCCCCTGTTTATTATGGCATTCTAATTCCTAATTGTAATTTTTATTAATTTTGCCCCTTAACCAGAAATTATTCTGAAACTTTCCTATCCATTTGATATAAATACACGAATGCACAGCTGCCTAGATGATGACTTCATCGAAAAGAAAATTTTCTTTCTTTGCTGCAACGGTCTTTTTATTGTCCACATATCTATCAATTGTGAATTAACTTGAGAACTAGACCTCTAGAAGTTCTCTGGTGTTCTATGTGTTTTCTCTGTCTACGATTTTTACATCTTCCCAGTTGAACTGTTGTCCACATGAACTGATATACACGAATGCATTTCATGTCTTTTCGCTGTTACCTTGTGTTGATCGATCACAAATCTATCTGATGCACTCTAGTGACTGACTATAGGACGAAAATGACTGGAGTTAGTTCCAGGGTCAACCAGGTCGGATGCGAGGACAAATACTCACCGATGATACTGTCACAAATTGGTAGAAGTTGGAATTCATGGGCTGGCCACTGGATTGGATCTCAGTGTCTGAATAATCAATAAAACTTGCCTTGTAATGAGAAAGGTCCTAGGTTCAAACGCTGGCGGTGGGTGGGTACTGCCGATGAGTTCCAAACTAGGCTGATAAAACAGCTGTTCAGTACTCCTGGTTGGTTTTAAATGGTTCTCTAGATGACATTAATCCGTTGACAAACTCCAAATAAATAAAATCCCTACAATTGAACTCTTGAAAGTTTTTTCATGAACCTTCTAGTTTCAGTAATGATGGCCTCATTCTCAAAATTCTCCCTTTTTTTTTACCTTACGACTAACTAGAAAACTAAGCATTCACAATTTCAACGATTTAGATGACTGACTGACTGGTCGTTTTTATTATTTATTACTCTGAATTATTAGAAGGTAAACTTTTAGTGATTTGAAAAATCCAATTCAATAAAAAATGAGCAGTACATATGTAAAGATGGTTACCGGGAGACACAATTCTATCACTCATGGAAAAATTTAAATCAGTTCACTTTATGCTAAAACTTGCGCTGAAGATGTTTTCCAGAAGGGGGGGGGGGACGAAAGCTCCGCAACTGAACCAACCAGCCAGCATAGAGAACACAACTAATTGCAAATCATCCACCTGAGCTACAAATATGCTCTGTTACCTCTTCATCTAAATTAATGGAGAAGACAATTAGTGTGATGATAAATGGGTCATTTATTCACACTATAGCTGATCATAACCCTCTGTGATTACAGTAAGATGATGACATGGTTATCCGTTAGGCATTGTAGTTCATCTGGCAGACCGCTGGTCAAGTAATTCAGTAGTTGCTGGTTCGATTCCCTGCCGCCACTCAAATTTTCATCACTCATCATATCAACTCAAGATCAGATGGCCAGAAAAGATCGGCAATAGTGAGGGATTTCTGGAAGCGAACCAACACAGCAGGAACCAATTGTGCAGCAAATATGCTGGTGGATTATGCATACTCTGAGGAGACAAACCGTCAAGTGACATCACACACCAGACCATCGGTCGAGTGGAAACCGAATGGGAAGCGGCGAGTTGGTCGTCAGTATGACGGTGACATGGAGAAGATTATGCGAATAGGAGATGATGAAAGCATGTCGGCTTTTCTACCTTCTTGACACATAGAAACTCACTAGTGGAAGGAATAAAATTCACATTTGAAGCCGAAAATGAGCAAGGAGAATTAGCTGTTATGTTAGATTGTAAAATAAAACGAATAGAAGAAGGTAAACTAGACACTAGTGTTTATAGAAAACCAACGCATTCTAATAGATATTGAGACTTTAATTCATATCATCCTTTAACTGTTAAGGCAGGCTTAGTTAAGTGTTTAACAAACCGAGCCATAGTACTAAGTAGCACAAAAAAGACCTAAATGACGAAATAAAACAGACAGAAGAAGCGTTGGTGTTGAATAACTATCCTATAAAATTCATTAGGAAGATCACTAAAGGCCAACAGAAAAATAAAAAGAATTCTGAAACTAGTAATAATAACATAAATAAGAGGGAATATAAGTCATCCACTGTAATATCATACAAGGAGGGGACATCTGAGACCCTACGTAGGATTCTGAATAAAGCACTAATCAGGGTGGCATTCAAACCTACAAACTCACTCAGGGACAAGCTCTGTAGGTTAAAGGACCCAGTGGACCCAATTAGACAAAATAATATAATTTACAAAATACCCTGCAATGACTGTGAGGGAGGTCAACTACATGGGTCAAACTAGTAGGTCAGGGGCAGTCAGATTGTCAGAACATAAGAATTTAGCTAAGGTAAGAATGGTTGATCCAGAGAAGATAAGTAATTTAGAAAAAAGCTCGACAACTGCAATGCATGCATTAGCACACAACCACACAATAGGGTGGGAGAGGGTTAAAATTCTAAAAAGTAATCTAGGTAGGTGGAGAGAGAGGTTGATTACTGAATCTTTGTTCATCGAATCTACACCCAACACATGCAATAGGAATGAATCATCACTCATACCCGAATTATGGAAAATATTACTACCAATCAAATGTAGTGAAAATCAAGTGAAAAACAATGGAACTATATAAATGAATTTAGGAAGTCGTGTGATTACCTTGATATGATTATGAGCAATAAATTGTGCTCGAAACGTGGTCATCAGTAAATATTACTGTATAACACTGTGAGACTCTATCAAAATAAAATTTACCCATAATGGAACTTTTCAGTATTATATAACTCTAAACTATAGCAATCGCCACGATGACCTTGATCAAACTTTATCAACCAATCCGATGAGTCCAAAATGGAAGCCTGTAAACTGAAATTAGTTTTTCATAGAAATCTAAGGTAATGTTAGAAAAAAATATTGATATAGTGTAATGTTCTTGTATGCGTTCCATTAAAAATCTCCAAATTCCTTCCTTTGATCTTTAGTGATAGATAGATAGATAGATAGATAGATAGATAGATAGATAGATAGATAGATAGATAGATAGATAGATAGATAGATAGATAGATAGATAGATAGATAGATAGATAGATAGATAGATAGATAGATAGATAGATAGATAGATAGATAGATAGATAGATAGATAGATAGATAGATAGATAGATAGATAGATAGATAGATAGATAGATAGATAGATAGATAGATAGATAGATAGATAGATCAAAGCAATTTCTGTAAATGAATTTGTGGCCCATTCACTGCTCTATATCACCCATGAACTTAACAAAAAAGGAAATACATACCTTCATACCAGGACAGATTTTCTGCAACGACAGTCTGGACATCTATGTAAGCATATCGATCAACAGCAACTGCATATCTGTGTAAAGACATTATTTCCTTCATATCTACATGTTGTATCCCTTTCTATGAACCTACTACCTAAACAATTACTGAAATATCCTAGATCTTGGTGAAATCTGCAAGGTAATTCGTGTACTGTGTGGCGCCTCCATAATTCTGCGTATTCACTATGAGTTCATCTGACTGACCGAAGTGGCCGATCTCTCTCTCTTTATATGTCAGCTCCTAGTATGGACCCTTTGTCGACACGTGGATTGCAAATTAGCCCAAACACTGATATTGTTTGAGTGAATGAAAGTCATCCTGACCTTGGACTGTCTCCGAGAATTGTTTGGTGTACGATTCTTGTAGACAGGGTTTTGATCCCATTTTGTTAGCAACATTCTACCTGATTCTAAGGTACCTCATACGGTTGATTTTGCTTAACTAATTTTGTATCTGAAAACTAATTTGATTTGTATAGCTGGCTACCTACATTGTTGAGGTAATTTTCCGTTTTGATATAATATGATTCTTGAATAGTACTGTCGCATTTACTACTGATGAGATTTATCAGTAGCATATATATATGTAACTGCAGGGCATAGGCTTTCCATTTGTCGGTAGGCAGCGACAGAACATGTGTAACAACAGAAGACAAGGGTCAGGCAACCGATCGTTTATTACGGAAAATCAACACATATTTATAGATTTCAATGTACATTATTGTAGGTTAATGTTAGTAGAAAATACAGTCTGTTGATTGGTTGTTTCTCACAGAAAGTTAACCTTGCATCTCTTGTGGCTGTGTCAGTTCATCTATATGTTAACTGTATCCGCCTGTCCATCTTGACCTTGTTTTCACATGACTAACATTGACCTCAATTACTGTCAACCAATTTGGCTAGCGACCATCTCTCACCACAATATGACCATCAACACAACCTAGTAGTTTACAAGTCTCTTGCGCTAACGAACTTACCTAACTAGCAGATTCATGAGCTTACTGCACTGATTCCTAATCCTAACGACAACCACCTCAACATAATAGCACTGACAAGCACTCAAAGAAGAAGACAGACCGTTGAGTAGAAACCCTTTTACTGTCTTGAATCTACAGTTCAAAAACCTAGCAATTATATTAATATCCCATAATATATATATGTATATTCCTTTACTTTCCCAGTGGAACATAGGGCTTCAAGTTACAGGCTTGAAGTTTCTGTAGCAGTGGTGTTTATTTGTTTTTAAGGGATGGGTTTGTTGCTATCCTCATGACTAACCTTCCCTCTTTACCAGTCTCATTACTACCTCAGCGAGGCAAAGGAGTACGTCGGCCGGTGATCGAACCCCGAACCACATGGGGCGTGGTCGGCAAGCATTCTACCGTTGTGCCACCGACGCATATATATATATATCAGCATAAATGGGAGGAACCTGAAAGAAACAACCTCCTTTACCTACCTACCTGGGAAGCATCGTTTCAACTACGGGCAGACGGAACTGACGAGGATATCAAAGCAAGAATCGGAAAAGCAAGACAAGCTTTCACTACTCTCAAGTCTGTGTGGAGGTCAACAACTCTCAGCATCAAAAATAAGGTCCGGATTTTCAACTCCAATGTGAAATCAGTCAGTGCTAATATACGGATCAGAGACTTGCACTGCGCGTCATAAAGACCATCTCAAACAAACTACAAACCTACATTAACAGTTGTCTTCGCTCAATACCACTCAAGATCAGATGGCCGGCTAGAAAAGATCAGCAACAGGGATCTCTGGGAGCGAACCAACCAGGAACCGATTGTGAAACAAATATCCAGAAGGAAATGGAGATGGATTGGCCATACTCTGAGGAAACCATCAAGTGACATCACAAGACAGGCCATCGCTCGAGTGGAACCCAAAAGGGAAGCGGCGAGTTGGTCGTCAGTGCGAGGGTGGGTGACTTGGAGGTCATGTGAAGAGGAGATGAAAACGTGTGGACAGACATGGAGCCAGTTGAAGACTCTAGCAGAGAACAGAACGCAATGGAGACGCACGGCTGAAGCCCTATGTTCCTGTAGGAATTAAAGGATACAATAATAATAATAATATATGGGGATATTTAAAAGGATAGAAATCAATCAACAGACAGACTAAATATCGATCCGGTATTATTTAGCAGGCAGTATTTTGAAAGAGGTAAAATCATTTAGTAATGCGTCATTATATGATTATATTCGATGATTGGAAACTATTGGCAGGAAGCCTTGGACCTAGGTTTAGTGGTTGGTAGTCGGCACTCGTCAGCAAGGCGTATCTGCAACTACCTCGAAGGAACTCATATCCCTTCTGAGATTCGAATTCGTGTCACTCAATGCTGCAGTCACAGACGTTACTACTGAGCCATTCTGGGTTCGCGACCTCCAATCGAAATGTGCTATTTAAACACAAAAATTAAGGGGTATATAGAAACAATACTAAGCGTATATATAACAAAATATAGTAATAACTGATACTCGTTGCACAATATGTGACTCTCATGGCCTTTTAGACAACACTTTAGAGTTTGTAACGTTGACCAAATGGTTGGAATCTCGCTGGGAACACCATCATCACTCACTGGAAATGCAGGTCGACATCCAGATGACGAGTTTCAACTAAGGCGAAATGTACACCCTGGATTCCACTGCCAGTCGACCCCCACCAACCTGACTAGCAAACATCACATGAATCCTTAGAAATCGTTGAAAAGTTCATGCTAGAAGTCGGTATATCAAGTGAGACCGAACCTTTCCGTCTAGCATAATCAATAATCAAAGGGGAGTACAAATTAACGTAAAAAGAAAAACAAACAAACTGCATTTTACTATTCTACAGAAAGGTGAAATCTTAAGCTACAGGAATGATACACAATGACAGAATGTCATCCTCCACCTGCTGGATAGGGGCGCCGTGTGGCTGGTATACACTGTACTAAAATCTTCTAAATTATTTTCCAAAAAAACACACTTCAAATCATCTTTGGTTTGCGATACCCAACATCAATAAGTTAGGAAGTTTATTACTCTGTAAAATAAACCATTTTTCAGTGATTCCCTTTCTATCAAGTGTCTGATGAAATTCTTGTTTTTTGATATTTCCATTTTCACTTGTTCTTCTGTGTCTCTCTCTAGGTGAACGAACATAAGGCTGTACGCTTTGAAGTTTCAGTAGCACTGGTATTTTCATAGACGGCGGCGGCAGCCGGGGGTTGTTAGCCTCATGCCCAACTTCCTCCTCTCTTTAAAGGCTTAGTATCAGCTGGGCAAGGTTTAAGAGTGTGTCGACCAAAAAAGTTGAACGTGGGCTGTATATGTGGCTCGTAAGTATTTTACCCTTAAACCACCGAGTTAAAAGTTGTGGTCCCGCTCTGGGAGTTGGACTCGGGTCGCCCTGGTAAGATCCAGGGAAGCTAACCGCTACATCACAAGAGACTATTTTAATAATAATTCAGATTAAAACTATAAGTTAAACCTGTATTTGATGATGAATTCACATTTAATCGGGGTGTAATTTATTCACCGCCTACATTGAAATAAAATTTTTAAAAAAATTGAGAATTAGTTATTCCCTAATAATTTATTTGTCAAAATAATTGCAGTAATTACTTAAGTAATTAACTCTGAATTATGTTTTTGTCAAGGAAAAAAACAATTATCAAAATGGTTGTACACGCACACACACACACACACTAATAAATACTATTCTACAGAATAATTTTAACTATTAAACTTAAGTTTCATATTATTTATTATTCCCTTGGATTTTGAGAGAAATAGGAAGTGAAGTGGTGGAGCACGTTGACCGCTTCACTTACCTTGGAAGTAATATCAACCCAAACGGGTTGATCTCCGACGAAATCTCAGCACGAATACAGAGGGCTAGTTTCGCATATGCCAGCTTACGCCGTCTCTGACGTAGATGTGGTATCCGACTATCGACCAAAGGGCGTGTGTACTGCTCAACAGTCCGCTCCGTCCTCCTTTATGGCTGCGAGTGAGACCTGGCCATTGAGAGTAGAAGACATGAAAAGATTAGCTGTCTTCGATCATAGGTGTCTGCGTTCTATCTCCCGCGTGAAGTGGTATAATAAGGTGAGCAATATTGAGGTTAGGCGTCGAATGCTAGGTAAGGAGGGGAAATCAGTCGACTAGACTGTGAAATTACATCTACTGAGATGGTTAGGACATGTGTAACACATGTCTAGTCATCGCCTTCTTCGACAATTGGAAATGTTAGCTGACATAGGGTGGATCATGTTGGAAAAGAGGTAGTCGTGGTCAAACCAAAACATGGCCTCATCAGTCAATGAAATCTACAACAGTTAGTCTAAGCCACGTAGGAAGGTGTAGACTTCCTGACTGGTTGGGGTCCTCGAGACGGTAAAAACCAATGGTTGAAAACGATTGGTGACATGGCTGCAAATCGTTCTCAATGGCTGGTGCAGATGCATCCACTCCTTGTGACTTATAATTTCTAATGAAACTGTTTCGTTCTTCGTTATTACTATTCCTTTGTCTCACACCTCAACTTACTGTCTCTATTATGCATTTCTTCTCTTGCTTTGTGTGCTACATGGAGTGTGGCGACTTGAACTGTGGCACATATGTGCAAAGTTCTATGTCGAAAACCGACCGACCGACTGAGAGAGATATACCGCTTCAACAGCATATCTATATATGTCAACGTGTTCTCCACACTCCTTTTTAGCTGGCTCTACACACACTATCTTTCCTTTGTCACCTCTTGGACCTACTCCTCCAACTTATCGTTTCCTGTTAGGCTTTCCCTTGTGGGTTTCAAGCATGATATCACACACACAGTCTTCTCAGCATATCTCCAACACATCTCTATTTCCTTTGGTGTTTGTTTGTTCGGCGGTTGTTTGGTTGTGGGTTGATTCTCTGTTTGCCGGAGTACCTTGTTGCTTAATCTTCTTCCTGACTGGCCATCTGATGGAGTCAGCGAAAGGGGCAGATGTTGGTGAAAGTCTACAGTAGCCTGTTGGAAATGCCCTCTGTGGCATGCGAGCACGTCAGGTCCTTGAATCATAAAGAAGTACTAACCGATTTAAAGTTAGTGTTGGAACTACATTATGGATAAAATCTTATTTTCATAAAGTCTCACAGTATAGTGTGATACAGTAATATTTACTAATGCAGCCACGTTTCGAGCACAAAATAATGCTGCTAATAATCATATCAAGTCACTCACTCACTCACACAACTTTCTTGCTTCATTTATATACATGAGTAACAAATTGATGATTAGACATTTGAATAGAAATCAATATAGGATAAATTACATTCAGAAATAATAATATTATTAGTGTTATCAATCAAATACAATCAGATGGGTATTGCGATGTTTTTATAGTCAAAATAAGTAGCTTTTTAGAATGTTATCATGTGAATTGATGGAGTACACCTTAGCATTATTTATTATCCTTCTCTGATTTCACTGGTGATAATATCTTCCATACATATCTCTGGGATTTGCGTTTAGTCACTTCCGTTACATGTATTGGGTGTGTTGACTCGATAAACCAGTAATCAACCTCACTCTATGTTTCCACCTACCTAGTTTACTTTTTAGAATTTTGACTCTGTTCCACCCACCCCATTGTATGTCAATGCATGCATTGCTATTGCTGAGCTTTTCTCCAAATTACTCATTCGGGCCTTCGCGAGGTTAATCATTCTAACCTTAGCTAAATTCTTATGTTCTGATAGTCTCACTACTACCGATCTACTATTCATATGAACTGTGATCAAGATTTGACCGGATAGTTACAAAATAATTGAGATGTTTTTTTACAAATATAATATAATTTTATAAATTTGTTATTCTCTCCATAAGAAGACGTAGACAATCGGGAATTTGATCAAGTGTGACTAGTTGTTGATACATATCCAATTTATTTATTAGTCAGGATTTGCCATGCATCAGCTAAGATCACACCTTCACGTCTGTTCAAACTGTTGGGATTCACCCATATATGTAGGGCTTCTGCAGTCAGTCTTTCTTTATACGAACCAAAACCTTTCTGTAAAACCTTAGTCTTATCAAATTCGATTTTGTGTCCCGTTTCTATCGAGTGCAGTGCAATCGCTGAGTTGTTTTCTAGCTTCTTCAAGTCTGCAGAGGTCTTTGGAACCACCTTCAGACATTGTTTATGCTCTTTCACCCTTACGTTTACCTGTCTGGAAGTTTCTCCTACATATACGGCGTTACAATCCCCACAATTGATCTGGTATACACAATTCTGCTGGGTTTTTTTGTTCTATTTTATCCTTAACCTTAACCAGTGATGAGCGTAAGGTGTTTGATGCACGAAAATACACTCGTATGTTATGGTCGTTAAGGATTCGCTTTATTTCGTCGGATGTTTCTTTGCGGTAAGGAATCACCGCTGTACTAACCCAATTCTTAGCAACAGGTTTTGATTCATCCTTATCGTCACATTTTAAATATCTATTTATGAAGGGTTTTGGATAATTATTTGATTCAAGAGTGAATTGAACCAATTTTAATTCCTTGCTAATATCTTAATCCTCAGTAACTAGACGTTTGGCTCTGTTGATCAAATTCTTGGCCACAGTTACTTTGGTGGTAAATGGGTGAGCCGAACGAAACGTTGGAATTAATCATTTCAATTTCGCTGAGATATTACAAATATAAATTTATAAATGTCTTCCGATCTACTAGTTTGACCTACGTAGTCGACCTAACTCACAGTCACTGCAAGGTATTTTGTAAACTGTATTATTTTGTTTGATTGCATCCATCGGTTCCTTTAACCTACAGAGCTTGTCTGTGAGTGAGTTTGTAGGAGGGTTTGAATGCCATCCTAATTCCTGGTTTATTTAGAATCCTACGTAGGCTCTCAGATGTCCTCTCTCTCCTTATATGGTATAACTGTAGATGCCCTATATTTTCTCTTATTTATGTTATCATTATTAGTCTCATCATTATTTTTTATTTTGCTTTTGACTTTGTTTGATATTTCTAATGAATCTTATAGGATAGTTATTTAACAGCAACTCTTCTTCTATCTGTTTCATTTCATCATTTAGGTTTTTTGTTGTACTACTTAGTGCTATTGCTCGTCGGTTTGTTGGACACTTGACCAAGCTCGAAACATGGTCATCAGTAATACATTTCTGTATAACACTGTGTGCGTGTGATTTTATCAAAATAAAATTTTTATCCATAATGCAGTTTACTCTCAACCACAGTGACCAAGTTTTATACTTAATATCATTAGTGTTGAAAATCCTAATCTTGTTTCTTATTCTGAGTGTAACAGATTTCCAGACTTATTATTATTATTGTATCCTTTAATCCCTAGAGGAACATAGGGCTTTAGCCGTGCGTCTCCATTGCGTTCGGTTCTCTGCTAGAGTCTTCACCTGGCTCCATGTCTGTCCACACGTTTTCATCTCCTCTTCACATGACCTCCTCCAGACTGATTTCAGATTATTGAAGGTCGTCTGTCTAGCTTTTCACATAATTCTTAAATAATCGGATATCTTAGTATTAGAATAAGAGGCTATGAAGTCGATGTTAATTTTGCCGCCGCCCTCCTACCGCTTCACCTGGTATATTTCTGCTTGTTCAATTCCATCTGGAATAACTTAGTAGGAGTCTGGTACACAGACAGTGACTTGGTTCGTGAATTTAGTATTCACTTAATAAATCAATACAAACTACTCACTTTTAAAGTGTTCTAAAACTATTTGAAAACTGAAGAAGAAAGACCTGGTGTAACACTATCGCTGCCGATTTGTTATGTTTCTGAATGACTACAGTGAAACTTTTTAAATTCACCAATCTTATTTCCATATAATTACACATCAGGTTATATTAACAAGTATCCACCATGTCACTGATATGACGATTTTTTGCATGTATCAATCAAGTCGAAAGTGGAGGCGATTCAAATCACTTATGAACTGAAAAGTCAAAAAGAGGAGCTTCCAGTGTTAGATTTTAGCGTATAAATAAAAGAAGATGGGAAGTTACAACACACTGGTGTGTTGTCATAAAGACCATCTCAAACAAACTACAAACCTACATTAACAGTTGTCTTCGCTCAATACCACTCAAGATCAGATGGCCGGCCAGAAAAGATCAGCAACAGGGATCTTTGGAAACGAACCAACCAGGAACCGATTGTGAAACAAATAGGCAGGAAGAAATGGAGGTGGAATGGAGTGGCCATAATCTGAAATCAGTCTGGAGGAGGTCATGTGAAGAGGAGATGAAAACGTGTGGACAGACATGGAGCCAGTTGAAGACTCTAGCAGAGAACAGAACGCAATGGAGACGCACGGCTGAAGCCCTATGTTCCTCTAGAAATTAAAGGATACAATATTAATAATAATAATATCCCTTTCCGTAATTTCCTCTTCTGGCTCTACAATTATATATATATATATATACGTTTATATACTTGGAATACTCTAGAATAGTCGTCATTAATACTGAGATATTTAACACAACGCCTTAGAAATGCGGTAAGAAGAGCATTCCTTGCTGCTGAATTACACTATATCTTCAAAACCACCCTTATTTTGCATTCGGGAGTTAAAGATAGACTGTCTAATTTCGCCTATTCTATGTGTATCTGCCAATTTGACTGCTCCTGTGGAGCCAGTTAGATAGACCGTACAATTAGACGTGTTTATTGTTGGATTGCCGAACACCATCCTGCATAGTGGTTAAGTAAAGGACAAACAAAATCCATTCATAACTCTATTCTATCTCATGTCATGGGTACAGAACACAAGATTGATGTTAACGAGGCTTTCACACTCATCTATCGCATACCAACTAATCTTAACTTTCCCTTAAGAGTTCGTCTACTACATATTGTTGAGGCTGGCTATTGGGATCCACATTAGGAAACCTAACTTATGTATCGAAAAGAAGTTGGTTCAGACGCTTCCCTTACCTTGGCCATAAAGGTTTTAATGATCCTCAATTTGTTGTGGAAATTTCCTTAATTTTATTTGATATTCGATTTGCTATTATATTTTTTTATGCTTGTTATAATTTATGCATCTTTAGTAAACTGTAATTCCATTGATCTTGCTTAACAAATCGATATTATTTAAAAAACACCAATATTGATTACTAATCTAGAATATTCTATGTACATAAATAGATATATATATATATATATATATATAATTGTAGAGCCAGAATTGGAAATTATCAAAAAGGATATTCTTTGCTCATTTCGTTTTCTAAACATCTGGAAGAATATTTTCTAGAATTCTCAATATTATTTTAATACACCTTATCTGTTCTAGAGAACTTTACATCTTCCTAGCTGTAGGTTTGCATGCTCCGCCTGAGTACAAGTTTTATGCAGTTGTTAAGAATCCAACATCACAAATCTACCACCTTACAGACTCTGTATATACCGCTGTTCATTTCTCTTAATCCAGTGTGTACTTTCATGGAGCTTGTGATTGCTGTTGATGATTATAATGCTAAGACAGCTTTTGATGTCGACTTCTGTTATATTTATATACCTAAATTATGTACACCTTATCTTCAACGCACCATTTACATAGATCTTCCATGCGTTGTGCTAATTCTGCCCTTCCTTTGTATTGTCTTTCTTTGTGTTTCTCTCACGTCTCCCATGTGTTTCCATAACGCTGTATTATTTACTTTCTATGATATCAGATTTATCTCCTGGCTATTTGATGCTTCTTATGACTATGAACGTCTCTTTAAATATATATAAACTACTGATAAATCTTATCAGTAGCACACAACAAATATATACATATATATGCCGCTTTTGGCTAACTCAAAGCGTCTTTATCACTGTACTTATCCCCGTGAAGCAAAGTATTTCAGCTGTACACCAAGTCAAGTCCACAAAAGTATTCTGGAACAGTGTCCGACCTAGCCAGCAAGAGGTGAATGAAGAATACCTTGTCAACTTTGAACATCGGGCACCACTTGCATGACTGCTTCACAGTGCTACACAGGGGGTTCTTCAATATCTCAGTAAAGGACGTCGAATAGGCCACCTAAGCACAGCTGAATCATTCATTGGCTTTTGAGGATTTGAAGCCGGCCGGACCGCTGTTTTTTGCAAAAGAACTACATGCATTCACTTGACTTACTGTGACAGGCTTTTGCTAGAATGATTACCGTTTTTGTACTGCTGACAACTAACTGTCGACTAGTGTAGTTTTAAACCTAGCGACTTCATCGTCTGACGTTGGGATCAAATCTTTTGTTTGTAGTTGCGGGGTTTTCATACTGGATATTGGTGTCGAGTTGGTTAACCTTATATCCTTGGTCACAAAATCTAGGACCCAATGATAATGCTTCCAGCTGTAATTTATCTAGTGTAGCACTTGAAACATTTTGATTTATTAAATTGGTGGATGGTGACTAGTAGTGGAATCCAGGATGCGCATTTCGTCCTATTTGGGACTCGTCATCTGGATGCACCTGCATGTCAACCTGAGACCGAGCACTTCGGTCCAATCAATCGACGGGAAAAATCTAAAATTCAATTAAATCTTGAGTTATTATCTTAATTTTAATCTGTCAAACTCCCTTCCCCTTATTTATCTGAACATGACATGAAAAACACTTTTTTTTTAGTTACAGCTTGATTCCATACCATATTTTTGTTACAGGTATGGAATTTTCAGCACATGATATCGGTAGCCCAAATTTTGCAGGCCGACCATAGATATCAGATGTGCGTCGACAGGGAATCGAACCCTGGACCATATGCATGGTCGGCGAGAGTCCTAACCACTGTGTCGTCTTACATGATTGAATTTATTGTAGTTTATTAGTAACTTATCAGTTCTATATATTCCAGTGTAATTCCAATGGAATATATATATATATATATATATATATATATATATAAGGCTAGTACAAAGTGGTGTGTATTAAAGAGGAGGAGAGAGTAAAACTGCAATGAGAGGTTCATAATGAAATAACCAATCTGTGAAATGAAACAGGTGGAGGCATCATATGTTGAGAAAAGAGACAATATCAAAAATAATAAGTCTGGATAGTATAAATGGAAAATTCGATAGTATTGAGAGAATGTTTGCATGAAGGGTATAAATTATGACGAATAATAATGATAATAATTATAATAATAAGCAAAGAAAGAAAAAAACCAAGGGGGTTAAGGGGAAGTAACACTCTTGGTGAGAAGAAGAATCATCAATCCAAGTTTGGCCATGGATACGAAGTTCAAGTTTACTCGATCTTATTGTAAAAGCTTCAGCTATATGTAGGAGACGTAAGCGAACTGTACGTGATAACGAATTCGGAATTCGGTATATAACCCTGAAAGCTGTGTTGACATCGATGTGATGTCCAGTATCGACCAAGTGTGACAGGATCGAGCTTTTTATGCACTTTTTATCACCAAAAATGCTACTTCCTCTTAACCCCCTTGGTTTTTTTCTTTCTTTGCTTATTATTATAATTATTATCATTATTATTCGTCATAATTTATACCCTTCATGCAAACATTCTCTCAATACTATCGAATTTTCCATTTATACTATCCAGACTTATTATTTTTGATATTGTCTCTTTTCTCAACATATGATGCCTCCACCTGTTTCATTTCACAGATTGGTTATTTCATTATGAACCTCTCATTGCAGTTTTACTCTCTCCTCCTCTTTAATACATACCACTTTGTACTAGCCACTCACCCGCCTGACATCTTTTATAACCTTGAAGTGACAAGTCAATTTTTCCTACTCCACATTCTACGAATCAATTATGACTAATCACCACCATTGTCTCCCATTTTACAATATTTTGTAATCGATTTCAGCCCAGAGCACGTTTGTCACACAAATACGACTATTTATTTTGATACCCTATAATCAATACTCAAGATCAGATGGCCAGAAAAGATCAGCAACAAAGATCTCTGGGAGCGAACCAACCAGGAACCAGTTGTGAAACAAATAGGCAGGAAGAAACGGAAATGGATTAGCCATACTCTGAGGAAACAAACCGTCATCAAATAACATCACACACCAGACCATCGGTCGAGTGGAACCCGAATGCGAAGCGGCGAGTTGGTCATCACTGTGAAAGTGACATGGAGGAGGTGATGCGAAGAGGAGATGAAAGCATGTGGGTAGACGTGGAGCCAGTTGAAAACGTTGGTGGAGAACAGAAGGCAATGAAGACGTGCAGATGAAGCCCTATGTACCTATATATATATATATATATATATATATATATATATATATATATATAGAACAACACATTTAAGCGAACAATATTGTTTTCAATTAGATCTCATCAGGCTTAACTCTAATATATATAAGTTTACAAATAAAAATTCAAATATAAACCAATCATGGTGTTTTGTCTATAGGATAATACGATGGTGAATATAAATTGTGCAATTAGTCATAATAGTAGTAATGATAATAATAATAATAGTAATAGTAATAATAAAAATGGTCTTATCAATAATAAGGATGAAAAAGTGAGGCAATCTGTGATAACACGAATAATGAAAAACAGCATGATTAAACAAACAACTGTTCAGGTGGAAGTAGTCGATAAAGGCTAGTAAAAACAAATGAACCGATTAAGTAATGTTAGATTGTAAGGGAAGGAAATGAAACACGTTTATAATGAAGATGTGATAAGATTAAGGGATGATAAGAAAGGGGTTGAAAATATAAACAAAGGGTGGTGTAGAAGTCATTAGTTGGTTATGTCTTAATAGGCCAAGGGAGGGATAATGGCTGTACGAACTTCTTTTGAATACATAGTTTAGGTTTAATAGTTCGAATGCCTATCGCCTCAGCTGTGTGTAGTAGACGAATACGAAGTCTATTGGAAAGATTCGGTGGGATACGATGAATCACTTTGAAGGCTCTCGTTTTCTCGATTACATGACCACTATCAATTAAGTGTGACAAAATTGAGCTACGAACTGTTTTTGTCTGTCCTTTGCCAAACCACGATGGGAGATGTTCACTAACACTGTTGGCTAAGCTGTCTAGTAGTACGCCCAATATAACTGTCACCGCAGGTGCAGTTGAATTGATAAATGCACATAGATGTGGCAAAACTATCAAGCTTATCCTTCGTTTGCGTCCCAATCATTCGTCGGCTAGAGAATGACAAACATAGGTGTGCTGCATAAAATGTTCTTCGTATACTCCTTGAAAGTCTTTGGAATAGAATCTCACTTGATAAGTCACCATTAAATTGTAACTTAATAAATAGAGGTTTCTTACGTGCAGTCAGAGTCTCCGGTTTTTTCTCTGATATTTTCATATGTTTCTTTATGAAGCTACTCGGATAGCCCATCTCCGTCAAGGAATCGTGAATATATTCAAATTCCTTTTGTAAGAGGTCATCTGTACATATCTTTCTTGCTCTGCTCGCAAGACATTTTACAACATTCCTTTTATATTTAATGGGCACGTAGCTAAGGAAGTGTGTGTATCGCCCTGTGAAAGTGCTTTTTCTATACACGCTTCTCCCAAGTGACCCATCTTCTCTCCTACTTAGCAAGACATCCAAGAAATGTAGTTTATTCTCCTGTTCCTCTTCACAAGTAAAGGTAAGCGAAGGGTGGATGTCGTTGAATTTCAGCAACAATTCATCTATGTTAACAGTCCCATCAGCTAAGATAAATGTATCATCAACATATCGGTAATACATATCAAACTCTTTGATGATGTCCTTTAATTTCCCGTTTTCAAGTTTTGCGAGAAAGAAGTCAGCTAATATTGAGCCTAATGGTGAACCCATAGCTATTCCATCTACTTGTCGATAGTATGAATTATTGAAGACAAAGTGAACATTCATTGTGCATATAAGAAGTAATTCTTTGAGGCTACACAAGGGGATTCCTAGGTCTAATTGCCTTTCGGTGATTTCTGGACAGATATAATCTACTGTTTCCATTAGTGGTACAATAGTGAATAGTGATGATACATCCATGGATAACATGCGTTTATACTTCACATTAGTCTCGGATATTTTAGAAATACAGTCGAAGACATCACTAATATATACATATATATATATATATATATTCATAGTATTCATCTGAAGAGTTCCATCGAAATTAGATGAAATCAATAAATCCTGCTTTATTAAAATTTCCAAGTGTTGGTTTGCAAGGATTTGATTGGTTACCGGCCCGATCGCTAGTTAACATCAGTTAGAGAACCATTAAAAATCAACAAAGAGTACTGGACAACCGTTTCATTCTGATTTAGGACACTTTAGCAGTACGCACCCACAGCCAGGGTTCGGCCACAGGACCTTCGTGTTACAAGACGAGCTCTAGTAGACTATTCAACCGCTGAGACGCGATTCACTGGCCGCCCATCAATTCTAACTTCTGCTAAGTCGCATTAACACATTATCATTTGTTTTAAATATTTATATCGGGAAAAATAATCGTTTCCAATTATTGTTATTGACGACATTAAAATTCTTTGTTGATATTAAATCAACGAAGCGTTGACAGCAAAATTGGAAAAGTGATTAGATTGTTAACTGATTACTGTTCAAATAACAGGGAAAGATCCAACAGAAAAGGAAGATAAAATTGATACCAATTACAAAATAAATTGAATGAACTGTAACAGTCATTACATCAGTCAACAAAGTGGTCGTCCCCTTCGAATCAGAATACAAGAGCACAATTTAGCTGTAAAAAGACATGATATACCATTCGTTCATATCAATCAATGCATGTAGATAATAATGGACACCAATTTGATGATTGGGATAATGTAGAAATTTCAAATAGAGGAAAAACCAAAAAAAAAAAAAAACTGCCAGAGAATCAGCCAGCGATTAACAAACACAATAATTACTATAGACCAAATTTACCAACTAATAATAAAAAGTAAATCACTACATGACAAGAAAGTTCAAAATCCAAGTCAATAAAAATGATCATCAGTAGAGGTGTAAATCAACTACCAGTCACGAAGATGGTTGCCAGGAGACACAATTCTATCATTCATGGAGAATTTAAATCATTTCATCTTATGCTAAAACTTGTGCTGAAGCGATGTTGTCTAGAAGTGGGACGACGAAAGCTTCACAATTAAGCCATCAACAAGCTCAGAGAACACAACTAATTGCAGACTACAATTCAATATATATATATATATATACATTTGATGTCAGAGAAAGCAAATGATGCCGTGTTGTGGAGATACATGAGAGGCGCGAAAATGAAGACGGAGAAACACAATACAAAGGAAGGTTAGAAGTAGCACAACGCAAGGAAGATCTGTGCAGCAAATGACGATTTTCAGATAAGGTGTACATAATTTCGCTATCTATAGAGATACCAAATAGCAAATGAACATTCCCTTAAGAAATCTTCCGCCTTCTACCGTTTATGCAAGTAGCTGACTCCAGAGTGTCTTGTTGAAAGGCGAGAAAGAAGACACCGATTAGTAGTGTTTATTTATACAAGTTTTAGTTTTATTACAGTATAAGAAGTTTTCAACTACTCTTAAATACTCAGTAGTAAGCACGGTTGTGTTATAATTAAGCATAAGTTTAGGTGTTTTCGACCTAAAATGTCACAAGCGTAGATTTCTTGTTAAGTTTGGTTTCTGTTTCAAGTTTGATGACGAGTTGACATCAGTCAGAGAACCAATGAAAATCAACAAGGAGTACTGGACAGATGTTTCGTCCTATTCTGGGAATCATCAGTAGCATGCAACCACCATCAGGGTATATATATAATGCTGAAATCAAACGACACCATTGTTTCACACTGTCATCCATTTGAATGTTTTTGATTTTGTTTTTACGAGTTGATCACGGATTGATATCAGTTGGAGGAACCATTGAAAACCAGCACTGGATTACTGGTCAGCTGCTGTTCCATCCTAGTTTGTGAACCATAGGCAGTACGCACTCACCAAAAGGGTTCGAACCCAGGACATTCCGGTTACAAGGCAAACTGGCTCGTAGACCATTCAACCGCAGAGATGCGATTCAATGGCAACGTCATCAGTTAATATTACTGTGTAACACACTGTGTGATTTATCAGAATAAAATCTTATCCATAATGGAGCAACCCCATGAATTCTAACTTCTACAAATTCGTGATGCATTTAGTGCGACCACCAACCAATGTCATCGGTGGAAAATCGATCCTCACACTTGACTGTCTGGACCTCACTGGTCACGACTTCTCACTAGACCTCGAGGAAACTCCGTCCTGAAGCAATTCACTAGCGAGCATCCAACCAACTATAGAAAAAAAGTTTTTGATTTTCTCTAAAAATTGGATTGGCGAATTGATTCTGTTAGGTATTTCAATTTTATGAAAAGTTCTTCATATAGATTGTATGTTAGTGTTCCTTACAGTGGAACGACTAATCGTAAGGGAATGTTTGCAGTTTATGTAGTTTCCGTCTACCGTAAAAGTGAGGTAAAACAGATCCGTCATATTTCATTCACCATTAATCTTGTTTTGTAATTTTTCCTGATTTCACCTGGGCACCGTGGGAGACTATAACTCCATTCTAGATAAGATTTTATTATGATATGTGTGTTGTACAGTAATATTAACTGATGCGACCACGTTTCGAGCACAATTTATTACTGCCACTCATAATCATCATATCAAGGCACTACTCACACAACTTTTTTGCTTCTTTCATGTTCATGAGTAAACACTAATGATTAGAAATTTGAATAAAATCAATATGAGATGAAGTACATTCGGCAATAATATTGGTGTTATCAATCAAATACAATCAGATGGGAAATAAGATGTTTTTTACAGCAAAAACAAGTGACTTGTTAAAATGTTTCGATGTGTTTGAATTGAAATGGAATTTTAAAATTATTTATTATCCCCCTCTGATTTGACTGTTGGTAATAATATCTTCCATATCTCTGGGATTTGCACTGAGTCATTTCTGTTGGGTGTAGACTTCTTGGGGTTGACCCCGAGAAGATACGTAATTTAGAAAAAAGCTCAGCGATTGCACTGCATGCATTAACACACAACCACACAAGAGGGCGGGAGAAAGCTAAAATTCTACGAAGTAATGTAGATAGGTGGAGGCAGAGAGAGATTGATTACTGAGTTCTGCCTGGTTCATCGAGTCTACATCCAACACAACACATGCAACAGAAATGACTAAACGCAAATCCCAGAGATATGTTTGGAAGATATTATTACTACCAGTCAAATCAGAGGATAATAAATAATGTTAAAATGTATTCCATCAATTCACATGATAACATTCTAAAAAGTTACTTATTTTGACTATAAAAACATCGCAATACCCATCTGATTGTATTTGATTGATAACACTAATATTATTATTATTTCTGAATGTAATTTATCCTATATTGATTTCTATTCAAATGTCTAATCATCAATTTGTTACTCATGTATATAAATGAAGCAAGAAAGTTGTGTGAGTGAGTGAGTGACTTGATATGATGATTATGAGTGGCAGTAATAAATTGTGCTCGAAACGTGTTCGCATCAGTAAATATTACTGTATCACACTACACTGTGAGACTTTATGATAATAAAATCTTATCTTTAATGGAGTTATCCTGATTTCGTTAGTTTATTTAGTGTTATTTTGATTTTGTTATCTAATACTTGTGTAGGATTTATCGTCAGCTGTTGATACTGATCCCATCGTCTTTGAATAAATCATCTGCTTTCTTTATGCTGAATATTTTTCATTCATTCTAAACTTTTAGATAGTTATCTGAATATCATGTTTGCAATAAATTCTTCCTAAGGGTTTTTACAATTATAAATGCATTAATTTTAGAAAACAGAAAGATTGAGCGAAGAAATATTTACTTTTCAATTAGATCCTCTTCTCTGGCTCTACTCTAATATATATAGCATTTTTATTACAATACACAACAGTTTACCAAACAAGTGGTGATATGTTTGTTAACAATAATTAACCAGTGCCAAAATGTCAATGGGTTGATAATTAACGCAGAAAATCAATACACATTTAAAAAGTAGAAATGGATAGAATAAATTAATTTTACAAGAATAACACGTAATTAAAGATGAAGTGGTCAAAATAAAAATTAAAATAAAATAATTTGGACAATTATAGTTTAATAGGTTTAGAGGGAGGGGGGCGACGTAGTCCTGTCTTGTAACGATGGCCACGGTAAGCAAAGTGGCTGTACAAATTTCTTCTGTACACATAGGCTTGGTTTCTTCTGGTGGATTCCAATTGCTTCAGCTGACTGTAGAAGACGAACTCTTAGAGTAAAGTTAAGATTAGTCGGAATGCGATAAATAATTTTGAATGCAGTAATCACATCAACCTTGTGCTCAGTATCAACAAGGTGTGCTAAAATAGAACTACGAATAGATTTTGTTTGTCCCTTGCTTAACCACGCTGGATGATGTTCAGAAATACGACGACGAAACTGCCTAATTGTACGCCCAATGTAGCTGGCTCCGCAGCTGCAGTCAAAATGGTAGACACACATAGAAGAGGCAAAATTAGGTAGTTTATCCTTATTTCTTGAACATAGAATAGGGGTGGTTTTGAAGAGACAACGTACTTCTGCTGCATAATAAGCTCTTTTAACTGCATTCTTCAAGCGCTGTGTTATGATTTCACTGATGCTGTCACCGAGGAACTGCAATTTTATGAACATTGGCTTTTTCGAAACTGTAGCATTAATTTTAACATACAATTACCAGTAGACAATGTTTAGTTATAATATGTGGTCAGGTAACCGAATTAAAGATAGAAATTGTTATCTCACTTGAAAAGCTTTAGGAATAATTATTGTTGAAATGCACGATAAATGTCCAGATAATATTCAACAATGAATTATGAAGACAATTCAATGGAATTACGATGAGCCTATTTCTGTATCTTATGCATATTTTATTTTGAAAAACTTGAAAATAGTCCATTCAGAGACAGGATTAATAAGCTTGACTATAAATTTTCAAGTATTGGCTTTGTAAGGATTTTGTTTGACTGCATGGAGGATTTCATCAAGAGCTGACATCAGTTAGAGAACTACCACTGGAAAATCAAGTGGGAGTACTGGACAGCTGTTCATTTCGTCCAACTAGTTCGGGACTCTTCAACAGTACGCACCCAACGGGATTCGAAGAGTCCGAAACTAACTAGTTGGACGAAACAGCTGTCCAGCAAGCACTCCCAGATTGACTATAATTGTTGAAACATAGATGAGACTTTGAAAAACAGATTTTCTTGAATACTGTCATTACTACTCACCCAGCTATGCATTTCCCTTGTAAAGAAGACAAAAATAACAAGATATCCTTCCTATAAGTTCTACTTATCAAGAACAGAGGTAGATATTTCAAGTGATACTTATTTAGAAAGAACACTTGAACTAGTTGGTGCCTTAATTATACCGATAAGATGTATATATGTAACAACAAAAGGCAAGGGTCAGGCAACAGATCATTTATTAAGGAAATCAACGCATATTTATATATTTGCATGTACATTACTATGGATATTTAAGTAAACAAACACAGTCTTCCGATTGGTTGTTTCTCACGTAAAGTTAATCTTTCATCTATTTGTGACTGTTTCTTGAATGTCAAATCCTCTATATGTTAACTGTATCCGCCTACGCAAAGTCTGCTGTGGTCGGTTTTCAATCAATCTTTGTTCACATTTTCTCACAACAAATCTTGGGAACGTAAATATTGACGTAAATTACTGTCTACCAATTTGGCTAGTAGACAGCTCTCACCACATATATATATATATATATATATTCATGTGAGTGCGTTAAGCTCACACTAGAAGAAAATGGTTATCTAGAGGACTTTTCAAAAAAGTACTTATCTGCACATAGAGGTAGGATAACAATGAGCACTGTAGACAATGAGACGACATATCTCAAGTTAAATTACAAAGGTGAAATAGCCGAAATCATCTTAAAATATCGACTTAATAGATCGGTTGGGAGAACATTCACTGTATCTAAACATACACTCAGTTTCTCCTCGACGAAACCGATACTTACACAGCTAATCTAGGATCATCTACCAATGATGGCCTGTGGAGCTAGTTACATAGGCCGTACTCATAGGGCTTTGTCCATGCCCACATGTATATGTTTAGGAATAGGGAAAACTAAATGAATTAATAGGATTATTTTAGCTCACTTGGTGGGTACTGAACATTTGATTTCATTGGAACAGGCGTTCTCAGTGATCTACCGTGTCCCAGGTAATCTGTGTAGAGGAGCTTGAGCATGTCTTTCAACAACAGCCACCAATACCAGAAGACATGATCTCCAGACTCTTTGTCTATTCATCATGAGCTGAGAACGGTTAGAAAACCATTGGAAAACCTGCGGGGAGTAATGGACAGCTGTTTCGTCCGCCTAGTTTCGGACTCTTCAGAAGTACGCACCCACCAACAGTGTTAGAATCCACGACCTTCTAGTTACAAGGCGAGTGTCTCACCCTATTCAGGTAGGTAGTTACTTGCGGTTCTACTCGGAAATTGTGACCAGTAGGATACAGCAGGTCGGGCGTTAGGACAAATACTTGCCAGCGATATTATTGGCTGGTGGTCGAACTACATCATGGATTGGTCAGCATAATTTAGAATTCACCCATTGACTGATCATTGGATCGAGTCCCAGTGTCTCAGCGGTCTACCAGCTAGCCTTATAACCGGAAGGTCCTAGGTTCGGACCCCAAAGGGGTATGTGCTTATGAAGAGTTCTAACTAGGACAAATCAGTCGGCTGTCCAGTACTCCCAGTTGATTATCCAATGTTTCTCTAACTGATTTCTGCCTATGATGAAATCCTGTAGCCAATCAATCAAATCCCTAAAAATCAATACACTTTTTGTTTATCTTTCATTAAGATAAGGTGAACAAATCCTCAATAAACATTGGTAATAAACACTTCAAATCCCCATACCAATTTTTTTCTTGCGTATTTTGCCTTTTCTTTCATTGACAAATGTTTAAATCAAAAACCTTTTACAACTTTATGACCTTTCTTACTATGTCTCTGTCTTATCGTATGGGTTTAGGTAATGCTTTTCACATGTGCTGTCAATACTTACATAATATTTCACTTTGGCAAATTACCTGATAATCGTTCACTAATAGTACTTTTGTGTTTACATCACCACAACATCGTTATTGTTATTTGACACCATTGAACTTACGTCTAGCGTATTCCAATCGTTTGGTTTATTTCTCTATGTTATTATTCATCTGCCACACCACTGACTGCACACTCATCCTTGACATTTGTACTTTTTGTTAGGTATGTATACACAAAAACCACACTCACTGAATTATTTCACTTCATTTCATCTCATTTTCTCTTATTGACCGTACATATTCTAACTGGTAATCAAAATTAACTGACTATTATGTAATTCAATATCGATTTTCCTGTCCATTGACTGAACCGAAGTGCTTGGTCTCAGGTTGACATGTCAACGCCTTGTGCAGATGTTTCGACGATGTCTGCTCATGTAACTTGAAGTCAGTCGGTGGATGGTGACTAGCAATGGAATCCAGACAGGATGTGTATTTCTTCCTCCTACCTGAGACCCATCATCTGGATGTTCCAGGGAACACTCTCACTCTCACTAGGGAATGCAGGTGCATCTACTTGCTGAAGAGTCCGAAACAGGATGAAATGCACATCCTGGTTGGATTCCACTGCTAGTCGCCACCCAACCAATTAACTGACTATTACTCTATCTTGTCTTTGTACATCAATTCACTTTCTGATTTAATTCTAATTTGCCTTTACTGACACTACTTACTGTATGCCAAAATAAGTGAATTTATGAGTATAGAACCTAAAAAAGAATTTATTGAAAACAACAACTCTTCCCTCTAATTATTCGTGTTTTAAGTAGTAGTAATAGTAGTAGTTACCAGACGGTAACGCAGTAATGGAAATTTGCTAAGAAATGTAACAATTCAAATAAATACTCAGGTATTGATTTGTAGGGATTTAATTGATTGGTTACAGTTATTTCATCATCAACTGACATCGGTTAGAGAACCATTGGAAAAGCAACTGGGAGTACTGGACAGCCGACTGTTTTGTCCTAGATAGGAGTCTTTAGAAGCACGCACCCACCGTTACGGCGGTCCTAACCCAGGACTTTCCAATTACAAGGTTAGCCCGTAGACCACTGAGATACTCTGACTCGATCCAATTACCAGCCCATAAATGAATTTCAATTTCTGCCAGCAAATTCACGACATAGCATGACCACTAGCGAATGTCATCGGTGGCGGGTATTTGTCCTCACGCCCGACCTATTGTATCCCACTGGTCACAACTTCCCACTAGCATCTCAGGTAACTACCTACCTGAATAGGGCGAGAGACTCGCCTTGTAACTGTAAGGTCATAGGTTCTAACCCTGTTGATGGGTGCGTAATTCTGAAGAGTGCAAAACTGGGCTTACGAAACAGCTGTCCACTGCTCCCAGATATCAATCTGTGTGTTCAAACTTGAAAAACGAATCAAATCTCTAGAAATCGACTGTTGTAAAACTCTGTTCTCTACCTATTCCTGTTTGAAATGGTAGTTTTCAGACGCTAACGTAGTAACAGACATTCTACACTGTATTATCAGTTCAATTTAACCAATTTTCACGTACACGGGAAAGTGTCTGGCACATTAGATCTTACTACTTTTGTTTTCGTTGCTCACACTTATTTTCACGTCTACATAGTGAAGGTTGTATGGTCAAACATGCGTAAATAGTGTCTTTCAATAATCCTCACTCACCTTATAGAGAGTGAGTGGTCTTGCCTGGAATTTTGCAGTTGACTTAAAGTATGCAGATCAAATTGTCTTTTTTTCTGAATGGAAACTCCTGGATGATGTATGTTTTGGTCATCTTGGCACTTTGGCTGGCTTTTTCAAATCGCTAAATATATACACTTGTAACTCCTAGACGTAAACTTCCTCTTCAAGACTAGTTTTTGTATCTGTGCCCTGATAATAATGAATGGTTTGACTGAGTAGAGATACCATAGAATGTTGTATTATTGAATTTAATGCACCAGTGACATATGATATCTTGATATCCGTTTTAAATGGTTTGTTTCGCTTCTATCAATTTGTGCTAGTTATGGAGGTAAGAACACAATATTCAGCGAAGAGACTCTTTTCAACAAGGAATTTATTATCAAGCTGTACAATCGTATATATATGGTTTTTTTAAGAAATTATATCCGGTGAGGGAATTAGGTCAAAGGTGTGAATACTTAGTGAAATAATAATAATAGTATGAAATGCAATTAAAATATTTGTGATTATAATCATAGTTTAATGTCAAGTGGCACAATAATTAATGTCGTATGTAGAATAATACATAAGGTGTATAGATTTTTTTGGAAAGGGGTACATAATTATAGGATCAGTAGACGAATATAAAATGTTACATAACATGGTGTGAAATTTGATAAGATAGAATTCAATATTGTAAAAATAAAATATAAAAATTAATAATTTTGGGTTTAAAATGTCAAGTGGGTCAAGTGGAAAAGATTCAGAGTGGGAATAGTAATAATAATCGTAGTAATAAGGGAAAGGTACATAGAATAACTAAATAAACAAAATAAATAAATTTCTATCCCTCTACGGCCAAGGCAGAAGTAGGGATTGTACATCTTTTGTACACAAAGCTCTGGCTTAAAGTCATGAATTGCCAAGGCCTCAGCTGTCTTTAGAAGTCTGTAACGAAGAAAACTCGGGAAGTTAGCATGGATTCTATAAATGATCTTAAAGTCATGGTCAGGGTTGACAGAGTGACAGAAGTTGATCAGGTGTTCCAAAATAGAGCTACGCACACACTCCCTTTCTCCCTTTTAAAACCATGCTGGAATATGTTCTCGTATCCGTGTGGAAAGCGTCCTCTGACTACGGCCGATTTACCTTGCTCCACAAGATCATGTGAACTGATAGATGCACATAGAGGCGGCCAGATGGGGTACCTTATCTTTTATAGAGGTAGAGAACAACTTGCGGCTATTGAACGTCATATGTAATTTTGCTGCATAGAAAGTCTTACTGACTGATTTAGAGAGACGATTTTTGAGCATATCTGAAGCTAGATCACCTTTGAATTCCAAGTTCATGAATAAGGTTTTCTTTGGAACTGTGTCGGTAACCAGTTTAGACTGCTTATCTTTCATGTTGCTGTCAATAAATCGGTTAGGGTAACCGTTTTCTGCCAGCGTGGCTTTTAAGAAATCAAGTTCCGAGTCAACGGAATCAGAACTGCAAATTTTCCTTATCCTATAGCAAAGCGAATGAATTAAGTTCCTTTTCCTGGAGATAGGCACCCAACTGTAAAAATTAGTTAGCTGTCCGTTCCATGTACGTTTCCGGTGGATAGATCTTTTGAGAGATCCGTCATTACGTCTGCTAAGGCACACATCAAGAAAGGGAATACTTCGTTCGGATTCCTTTTCTACGGTGAATTGTAAAGAAGGATGGCAGTTGTTGAAAGTAAACAAGACATCATCAAGAATTACGTTTTTGTCGCAGATAACGAATGTGTCGTCTACGTATCGTTTATAAATGTCAAAATGACCGATGGTTTGACTAAGTTGAGAATTTTCAAGCTTAGCCATAAAACAATCAGCCAACAAGGGACCCAGAGGTGATCCCATGGCAATGCCGTCTCTCTGTCTAAAGATCTCATTATTGAAGGTGAACTGAACATTCAACGTTCATCTCCATAAAAGCTCTTTGAGGTAGATGGTCGGCAGTCCTATTTCTAAACTATGTGTATCAATATAACCACATAAGTAACAAACAGTTTCCATAAGAGGAACATTAGTAAATAGCGACGTCACATCTAATGAGAACAAGATTTTGTCTGAGACATTGAAATCTTTAATGCTATCAATAAATTAAGTTATGGATGTGTCCAGTGTACTTATTGCACGAGAGTGATCTCCGATGTAACGACGGTAGATATTATGATAAATTTTCAAGGATTTTTTTTATCACTGTCAGGTTCGTAGCCTTCGCTGTGTTTGATGTCAACCATCATGCAAAGAATGTAGAAGTTGGGTGTGTCTTTAGATAAATAAAGCAATTTGTTCTATAAGATTGTGAAATAATGGCTAGACAGGATTATTCCATTAAGTCTGTGTGACTTTTCATGTCAATCACCTGGATTGTGTACATGACGCTTGCAAGGCAAATAAATGGTAAGAGTGGTGATTCTATACTGTCAATAATATTGTGGCGTGTGCTACTGATAAGATTTTTTAGTAGTATATATTCAAGGAGATGTTCATCGGCGTAAAAAAAATCAAATAGCAAGGAGATAGACTCGACATCAGAGAAAGCAAATGATACAGAGTTATGGAGATACATGGAAGACGTGAGAGGAACATAAAAAAAGACAATACGAAGAAAAGGACAGAAGTAGCACAACGCACGGAAGATCTGTGCAGATAGTGCGTTAAACATAAGGTGTGCATAATTTGGCTAAATAAAGATGCCGAATTCCTTATATAGACGTTCCTTTACCAGGTCTTTCGTCTTCTACCGTTAAAATATGTCTGAAAATTACCTTCAGTGGAGTATAAGCTTCTCAGAGAAAAGGAAGAGTTATACAGAAATGAAGGAGAACATTGGTGTGAAAAGAATTAACGTTTTAATCAAGTCTGAAATGTAAAAGTTGAATTCAGTATATAACCAAAAGCTCATATCACGTAAACAAGCCTCTTTTTTTTCCTTCACGTTCCCCAGTGGAACATAATGCTTCAAGCTAGTGGCTTGAAGTTTCTGTAGAAGTGTTTAATTTTTTACAGGATGGGGTTGCTAGCCTCATGCCCAACCTTTCCTCTTCACCAGCATTATTCCTGGCTTAGCGAGGTAAAGGAGTGTGTCTATGGCCGGGGATCGAACCCCGGACCATGTGCATGGTCGGCGAGCGTCCTAACCGCTATACCACCGACGCACGAAAATTCCTCTAATATAGGGAAAATATTCTAAGACATTACTGGTGGTAATCAGAGAGACAGTAATGCTTGTTCATTTGATGTGTGTACACTAAACAATTCTTTCATATATTCTTCAACAAATGCGATACTTTCTAGTGTCACAAGTGTTAATGAAAGCTACTTTCCTTGTTTCAACATATATGACGTTCTGAAATGTCTCCAGTCGCTGAACCCTTCTCGTAGCCTAGGTTCAGATGGTTTGCCTAGTGTTACTCTTAAAAAGTGTGCAGATATCCTGTGTTATCCTCTCATGGACATATTTAATGAATCTTTTGCTAGAAATATCGTGCCGGCCGTTTGGAAAGACATTAAAATTGTACCTATAACCAAATCGTGTACTGGAACATGTTTTAAATTTAGACCTATTGCTATTACCTCTTCTTTTCTAAAAAAACTATGGAAAAGTTACTTTTAACAGATCTTAGAACCTTCACTTAAAGCCTGCAACGATTTCAAACAGTTTGCCTACGAACATAGTAGAAGTACTTTAGATGCAGCTACAGTCTTGCATCATAAACAGTGTCTCTAGTTTAGACAAAACGGTTAAATTTGCTCACTGCGCATTCCTAGACTAAACATCTGCTTTTGACTTAGTGCCTAGAAATCAAGTCTGACGTTATGTATCTTGGATTAATTCTTTCTTCCGATCTATCCTGGTCTTCCCACACGTCTTAGTGATTTCTAAAAATATGTTTCGCCTGACATTTTACATTAAGAAGTTAAGTCAGCCAGGCATAACTCTACTCCTCCTCTAAGAGTTTATCAACTCTTGCATCTTCTTTATTGTTCACCCTTAATGTTTCCTGGGTTGCTTAGAAAAGACGACGTCGTACTCCGGAGGACTCTGAAGACTGTCAGTAGGACGAGCGGGCCATATCGTTGACATTGTCACTGATAGGCACCGGATGTCATGCAACAAATTTGCTAAAGGAATTTTGTCAGACTCTGAGCACCCACTCCACCCGCAGCTCCAACCTTGTGTCTCCTCAGGTAAAACAAGAAGTCATTGTAAAAGACTTTATGCACGTACGTGTAAGTATAAACATTCCACCATACCATATTTGGCGGCGCGTATTTTATGTGATGAAAAAAGTGTCAGGCAAGAACTAACTAACTAACTAACCTTCTTTCCACTGATAAATAAACAAACTGCTACATCCTCATATCATTAAGTTTTACCGTTATTATTCGTATATTTATAATCCTCTCATATCTAGTTTTGTTTATTTTTCATTTGTAAACATCATTTAAGCTCTGTTATAGCGACTGTTATGTTTTGTTTTTGCTTTCACCATGCTATATCAACAGAAAAATTGATTCAATACTCTATAAAATGCTAAAATTTCCATACTATAGTGATAATACTGTTTGAAACAAACGCAATATTATTATTATTATTATTATTATTAAGAGTTATTATTCTCATTTTGCACTTTGTGAATTTTTGACTTTATTCCATCTGTAAATATTGACAAATTCCTGTACTTAATTTTATTTAAATTTTGATTAAATCAGATGCAGTATTGCGACAAAAGCTGAAAATTCCATGCTGCATTATCAATATTGTTTGTTTTGCAATAAAGCTGGTTATAATAATAATAATAATAATAATAATGATAATCATTATTATTATTATTAAAACAATTCATGCCGGATCCCGTTTCCGTCTTTCGACCTGGTGTTAGATCGTATCTCATCAACATATTATTTTCATGCCATTTTTATTCTTAATGTTGCATACAAATTGATCTACAATCTTAGAAAGTGGTAGTGTCTTAGGCTTTATACTCATTATATGTGCCTTCCGTCTACTATATGGAGTGGTATAACACGCTGAGTATTACTGAAGTTAGGATTATAAGGTTAGGAAAGGGTGAGAATTCAGTCGATAACGTCACAAGGCTATATCCAATAAGACGACTACAATACGCGTTACTTATGTCCAAAAATCGTCTTCCTCAAAAGGCAGTGTTAACTTCCAAAGGATTAAGTTGCAAAAGAATCAAGTGTAATTAAAGCCGAAATACATGAAAACAGTTCATCAGATATTCGACAATTGATCTCAGCCAGCTGTGTAGCGAGAAGTGCAGACCGACTGCTTGGAGTCTTCGAGAGTCCTTGAGATGATTAGAAATAATCACTCAAGATTATTAGTGATATGGCTAAAAATCGATGTCGACGGTATCGGCGTGTTCACTCTCCGTGATCTCCTACATCCATCGAAACCCTCATGTATTTCCACGTCACCAGTTATTCTCACGTGCATCTCTTGATCACTAAAGTTCCTTCGAATCTATTCCTCCCTCCGCTTTTTCCACCTCTGTGTGTATGCGTGTGCGTTATATGAAGTGTGACAACTTGAACTGTCACACTTCTGTACAAAACTTCTCTCCACCAAAACATATTCAGTCTACATACTCACAATGCGATAAGTAATTCGCTCAGTGAGAGAGAGTAAAATTTACCACAAGAGTTGGGTTTTCCCAGTATCATACTAGACAGTTTAACTCATCATGTTAAAATCACCTCACTGAATTCTCCAGTCACCTCCTTGTTAGGCTAGTTAGTCAGCTACACAGATAACCACACTATCTATATTCCGAGATCACTCTCTTATCCTAAAACTGAATTCAACCAACTTCCCACACGAATAACAAAAACCGAATTATTTGTCAAGGTACAGGAATGTAATTCAGAGTTTTTTTTTATCGCTAAACGTTAATAGTTGGTTCAAACTCATTTAGTCTCCTAAAAGGTGAAGCTGTAGATCTCTGATCTAGATGGTCGACTACCAACCACAGGTGTCACACACAAGTTTCAAATCCGATACACTTAAATGAGATCTTGCTGGTCAAACAGTATCACACAACAGGTATTGCTCATCGCTCATCACCAGGTCGTTCTTCGCTTTGTAGATTGCTTTCAATGAAGCGTCTTCTGTAATGGAATGACCAGTATTTACAGAGTGTTTGATTATCGTACTCCATATACAGGCACTACTGCCTTTCTGCAATCATGTAGGATAATCTTCTTCAACCCTTTCAGAAAGGATACGAATCGAACGACCGACATACTACCCTAGCTGCACAGGATTCGGTGAACTGATGCATGCCTTCAGAAGTTGCCAGATGCGAGATCTTGTCCGTAGGCTTTTGCAGAACACCAACCATCTATCTAGGGATACGAATAAATGGTTTCCAAGCCACACACACACGTACACCTATACATAGTTGAAGTAATATGTTGGATGGTGCCCACCTGCGAAATCCCGCTAGAATTCGCGTTTCGTCCTATTAACGACTCGTCAACTGGATGATGTACCTGCATTCCCAGTGAGTTAGCGTCGATGTTCACCTCATTGGGACTCGAACCCAATACTCATGGCCTACAGTGGCAAAGCGTCAATCACCAGACCGTTAGTATTCAAAAGACGCATACTGTCGACGAGAGTAATTCAGAAGCAAAGAAGTACGATGGAGTAGTTTCTTTTTAAACAAAGCACGTGCACATTATAATAATAACAATAATTATTATCTAAACACTAATTATTACTTTACTGTGACCTGATTAAGGCATACGCGCGAACGCACACACACACACATCAGCTTTAATGTAATCTCTCAGTAATTATCCAGATTACACTATTATTGATCAAGTGTATTGGGTTGGATATGTGTACTTCAAATAAGCACGCACGCACACGTAGACATTGATACCATAGTAATGAACTAGCCAGTAGAGTTTTATTTAGCAAGTCGTTCTCCTTTAGTTACCAGTAAATAACACTTTCAGGCTATACTTAAACTCTGTGCAATCTATATCAAGGGATGGATTTTCCAGCTAAACTAAGCTACTACTACCACCATACTTAACTGTAATATTACAAAAGTTAAATATGAAATACGATGATTGAAATGATATATACTCTTTATCCGAGAATAAGACATCAAAATGCGTCTGATTATGTAATTTGGCTAGTCCGAAGAACGCCTAGTCTCGTGTTGATGAGAAACAGAATAAATTCATGGATCTTCGCCCATTTAGACACTAGTGAAAAGGACAAAACACGTAGTCCAGTGAAGAGGCTCACTTCGGTGAATCCGTTTTACTCTATAGCTGTACAATCATATTTATATGGGATTTTTTCATGAAAGCAAATGGTAACGAAACTGATAAGTTGTCACAACCATATTTATTAATAAAAGTCAATGCGTAAAAGGAGTTGAGTGAGTGTATTACAGTTACATAATAAGAAAAATACTTTAATGAATGAGTAGTAATCAGGATACATATAGAAACGAAGGAAAATATGGAAATGCTTAGGTGTTTTGCAAAGCCTGAGGACAAGATCTCGCATCTGGCAACTTCTGAAGGCATGCATCAGTTCACCAAATCCTGTGCAGCTAGGGTAGTATGTCGGTCGTTCGATTCGTATCCTTTCTGAAAGGGTTGAAGAAGATTATCCTACATGATTACAGAAAGGCAGTAGTGCCTGTATATGGAGTGCGATAATCAGACACTCCTTCAACAATGGTCATTCCATCTCAGCAAACGCTTCATTCAAAGTAAACTACAAAGTGATGAACGGTCTGCAAAATGCAGTACGTTTTCATCTCCTCTGAGCATTGTTGAATCTTTAGCCATTCACAATTAGTGAAACCAGATCTATACATACAAAATAAAATTATTCAACCACCTGTACTATCATGGTAACATCTTTGTTGATTTCTACTGTCTTGATTTCCGTTAGCTTGTCTTTCCTACTCCTTATAACTCTTGTATTTCTTCAGAACTCTTACATAATCCCATATTCTCATATGTCTCTATGTGCATCCGAATTACAACCCACTGATTAAATCATTCATCTTATCACGCAACTCGGATTCACTTACTCGACTCCTTTTATGCACTGACTAATATATTAACAACTATGGTTGTGACAACTCATAACTTTTGTGTGTTACCACCGTCTTCTATGATAAGATGTTGTATATAAATACGATTGTACAGCTAACGATGAAAATGAATTTGCTCAAACGAGTTTCTTCGCTGAATCACATGTTTTGTTTTCATTATAAACTCATAATCTCTCGTACGGTGATGAGCGATGAGCAATACATGTTGTGTGATACTGTCTGACCAGCAACACCTCATTTAAGTGTATCGGATTTGAAACTTGTGTGTGTGTGTGACACCTGTGGTTGGTAGTCGACCATCTAGATCAGAGATCTACAGCTCCACTTTTTAGGAGACTAAATGAGTTTGAACCAACTATTAACGTTTAGCGATAAAAAAAAACTCTGAATTACATTCCTGTACCTTGACAAATAATTCGGTTTTTGTTATTCGTGTGGGAAGTTGGTTGAATTCAGTTTTAGGATAAGAGAGTGATCTCGGAATATAGATAGTGTGGTTATCTGTGTAGCTGACTAACTAGCCTAACAAGGAGGTGACTGGAGAATTCAGTGAGGTGATTTTAACATGATGAGTTAAACTGTCTAGTATGATACTGGGAAAACCCAACTCTTGTGGTAAATATTACTCTCTCTCACTGAGCGAATTACTTATCGCATTGTGAGTATGTAGACTGAATATGTTTTGGTGGAGAGAAGTTTTGTACAGAAGTGTGACAGTTCAAGTTGTCACACTTCATATAACGCACACGCATACACACAGAGGTGGAAAAAGCGGAGGGAGGAATAGATTCGAAGGAACTTCAGTGGTCAGGAGATGCACGTGAGAATAACTGGTGATGTGGAAATACATGAGGGTTTCGATGGATGTAGGAGATCACGGTGAGTGAACACGCCTATACTGTCGACATCTTATTTTAGCCATATCACTAATAATCTTGAGTGATTAGTTCTAAGCATATCAAGGACTCTCAAAGACTCCGACCAGTCGGTCTTCACCTCCCTGTACACAGCTGGCTGAGATCGACTGTCGAATATCTGATGAACTGATTTCATGTATTTCGGCTTTAATTACACTTGATTCTTTTACAACTTAATCCTTTGGAAGTTAACACTGCCTTTTGATGAAGACGATTTTTGGAGATAAGTAACGCGTATTGTAGTCGTCTTATTGGATATAGCCTTGTGACGTTATCGACTGAATTCTCACCCTTTCCTAACCTTATAATCCTAACTTCAGTAATACTCAGCGTGTTATACCACTCCATGAAGGAGACAGAAGTCCAATTCAATCGGTATAAAGCCTAAGGCATTGGTACCTTCTAAGATTGTAGATCAGGTTGAGTGCAAGTTCTCAGAATTCTTTTTTTTCGTTTGATTTCTATCAGGGTTTCTTTCACACTATTTCGAAACTTTCCAGCACTTGTCGTCCACAGAATTACGGAAGGCGAATGGAAGACTTTAAAGTTACTCGATGAGTGAACAGTTTCTTAGATGCTGTTGAAATCTGATGCTAATCGCCAGAGTCATCAGTCATGTGACCTCCTTACATCCAACTTCGTTTATTTCACTAGTCATAAATCACCTATGTTTGTCTTCTACACTGTTATTACTATTATTCCCTTGGTTTCTGAGTGGAACTTATAGCTTCGACAGTACATTGCCATTTCTGACTCTTATGTGCAGTCAGCATCAGTAGGTGCCACGATTGCCTATAAACTCTCATCTCTGCCTCACACAATCTCCTACATGTCACCCTAGCATGCATAACTTGCCGTTTCCCATCGGGGTTTCGCTGGAGCACCCGGTTCATGTTGTCACTACTCATCAATCTCCTCAGTGTATTTTTTTGATCTGCCGCCATTTCTCTCGGTATATTTGTTGAACAATAACTTCTTGTTTGTTTCATTGCCAGATTTGATTGTTGCTTATCCTCTGCTGCTGGTCATCTCATCTTCAGTATAGATTCAGAGAAGGCAGTTGTTGATGATAGTAGTCTGACGTTGTAGCCTATTGGAGATGCTTTTCGTGACAAGCCAATTCTCTGAGTTATATAGAAGCATTAAATGACTTGAGTTGAAAATCTGAACATTATTCTTTATGCTTTGTACAGTAGGTTACCACACTGATTTTAGTTTAGTGAAGTTTTACCTTGATTTTAAGATCCCGTCTTTGACGTCCTCATGTGAACCACCTCCTGTAGTTGATATGATGCTGTCCAAATGAGGTAAGTGAAACACAAGGGACTTCCTTCACATTCCTCCCACGAATAGTGATTGGTTATTCTTGATATTAGAGGGTTGGAGGCAATCGGCCACATGAGTTCTTTGACTTAGGTTTCGTGCTAGTTGCCATTCATCAGCAAGGCTTATCTGCAACCGCGAAGGAACTCATCTCCATTCTGAGATTCGAACCCATTGGTTGCTGATTGCCTCCAACCATCCGAAACCAACAATTCACAGTGCACCGTGATGGAGAGCCACCCAGTGGCATGGTGGCCATATTGCAAACTTGACTGATAGAATTTTAGTCTACACCAAACAAAGGACTAGTTAGACACATCACACTAGTTACTGACTAGTGTCCAATCAAAAAATTGGCTCTTCTTATTGTTGGTTAAGCATTTTGCTCACATTTGTCCTCTCTACGTTCATCTGAAGTCCTATCTTCCCAGTAAACACACACAGAATAGAGGTGAGTTCCACACGAGACCTAATATTTTTGTTTTTGATCTTCCATTGACCTGTGAATGTGAACTGCTAGAGAGTAGTGAACCACAACAAAACACTTACTTTTCTATTTTTGGTCAGAAGTCAGCTATACAGTGCCTGGCTATGATCCATACATACTGTGTAAGGGCTGATGATACTCAGGATGAAGTAGGTGGGGCACGATTCGAATGCGGCATCCGTCGGCTACAAGTAGAGTGCTTAAGATATTGGGCTACCTTATTTAACTGATGCTCATCAGCGGTGGAAACTATTTACGATGTTGATGAATGTATTTGGATGTTGTCATATTCTCCGAGTTAAATTGCAAAGCACTCATTGTCCTTATAGACAATATCTCTTCAACGCTGAATTCTGCGTGAATTGACAGCTTTCTCCATGGATGAAATACCCACTCATATGCAACATCTTTCCGGTGGCAGCGATTTTGATTGGTTGTCTCTGATGATTCTCTTTGCATTATGTCTATTTGTATTGATAATGACTGTTCCATTGACACGAGATTTGACACCATGATCGTGTGACTTATTTTCTTTCTTATTGATTGATAAATTTGACTAATATCTACATGTCTCTTGACTGCAAAGTACGTGATCTGTCATTTATAATAACAATGTCAAAATGAATTATGACTGACACTTATGGCTAAACTATTGTTTAATTGCGTCATGCTGCTTATTTCAAATCTGAGACAGAGAGAACATGAATAATGATAAGGAATTCTTAGAAGCTTGATGTACTCAGGTCTATTGTAGCTAAGGTGGATGATTTTTGATTTAGTCGTATTCTCTGAGCCAGCTAGACGGTTTATTTTCGTTGCTTTCATTGCCCTACCACTAGGCAACATTTTCAGCGCATACACTTCAGTTTGTTGAAGTGAGCTTTTAGATTTCTCCACAAGTTTACTGGTCATCCCTCTTGGTGACCTTGAATGTGACTCTTTGATTTTTTTGTGTGTGTTTTCACACCCTCTAGGCTACTTGTATTGGTATTGGTGTTGATTGTTTCCTTAACCTGAACTTTGACTCTTTGTGTATGAGATTTCTTTCTTATCGATTGGTAAATTTTGTCTATGTCTATGTATCTACGCATTATTATAAAAGGTTTGTATTTCCCAATGAATGAACAACAAAATGGTATTGTTTTTAAGGGTGAATCTCTATTTAATGCTGCTGATAGCGTTTTCAAAGAAAAATGAAACCAGAATTTACTAAATCTCAGCTTATACATAGCAAACTTAATCATCTTTCTTCAGCATGAGGTGTTGTTAAGTTGGCCAACTGGTAAAGACAACAAAACAAGGTGTAGATTGTAGGATTTTTGATAAGTGTATGAAATTACAAGAACAGCCAGTGTTTACATAATGAAATTGCATGTCATTTGATGGAGGCAGGTGGGAGTTTGAAAACCAGGTCAAATTCTGTATAGTTAACCATTCTTATGCAGACGATTTGGATTCCATTTAATATGCGGTGCTTTCGATATAATATACGTTTTTTGTGATTGCTGAAATTTTTCCGAATGATTTCAATAGTATCCACCTTCAGTCGATCAGATGTCTATGGTACTGCAGCACAGTATCACAATAGTTGATTGATGAAAGAAATATTTTGCAAATTAAACTTGTTGCTTTCTGCATGAATGTTTTTACCAGTCAAGTGGTTAGTCGGCTTTAGGTATAGGAGAGGGGTGTGTGAAATTAAGAGGGAAAAGGTCATCAAAACAATTAACTAATAGACGTTAGTTATCAGTAACAAGATTTCTAAGTTTTGAAGGATGGAGGGATGAAAATTAATCACGGAATTCAGGATAAGTCGATTCTTAGGCGTTAGCTACAAGTTATTACATAATCAAGGAATTTGTAAAATAGTAATGATGAGTAAGATGAATGGGTTGACTCAGAAGAATTACGTAAAATACAAACAAGTTGATGGAATTAGCTAGAATTGTAGAAATTAACAAAGTCAAAACATAGTTACAAGGGAAAACGGAGAAAGTTATTTATCGCATATCACCCAAGGAGTAAGAAATATGCATACAGTAGATTATTATTATTGTATCCTTTAATTCCTAGAGGAATATAGGGCTTCAGCTGCACTTCTCCATTGCGTTCGGTTCTCTGCTAACATTTTCACCTAGCTCCACGTCTGCTCACATGCTTTCATCTCCTCTTCACATGACCTCCTCCATGTCATCCTAGAACTAACGACCAGCTTACCGCTTCCCATTAGGATTCCACTCGAGTGATGGCCTGTCGTGTGATGTCACTTGATGGTTTTCTCAGAGTATGGCCAATCCTGACTTACCTAACTGACCTTGACGCGCTTTCCGATTAGTACGCTACGTTTGCTTAGTTACATTAAACTCGTATTTCTCTGGTGTTTCTGGCCAGGAAGTTGTGGAATTTATTGTAATTATTTGACTTTCGAACGCTGAACCTGTGGATATAATCTTGTTGACTGATAATACCTACAACTAGCTGTTCGGTAAATTGTTACTGTTTAACGCTAACTAATATCTATAATTGTATATATTGTTGGATTTACATACCCAAGTCAGTGAGTCTATGGTTTTGATATCATTTTTTGTTAACTGTATTTCACAGTGATACTACTGCTACAGGATGTTTTGTTGTTGTTGTCGCTACCCTTCCTGTTGTGAATTTCTTTTTCCTATTGCAGGTGTTGTTCTGATTGCTTTATTCCTTGTTTCCTGATTCTTAGGGGAGCCACCCGTAAAGTCGCTCCTTTGTAAACTACATATACAACAACTACATAACAACCCCCTTCTCAGGCTTGAGGCTAGCAACCCCACCCTGTAAGAAAAAGTTGCTATAGAAAATTCAGCACGATGCATACACTGGAGGCAATCGGAATTCATCTGAACAAGCCAAACCTGTATGCTCAAAAGAAATTTGTACAGCTTCTTTCTTTGTCATGACCAGCTACATAATATATATTAGGTTTTTAAAAAAGATTTTTTCCCCTTGTAACTATGTTTTGACTTTGTTAATTTCTACAATTCTAGCTAATTCCATCAACTTGTTTGTATTTTACGTAATTCTTCTGAGTCAACCCATTCATCTTACTCATCATTACTATTTTACAAATTCCTTGATTATGTAATAACTTGTAGCTAACGCCTAAGAATCGACTTATCCTGAATTCCGTGATTAATTTTCATCCCTCCATCCTTCAAAACTTAGAAATCTTGTTACTGATAACTAACGTCTATTAGTTAATTGTTTTGATGACCCTTGTCCTCCTGATTTCACCCCCCTGCCTATACCTTAGGCGGACTAACTAAAATCACCACTTGATTGGTAAAAACAGTTTAAACCTAAAAGACTGCATATAAGTGTAGAGCCAGCCTATGATTAAGAATTTCTGACAGAAGAAATCTGTTTTATTTCTCTTCACGTGATCACATTCTAATATTCTATTTAGCTTCACTAATATAGTATCTAAAGTCCTAGGCTCAATAATCATGCGTAGACTAAGTGGTGCTCGGGAGGCACAAACACGAGAAAACCAGGCAGGTTTTAGACCAGGAACAGGGTTTATTGATCATATCTTCACCCTCCGACAGATTCTAGAACATTGGCATTCCTACCGGCGTCCGACAATCATGATATGTCTTGACCTAAAGACAGAATTCGATTCTGTCGACCGGGAGGTTCTCTGGCGATGCTTGGCTGTAGGGGAAATGCCGAGAAAATACATTGCACTGATTAAGGCACTCTACTCGTACTCATGCAGCCAGGTGAGGGCTTATGGCGAGTTGTCATCTGAAGTGGTGACGACTAGTGGTGTCTGTCAGGGATGCCCATTATCCCTATTCCTATTCAACTTCATCATAGATGTACTAATGGACTTAACCCTAACTCACTTCAGAGACTCAGGGATTGACTTGCTACCAGGGAATAATCTCGTTGACTTAGAATATGCAGACGATATAGTCCTTTAAGGCGAGGACGCTGACCAAGTGCAGAGTCTTCTGAACAACCTGAGCTTCAATCTACGAATGTTTGGCATGCGATTCACTCCCGTCAAATGCAAGATGATGTTACAGGACTGGGCTACACTGACTCCTAGATTAGAGATAGGAAGTGAAGTGGTAGAGCACGTTGACCGCTTCACTTACTTAGGAAGTACCATCAGCCCAAACGGGTTGATCTCTGACGAAATCTCAGCACGAATACAGAGAGCTAGTTTCGCATATGCCAGCTTACGCCGTCTCTGGCGTAGACGTGGGATCCGGCTGGCTATCGACCAAAGGGCGGGTGAACTGCTCGGCAGTTGGCTCCGTCCTCCTTTATGGCTGCGAAAAGACCTGGCCATTGAGAGTAGAAGACATGAAAAGATTAGCTGTCTTTGATCATAGGTGTTGTCTGCGTTCTATCTCCCGTGTGAAGTGGTTTGATAAGGTGAGCAATACTGAGGTTAGGCATCGGTCGAGTGCTAGGTAAGGAGGGAAAATCAGTAGATGAAACTGTGAAATTACATCGACTGAGATGGTTAGGACATGTGTAACACATGCCAAGTCATCGCTCTCTTCGACATTGGGCAATGTTAGCTGGCATAGGGTCATGTTAGAAAAGAGTTATTGCCGGTCAAACCAAAACATGGTTTCACCAGTCAATGAAACCTACAACAGTTAGTCTAAGCCACATAGGAAGGTGTAGACTGGCCTCCTGGTTGGGGTCCTCGGGACGGTAAAAACCAATGGTTGGAAACAATTGGTGAAATGGCTGAAAGTCGTTCTCAATTGCTGGTGCAGATGCATCCACTCCTTGTGACTTATGATTTCCAAAGAAACTGTTTTGTTCTTCGTTATTACTATTCCTGTGTCTCACACCTCAACTTTTTGTCTCTATTATGCATTTCTCCTACTTTCTTCTCTTGCTTTGTGTGCTACATGGAGGGAGAGTGGCGACTTGAACTGTGGCACATATGTGCAAAGTTCTATGTCGAAAACAGACAGACAGACAATAATTTATTTAGATTATTTTTGTGAAAATGCTCATCTTACTTCCCATCTTACTGGATTCATACATTTCGCATAGGCTTTATCTTCCCATCGCCTATTTTATGCATGTCTAGCGAATTTTATTTATTTATTCATTCAGTGTATGTCTAAGCAATTTGTGACTGATAATCATCAACGTGAATACTGTCACACATTTTGGTGTTTTCACTCACTGTCAAATCTTAACACACATCCACACACACACACATACATGCATACACAAACAAAATAATAAAATAATATTGAACGAAGTTGGAAAATTAAGTGAGTGCCCAAATATGATGATTATGAACAGGAATAAACTGTACTCGAAATGTCATCTGTCAGTTTTTGGATGGTGTCCAGCAGTGGAATCCAGCAAGGATGCGCATTTCGTCTTTTTTTCGGAGTCGTCAGCTAGTAGATGTACCTACATTCCACCAATGAATGACGGTGTTCCTACCGAGGCTGGAACTCAGTGCCCGCAATTTCACAAACGCCAATCAGTCGACTGCAAAATTTAAATTGAGTTAAATAATTAATAAGATACGTGTTGCACCAGAAACAGGTGACTCTCCTGGTCCAAATGCTCCATTGGATAACGATTTATTCTTTGAAACTACAGGCGTTGGGTTCGAGCCTCAGTGGGAACACCATCACTCTCATTGGGGAATACAGGCACATCTACCGGATGACGAGTCCCAAATAGGACGAAATGTGCATATTTGCTGGATTCCTCCAATTGACTTCAAGTCACATGAGCAGACATCATCGAAGCATCTACACAAGCAGCCGACATGTCAACCTGAGACAGAGCACTTCAGTCCAGTCAATCAACAGGAGAATCTAAATTAAATTAAATTATAAATAATAAATGTATCTGCTAAAAATCTGTTGTGGAATCAAGCTACTACGGCGTACCCCAAATATTCATCAACCTTATTCAACAGCTGTACGACAACGGCACATGTCAAGTGATCCACAACGGAAAACTCAGCGAAGCGTTTGGAGTAAACACAGGAGTCAGACAAGGGTGCTTATTATCACCAATGATATTCCTTATTGTGGTGGACTGGATTATGCGTCAGACAGTGGGAAACGAGAAGACAGGGATATCCTGGACCGACGTGAAGAACCTAGAAGACCTGGATTTTGCGCGGGGATGATTTATGTTTGATGTCACACAAGATCGAAGACTTACAAGCGAAAACCGACAAACTGGTCGAAGAAGCAGCAAAGACAGGACTCCAGGTGAACATAGACAAGACGGAGGTTATGAAAATAACCAACCAACCAACAATAACAGCAGCAGCAACATCCAGCGTCAATCACCATCAACGGGAGGGATTTGAAAGAGGTTACTTCTTTCACTTATCTAGGGAGCATTGTCTCAACTACAGCAGGAACGGATGAGGATGTCAAATCGAGAATCGGGAAGGCGAGAAACACATTCATCGATCTGAAACCAATCTGGAAATCTTCGTCACTCAGCCTGCATCAACAACAAAATTCGGATTTTCAATACAAACGTCAAGTCAGTCAGTTCTTCTATACGGATCAGAAACTTGGCCAGTGTGTCACCAAGAATATTTCCAACAGCCTGTTGCAGACCTTTATCAACAACTGTCTTCGTTCTATACTCAAGATCAGATGGCCCGAAAGAATCACAAACAAGAAACTATGGGAACAAACAAATCAGGAACCAATCGCTCAACAAATATGCAGGAGAGAGTGGAGATGGATTGGACACTCGCTGAGGAGGCCGTTGGGTGACATCGCGCGTCAGGCCAGTGCTCGAGTGGAACCCGAAAGGGAAGCGGCGAGTGGGACGTCCAAGGGTGACATGGAGGAGATCGTGTGAAGAAGAGCTGAAACAGTATGGACTAACATGGATGCAGGTGAAAAGTACAGCAGAAGACAGAAGCAAGTGGAGACGTGCACAGTTGAAGCCCTATGTTCCACTAGGAACCCAAGGGAACAATAATAATAATATTAATTTCCATTAGTCTATCAGAAATTGTTAAACAACTACTGACCAGCTGCCTGAGTGACATCAGTACTCTAATAATATATAATATAAAGACAATCACATTCCAACCCTTTCTCTTTGTGTACCAGTCAGCTTAGTTTCATATTGTAGAAATCAGTCAGTCAATCAGTCGATCAGCTGACTGACGTCGATGAATACACACTGAAACGTTTTAACAAAAATGCTCAAGAAAACAAAATAAAAAAAAAACAAACAAACACAAAACTACTAGGAATGTCAATTTGAGCAATAATAACAACACAATATTGATCGTAACTCCGTTTTTATTCAAACAAAAATACTACTATTAATAATAATAAACGTTACTAAACTTTGTTTGATATGGTTAAAGATTTCAAGTGACTGTGTGTTATCAGGTAAAATATGCAATAATCACAGTTCTCTCTTCAGACAGAGGATGTATGTATATTGATCTATCTATTACATTATGTATGCGTGATAAGATTTGATTGGCTGGCTGACTGATTGGCTTGTCAATTCAGTCAGTGAGTTAATCAATCATTCAAATTGGAAGGTATCAAAAAAAGGCTAACTGTCTCTGACCATAGTTGTCTAGCGTTCTGACTCTCGTGTGAACTGGTATAATATATGCAGAACCACATTTGAGGTTAGGCGTAGTAGTAGTAGTAGTGCTGGGTAAGGAAGAGAGAAATCAATCAATGAAGTTGTGCAGCTACATATCGATTGATGAAATGGTTTAGGAAATGTGTTAAGCATTCCTAGTCAGCACCTTCCCCGATGGTCAATGTTAGCTGACATAGAATCAGGTTTGAAAAGACCGATTTTATTACTTTTAATCGTTATTATTGTCCCTTTTGGTTGCCAAGTTGAGTATAAGGCTTCAACAATACACCTCCAATTTGTCCTATTTTCAGCTGTCCTCTTTAGCAGGCAGACCACACGATTGCGCATAGCCTCTCATTTCCTCTATGTTAGTTAGCCTTGAAGTGACACGCAACTTGCCTTTCCCCCCCCTTTGGGGCTCCACTCGATCGACAGCCTTGCCTGTGAGTATGTCCAGTCCGCCTCAATTTTCCTCTGCATATTTGTTGAACAATATGTTTTTGATTGATTCGTTCCAAGAGGCTGTTGCTGCTAATTCTTTCTCGCCGGTCATTTGATCTTCACTATGGAACCAGCGAAGGCATTTGTTAATTAAAGTCTCTAATGGCCTGTTGGAAATGATTTTTGTGACGCACTGGTCAAGTTTCTGTACGCATATGGAAGCAATGACTGCTGACCAAACATTGGTGTGTTGAAAATCCGAATTTTTTTTCTTGGTGCTGAGTGCAGAAGATTTCCACACTGATTTCAAAGTGATGACGGGTTTGTCATGATTTTCCGATTCTACCTTTGACATCTCATTTATTTCCCATCTGTAGTTGGAATGATGCTGCCTAGCCAGATAAGTGAAGAAAGTAACCTCTTCCAACCTGACCGGGGGTGTCTTCATCACCTTCTCTTTCTCTAGCTTCACTTGAAGTCTTGTCTTCACTGACAACCAGCCTTTTCTGCCAACTTGCTGGTTTTCGCCTGTAATTCTTCAAGTTTAAGTGACATTTAAGCATAAATCATCCGCGAAATCCAGATCTTCTCTCTAATCTTTATATCAGTCGAGCGTACTCCTGTCTTCTCGTCCCCTAGAAAAGAGCCACTGCTGGACAAACCAAAACTCGGCATCATTTCATGAGATCTTTAACAGTTAGTTGGTTTGAGTCAGTCACATATGAAGGTGTGGGCTGCCTGATGCACTCTTGGAGGTACTAGGGACCAATATCTTCTATTGGACTATTGGTGAAAATATCCCCACTGTTTGTGATCTCCAGGATCCATTAAATCCTCATGCTACTATTACTTATCCTGCATATTGCAGTTATTTTGAATCTCTGTTTTCTCTACCTCTGTATGCTACATGTGACACACCTTCTTAACTTCAGTAATAATAATAATGATCCTTACTCTATTAAAAAAAATAATAATAACAATAATAATAAATTAGTAAACTTTGATATTGTTAAACATCTCAAGTGATTGTGTTATCAAGTAAAATATGTAGTGATAACAGTGCTATTTAGAAGGAGGATGTATGTTTACTGATTCGTATACTACACTATGTATGTGTGATAATGTCTGACTGACTGACTGAATGGCTGGCTGACTAACGTATATCAAGGCAAGTTAGAACTTTGTACCGAAATTATTACTGCATCAGTTCGATTATGTACACTTGCGTTGGTTGTAACGATAGAAGACGAAAGACTTGGTAAAGGAAAGTTTATTTGCAATTTGGTATATCTCCTTGTCTTCAACGCAACATTTTTGTACAGATCTTCTGTGTTTTACCACTTCTTCCCTTCCTTCATATTGTCTTTCTTTGTGTTCTTTTCACGTCTCCCATGTTTTCCTATGCTATTTGATGTCATTTATGCCGATGAACATCTCTTCTTTATACATACTATACTACTGATAAATCTTAACCATTGGTTTATCAGCATGCAGAATAGTCCAGTCAAGTGGTCTGCACCTCTTTATTATTATTATTATTACACTTTTATCATTCCCTTGGATTCCGAGTGGAACATACAGCTTCAAAAACAGATTTACATTCCATTGTGCTCGCATCAGCTGGCTACATGACCATACATTAGCTTTCATCATCACCTCCTTCTCCTAATTAGATCTTCATTATGTCACCTGTGGATACTCAACTGATGGCTTCCCAGTCGGCTTCCACACTTGAGAGCCTGTTGCTAGATGTTACTCAACGATCTCTGATCCATCGCCATTGGTTCTTCGGAATATTTTTGAACCAATAAGTTCTTTTCTGGTTCCACGCCTGCCAGCTATCTTATTTTCAGCCTCGAACCAGTGAAGGCAGATGTCGGCGGAAATTCTGCAGGAGCCTGTTGGAAATGCTTTTTGTGACACTGTAAGCACTGACTTGACTTTAGTATTGATAATCCAAATCTTATTCCTTATACTGAGTGTGGTAGATTTCTACGCTGATTTCAGATTAATGGAGGTCTATCCTGGCTTTACAATCCTGCCTTTGAAATCCACATCTGTACCGCTGCCTGTCCTTGAAACACTGATGCTTAGATAAGTGGAAGAGGTAACTTCTTTTAGATTTCTCCCGTTGATAGTCATTGGTGCTTGTTGGTCAGTGGGTATCTTCATCACTTCTCTTGCATATTCTTAAACCTTCTTTGAAAAACTATTTAATGACCCAAAGCAGTTTGCTTACAAATGCAGTAGAAGCATATTAGATGCTGGCTGTCGTTGTACCCCATCACAGTATTGTTTCAAGACTTGATAAAGGCACAAGGTTTGTTCCAGCCTCCTTTTTAGACTACGCTGCTGCTTTTCACTCTATTCCCAGGTGACTTTTCCTAAGCAAGCCGATTTCAGCATTCCTTGAGTCCAGCTGGGTCGGTGAGCATCTTGTTACTTTTCGGGTAGAAAACAACATACTGTTTTTTCAATGGAAAGCGCTCCATTTCTTTGCTAATGCAAACTAGTGTGGCTCAAGGAACTGGCTGTACTCTCTCCATTCCTTTTTTCTTTCTTTTTACATGACCTTCCATATTCTTCCAAAGCTAACCTCACTAAATAAATCCGTGATCTCACCATTTCTGTCCCAGCAGTAGTTTTGTACATTAGATTGTTCTTATCTGAAGTTGACAAATGTTTTCATCTAAACTGAATCCATCTGAATGTCAAAATGGCTGACTTTAGTTTCAGATGCGAACAAGACTCACGTGGACTGATTCAGTCCTACAATTATTGTAGTATTGACGGCAGTGTGATGATAGGGAATAAGTCGAATATCACCTATCCCGGCATCGGTTTCTCTTCGAATCTCTCTTGGTCGTCTCATATCCTGTTGATTTCTAAGAAAAAGTTTTCGTCTGACTTATTACATAAAGAAGTCAGTCAGTCAGGTCAGGATTCAACATAGAACTTGGCACCGAAGTGCACCAGTTCGAGTTGCCACGTTCCAAGTAGCACACAAAGGTAGACAAGAAAATTAGTGAAGAGAATCAATAGAGTTTTGACAAGTATAAGAGTGAAACAGAATGAGTAATGGTAGAAAGGAATATGAAGGTTAAAGAGACTGAATACATCTGCGTAAGCCATTGACAACGATTTTGAGCCAGGTCACCTATTGTCTCCAGCCTTCATTGATTCTTAGAGTCCCGAGGGCGGGCCCCAACCCGGAAGTCTGCATCTCCCTCCCTACCTGACTCAGTTTAACTGTCAAGGATTTCATGGATTGATGAGGCCATGTTTTTGTTTGGCCACCACTTACTCTTTTCCAACCTGCACCTATATCAGCTAGTAATGCTTGTCGGAGGGGGGAGGCGATGGTTAGGCATGCGCAGCACGTGACCTAGCCATCTCAATCTGTGTAACTTTATAGCCTCTTCGATTGATTTTCCCTCTTTGCCCAACACTCTACGCCTAACGTCACCATTGCTTACCTTATTATACCACCTAACGTGAGAAAGAGATCGTAGACATCTATGATCAAAGACAGTCAATCTTTTCATGTCTTCAACTCGTATTGGCCATGTTTCAGAGCCATACGGAAGGGCGGAACGAACTGCTGAGGAGTACACACGTACCTTTGAGGGAATAAACAGTTTTACCCCCTGCAGCCATTGAGTTAAAGAGTTAATTTCAGTTTTTACTACTTCCTATCTATCTGCATATCACGCAACACTACTAATAAGTTCGTGCTTCATTGTGTTCTAAAAGGCAAACGGACCTATGCAGATCACAAATTGAGTATCGTAATGCAATTAAGAGACTGTCAGGCTGGTGATAACTATGCGGTTGAGGGGGGATGGGTTGTGCTCTGACCAAAATTCACGTACACAACCTGTCAAGATATGCAGTGAAGACGTCTACAAAAGTATACATAATATAATTCTACAATCATACTGTTAATTAATGTCACTGCTATTATGAAAACTAAGGAGTATCATTTAAAATTGTAACCACAGTCAATAGCTTGATAACGAGTGCCAACCAAAACGAAAGCGAAGGTTCAGAGCTGCTTGCTAACTGCCTCCAACAAACAATTATCCCGATAGAGTCAACTTCAACGACTCTGGTGGTAATATTTCAAAATTAAAGTACAAAAATTCCGATCCAAATCTCTATAATAAGTAGGAAAGAGAAATGTGTTCACGGTTGCATCCATCAACGATGATATATATATAGTGAACATAAAGAAGTTGAGACTTTCTGCTGCCGGCATAACTCAACCTTATCTCTTCTGTCTTACAATTTATTAATTCATGTATTCTGCCCATTCCTCTCCTTTATTGTTTGCCCCATTTATTCTTCCCTGGTGGAGTTCTCAAAAAAGACTATGTCGTATTAAGTAGAACATTGAAGGTTGTAAGTGTAGGGCTGGTTGTTACTGGTATGCCTTTGACTCAATTAACAAGTATGATGGTCAGTAGACATCACAATTCTTGAAAGCAGTTGGTTAAACTTGTCTGGTACCGAACATCCTCTCTATCTATTTGCAACCTTTCCCTTGTATATCTTCGGGTGAAACCAAAAGAAACTTCATAAGAATTTATGCTTATACGGCTACTAAGTATAAAAATTTTACCATACCAACCACATTTAGCATGGGTTTTTTTGTGGAGAGAGAGAGAGAGAGAGCGTCAGATGTCAGAAAAGAACTCATAAACTTTTAAATCATTAACTGAACTGCAAAGTACAAGCAAAGATTATTATTATTACATGTGTTGTCAATGATGCCACCTACTTATACTTTATCATGTTTCCACTAACATTCATTTTATAGTGGTTTCATTATTAATACTATTATTATTATTACTATTTTAAATTTTATGTATGTACATACTTATAAAAGGAGATAAATTGTTGCAATATGTAGAAACAAAGGCTGAAAATTCGGTGCTGTATAATTATTATTGTTTGGAATAGTGTGTCGGTGGCACAGTGGTTAGGACTCTCGCCGACCATGCACATGGTTCGGGGTTCGATCCCCTGCCGACGCACACCTGATATCTATGGTCGGCCTGTAAAATTTGGGCTACCGATATCCATGCTGAAAATTCCATACATGTACTGAAAATACGGTGTGGCATCAAGCTGTAATCAAAAATATATATATAATTATTATTATTACTATTTTTGTTATTATTATCACTTCTGTTTTCTCTATATGTTCCCTTGAAGTTCTGTCTTCGCTGCATCTCTTTGAGTGACTGAATAAAACAAGAGTCAAAAATGTCACAGACTTGTGTAGCATATTATGGTCTGAAAGTTGTCAACACTCTTTCATCGTAGTCCTATTGCAGCTATATAGTATAACTTGTCTATGAAGCTGATAGCTCTTGATGCGCGACAAATCGACGAAGTTTCACAAGCTTACTTATCTAACGATTCACGACGCCTAATCTCATCAATACTGGACATACTACGCAACAACTATATTCGCGGGCATGATACTGATGATGATAATATATGACTGACTATTCATAACACTAGATATCTTTAATTTTAAAGGATATGCATGACACGATGTGAACGGATTGAATACAATGATTCATTGTGTAGTAACCAAGTTGATAAGCGTCAAATTCATTGTTGGGTAAAATAATGTTTTCCATAGTTTGGTTTGTAAGGATTAGTTATGTTTTTTGTTTTACGAGTTAATCACGGACTGATACAGTCCATCCTAAGCAAAATACTAAGCCGCATCATCCTGGAGAGAATCAAACAAGCCAACTTGGATGAAAAAATTCGACCGGAACAGGCTGGATTCATGAAGAACATATTATGCATCGATCAAATCGCAACACTACGGATCATCAATGAATAGAGCTCGGAATGGAAGTCACCTCTCTGTCTCAACTTCATTGGCTTTGAAAAGCCTTCGACAGTGTCAATCAAGAGGTGATTTGGAAACTACTTCGCTACTACGAAGAACCGCCAACAATTACACACCTCACTCAACAGTTGTACGACAATGCTGCATGCCAAGTAATCCACAATGGGAAACTTACGGAACCCTTCGAAGTGAGGACAGGAGTAAGACAAGCTGGCTGCCTACTATCGCCAATGATTTTCCTGATTGCAGTAGACTGGATAATGCGACAAAAAGCGGGCAATGAGGAAACAGACATAAAATGGACACACACAAAAAACTTGGAACACCTGAACTTCACCGATGATATATGTTTCATTTACCATAAACTGTAATATATGCAAGTGAAAACCAACAAGTTAGCAGAAGAAGCATCCAGAGAAGCTATGACTTCAGGTGAACATAGATAAAACAGAGGTGATGAAAATTCCTGGCCAACACCATCAACAGCAACAGCAACAACAACAACAGACAACAATCAGCACAAATGGGAGAAATGTGAAAGAAGCAACCTCCTTTACCTGCCTGAGAAGCATCATTCCAACTACAGGCGGAACTAACGAGGATATTAAGGCGAGGACCGGGAAAGCAAGGCAAGCCTTCGTTTCTCTCAAGTCCGTGTGGAGATCAACAGCACTCCACGGCATGAAAAATAAGATCCGAATTTTCAACTCCAATGTCAAGTGATTGATACTTACTATACGGATAAGAGACTTGGCCAGCGCGTCACGAAGGGCACTTCAAACAAACTACACACCTTCAAAAACAGCTGTCTTCGCTCAGTACTACCCAAGATCAGATGGTCAGAAGAGACCAGCAACAAAGATCTCTGGCAATGAACGAACCAACCCAGCAGGAACCAATTGTGCAACAAATATGCAGCAAAAAGTGGAAGTGGATTGGCTATACTCTGTGAAAACAAACCATTATCAAGTGACATCACACACCAGGCCATCGCTCGAGTGAAACCGGAATGGGAAGAGGTGAGTTGGTCATCAGTGCGAGGGTGACATGGAGGAGGTTATGCGAATAGTAGATGATGAAAGCATGTAAGCAGATGTGGTGCTAGGTGAAAATGTTGGCGAAGAACAGAACACTATGGAGACGTGCAACTGAAGCCCTATGTTCCTCTCACTGTAACATAGGGTGGCTTCAAATTAGAGCTTTAAAGTTCCGGTACAAGGGATTCTATTTTTATGAGGTGGAATTGTTAGCCTCACGCCTAAACTTTCCTCTTCACCGGACTTATTACCAGCTTAGCGAGGCTTAGGAGTGAGTCGGCTGGAGATCGAACCTCGGACCATGTACGTGGCTGGCGAGCGCTCTACCAGTGGACCACAGACGCAAGTGAATTAAGTCATAGAAAATAATTTCCAAATTCTTATTTACACATTTAGAAGAAAAAACGATAGATTGAGAGAAGAAATATACATTCCTTTTCAGTTAGTTCCTCAACATCGGCTGGCTCTACTCTACATACATCAAAACTGTTTTTACCAATCTAGTGATTAGTTTAGTTGGTCAGTTTTAGGTATAGGAGGGGGGTGGGTAAAATAATAAAGTCAAGGGGAGAGGAAAAATCGTCTCTAAAAGCTGAACTGGTAACGTCTCTAACAGCAGCATTGGGTGACGCGGGCTCGAATCTCAGAAGGGACATGAGTTCCTTCAAGATTGCAGATACGCCTTGCTGACTGACTGGTGAGTGCCAACTAGCACGAAACCTAGGTCAAGCGAGGCTTCCTGTGGCCGATTGCCTCCAACTATCTAATATCATTAAATCAATGTGCACCATGATGGCGAGCTACCTAGAATGGTGGCCATACTGCAAACTGGACTGATAGAATTCAGTCTGCACCAAAGAAAGGACTAGACACGTCACACTAGTTACTAGTGTCCAATCAAACTGAAAACATATTCAAGTGTTGGTTTGTAGGGATTTGATTGGTTACAGGATTTTCATCATGAGCTGACATTAGTTAGAGAACCATTGGAAAACCTGGGAGTACTGGATAGCTGGTTCGTCCTAGTTTGGGACTCTTCAGCAGTACGCGCCCACCGGGATTCGAACCCAGGACCTTCTGGTTACAAGGCGAGCTCGTATAGCATTGAGCATACCATTATCGGGTCCCAGTGGCTTAATGGTATACGAGTTCGCCTTGTAACCAGAAGGTTCTGGGTTCGAATCCCGGTGGGTGCGTACTGATGGAGAGTCCCAAACTAGGACGAAACAGCTGTCCAGTACTCCCAGGTTTTCCAATGGCTCTCTAACTAATGTCAGCTCATGATGAAAATCCTGAACACATATTATTATGTAGTTGGCTATGGCAAAGAAAGGGGCTGTATAAATTTCTTTTGAACACACTGATTTGGCTTGTTTAGATGAATTCCAATTGCCTCTTCTGTATGTAAAAGTCGTACTGGTAGACCATGTGGCGAGAGGTTGGGTGATATACGATAAATAACTTTAAAAGCTTTGTTAGAGTCAACTTGATATCCAGTATCGACCACATGAGCTAGTACTGAGCTGCGTATAGCGGCTTTATTCGGACTTTTGCCAAACCAAGATAGGAGGTGCTCATAAATTCGACGATGAACTAGCCTGATCGTACGCCCAGTGTAACTAGCTCCGCTCGAGCAGTTTAACTGGTAAATACACATGGAAGAGGCGAAATAGAGTTTTTCTTGAACCAAGTATTGATTGGCTAGTGAATATACAGCATCACTTAAGCTGCGTTGAAAATCCTTTTGAAAGCCTTTTTTAGACGTTGTGATAAGATCTCACTGTTTAGCATCACCCATGAATTACAATCTTAAGAAGACTCATTTTTAAGGACTGTGGGCACCTTCAACTTTTTTACTTGCTGAGTTCATGTGTTTGTTCACGAATTTAGCCGGATATCCGTTTCTACTTAGTAGATCACCGTTCAGGGAATAAACAAATTAACTCAGAAAGTAAAACGTCGAAGGTGTCTACTGCTCCCAATGAGAATTTTATATGTATTTATTGTAACACAAAATTGGAGTACATTATGGGCACTAAGAGATGCGCCACACAAAATATCCTAGTTTGTATGAGGCCAGGGATACTATGTGGACAACTCGACCGAAGGAGCCAACCACCCCATCCCTAAGCCACAAGGTGGCAGTACAGCAGCGTCAAGAGTTATGTCTCCGTGATTGACAGTTACCAAGAAACGCCATTCGAATTTCGAAGCCTATGTACTTTACAGGTTTAGAATCAGCGCTTTTCATTTCCTCTAGGTAGACATCTATATGCCCACTAGTCTGATTGTAAACGCCAAACGTTCACATTCACCACCCCACACTTTTGTGAGAAATACCCCAGTCGCGCAAATGCAGTCAGTATGACTTACTTGACAGGAGCTATAAACGTGTAGCTACATCAGAGCATCTCAAAAGGAAGACCAAAATGTACTCAAACGCTTTGATACGAGTGTCGATGATAAAATATACGAACTAAGCATTATGTTGCGCATTAAATTTCAGTGTGAATTTTGTCACGAGTAGAAATCAATTACGGAATTATTGGAAATCAAAGATCATCGAATAATTGTTTCGTCCTAGTTTGGGACTCTTCAGTTACCAGGGGTTCTGAGCCACACTTATTATGTAAGAGGCTCCTGATACCGCCCAGCTGCCCATATTTTTGAACTCGGTACACGTTGGTTGAAAGGTGATTGCATATTGCAATGATCAAACATAGCACCACTCATCGTATCAACTTCAGATGGAACGGATGAGTACGTCAAAACCAGAGTCGGAAAGTCAAGACAGACCTACATCAATCTGAAGTCAGTGTGGAAATCTACTGCACTTAGCATAAACAACAAGATATATACAAGGAAGTGAGGATGGATAGGATACACTCTCTGAGAAGACTGATGAGGGATATCGTGCGACAGATCATCGCTCGCATAGAACCCGAACAGGAAACAATGAATGGAGCGTCCGAGACTGACATGGAGGAGATGAGAGACTATGATAAATCGTGGAACCAGATGAAGAGGACTGCAGAAAGTCGGCAAGAATGAAGATTTGCTGTTGAAGCCCTGTGTTCCACTCGAAACCACATTAATTCAAATGCCTATGACTAATATTTCGTCATTATGTAAATGTAAAGCCTGATGAGAATTTACCGAAAATATGTATTTGCTTGCTTAAATCGTGTTCTATAATTATCATTATGGGAATATTTAAATTGATAATATAATTCCCAAGAGTTGATTTGTAAGGATTTGATATACTTTTCTCGAATTAGACCACGGATAGATATCAGTGAGTGAACCATTGAAAACCAGGGAGTACTGGTTCCATCCTAGTTTTCGGAATCATCGGCAGTACGCACCTAATGGGTTTCGAACACAGGACCTTCCGGTTATTCTGACGTGCTATAGGACGAAGTTTCCTGGAGTTCTAGTGAGAATTTGTGATCAGTGAGGTCCATTCAGTCGGTAGTGAGGATGGATTTCCCACCGATGATATTGGTTGGTGCCAGTCACGCTAAATAAAAAGCTCGGGCTGCTTTCGCCAACTTACACCGTCTCTGGCGTAGGCGTGACATCCGGCTATCAACCAAGGGACGTGTGTACTGCTCAGCAGTTCGCTCCCTCCTTCTCTATGACGGTGAGACGTGGCCATTGAGAGCGGAAGACATGAAGAGATTGTCTGTTTTTGACCACAGATGTTTACGATCTCTTTCTCACGCTAGGTGGCATAATAAGGTAAGCAATGGTGACGTTAGGCGTAGAGTGTTGGGCAAAGAGGGAAAATCAATCGAAGAGGCTATAAAGTTACACAGATTGAGATGGCTAGGTCACGTGCTGCGCATGCCTAACCATCGCCTCCCACGACGGACGGGCATTACTAGCTGATATAGGTGCAGGTTGGAAAAGAGTAAGTGGTGGCCAAACAAAAACATGGCATCAGTCCATGAAATCCCTGACAGTTAAACTGAATCAGGTAGGGAGATGCAGACTTCCGAGTTGGGGCCCGCTCTCGGGACTCTAAGAATCAATGAAGGCTGGAGACAATAGGTGACATGGCTCAAAATCGTTGTCAATGGCTTACGCAGATGTATTCAGTCTCTTTAACCTTCATATTCCTTTCTACCATTACTCATTCTGTTTCACTCTTATACCTGTCAAAACCCTATTGATTCTCTTCACTCATTTTCTTGTCTACCTTTGTGTGCTACTTGGAACGTGGCAACTCGAACTGGTGCACTTCGGTGCCAAATTCTATGTTGAATCCAGCCAGCCAGCAAATACATCACGAATTGGTAGGAGTTAGAATTCATGGACTGGCCATTGAATCGGGTCCCAGTGGCTGGCGGAATGGTATACGAGCCAGCTTGCCTTGTGTACCCGGAAGCTTCTGAGTTCGAACTGTGGTGGTGGGTGTGTACTGCCGATGATTGCCAAACTAGTTGGATGAAACAGCTGGCTGTCCAGTACTCCAGTGCTGGTTTTCAATGGTCCACTCACTGATATCACTCCGTGGTGAAAATTTAAAAATAAATAACATAACATAATTGTCAAACGGTATAACTTTTAATGCCTAAAGTTGATTACTCTCATTATGATGACAATTTTTAAATCTTACTTGACATACTACTAGTAGTGGTAATAATTTCATAAAATATTCGGAAGAGTTACTGTGTCACACACACACACACATACATACACTCGCCGCAAACCCCTATTGTATATATATGTTGTCCACTGATCCGATAAACAAAGCTTCTACTATCAACCTTTACTCCTATTGCTGATAGAATTTATGCTACAATAAACATCTGAATATTGTTCAAGTTAAATATCAGGCTTTTTGTACTATTATTTTATTATTATTATTATTATTATTATTATTATTATTATTATTATTATTAATGGTAGCAGTATCATCTAATCCATATAATATACGACCTTTAATCTAACCTGTTTTCTGTTGTTATTATTATGACCTTCCTTTTATAGGTTAACACATAAAGTACATTTGTGACAATACAATGAGAATGAAAATACCACTACAGACTTTTATACGTATAGATAAATAACCTCAAAAGTTGTTTTCACCTACCTACTAAATGACATTAGCTACGATTGAACTTTTGTAAAAAATTATATTTGTAAAATCTCAGCGATATTCAAATGAGTAATTCCAACGTTTCTTGTGTTCGGCAATCTGGTCCGAACTTCTTCAGGGAAATTAATCAAAATTAACATAACAGAGGTTTTTTTGTTTTTAAAAACGTTGTCCAATCATGATTCATAAAAACAAGTATTAGCAAATATAATCAACAAAATTGTATGAGCTGTGATCAAAATTTGACCTCGGACTTACAAATATTGGTCCACCTTTGCTAAACACATTAAACAGAGTGTGTATGTGTGTGTGTGTGTGTGGTAAACAGTTGTAAAACATTTCTTAACGTCTCCATAGGAAGATATAGACAGTCAGGAATTTGACCAAGTATTATTAATTAGTGATACATATCCATTTTTTATTTATTAATCAGGATTTCCTATGCATCAGCTAACACCAAACATTCATGTCTGTTCAAACTGCTAGTATCTAGAATTTTATGATTAGACGTATTTTCAAAATTATGGTGTTTAGGATTAGAGTTTAGTTTAAGCACCCTGTCGAACTTATTGCATTGTCTTCTTTCTGAATATTGAGTTGCTTTATTTGACCTACTGTAGTTGTCAGGTGACTCGACAACTACGGATTTAGGATGTGCATTTTGTTCCAGACAACGGAGAACCTCTGTTATGTTAATTTTGATTAATTTCCCTGAAGAAGTTCGGACCAGATTGCCGAACACAAGAAACGTTGGAATTACTCATTTCAATCTCGCTGAGATTTTACAAATATAATTTTTTACAAATGTCTACTTCTCACTCGGCGCCCAAATATTTTAGAACTATTCTGTGAAATCTTGACGACAGTTCATTTGAATAGGATTGAACTGTTAGAATATTAATATTATTATTTACATGAATTCCCCCCCTTTTTATTGAGGAGCTGAAACAGAGAAAGAACAAAACAATATTAGTGCACTTAGTTATTTCTCACTTATCTGTATACAAGCCTATAACATTTAATAAAATAGATGACATCCTGAGTCAGTCCTCTAGTAAAGATGGTTGTTTTAAGAAAATGTACCAAACAGCCTCATCATTTACCATACTACACACCTGAAAGACACAGAGCACTGAGTAGACATGTAACGTCACGGTAGAAGGCAAGAGACTCAGTAACAGAATTTTGATTCATTTTAGATTTTTTTTAATAATAATAATCACTTTATTCCACAACAATAACAATTTACAGCATGGAATTTTCAGCGTTTCTTTTACATATTGCAATGGTTTAGCTCTGTTTATAATTATATAAATGTATAAAATGTTAAAATATTGATAGTCAATAGGAAAAAATAAAAACCCCAACAAAATCACACCATTGCTAGGTCATAGTGAATAATAAATAAATAATATAACAAATAACACATGCAATAATATGCATCATTACATTTTATAGTTTAGTTAATGATTTAAAAGTTGTAAAAGTTCTTTTCTGATATTCGTCTCTTCACACAATACTCGTGCCAAATATGGTACGGTCGAATTTTTATATTTTGTAGTACGAGCATAAATGTTTATGAAATTTCTTCTGGTCTTACCCGAAGAGATGCAAGGAAACAATTGTGAATAAAGAGGATGTTCACTATCAGACAAAATAACTTTAGCTAACTGTTTACAAGAATTCATGTGCCTATTGACAACAGTGTCGGTTAGTTGAGTCAAAGGGATAGCACTGACCCTACTTACAGCCTTCAATGTTCTTCGTAGTATTATATGGTCTTTTTTGAGTAGCCCAGGGAAGAATAATGGAGAACAATAAAGAATGATGGGCAAAACACATGAATTAATAAATTGTATGAGAAGAGATTGGGTTATACCTGAGTGCCTCAACTTCTTTATGTAATAAGTCAGACGGAAAACTTTCTTAGAAACTATAAGAATATGAGACGACCAGCAAAGGTTTGAAGAGAAACTAATGCCAAGATAAGAAACACTTGACTTACTCTCTATCATGGTACCATCAATATTACAACGATCATGAGATTAGATCAATCCATGCATGTCTTTTTCACTTCTCAAGCTGAAATCAACAGTATTACATTTAGTTGGATTTAGTTTAAGACCATTTGAGCCAGACCAATCCTTAACTTCAGCTAAGAAGCCATTCATATGGGAACAATCCGATGTGGAAACTACAGGGACAGAAACGGTCAGATCATCAGCATACTTAATGAAGTTAACTTTGGGTGAGTTCGGAAGGTCATGTAAAAAGAAAGAGAAAAGAAATGGAGAAACTACTGCACCTTGAGGCACACCACTTTCAGTTAGCTGAGAAGTGGAGCGCTTTGCAGCCAAAACAGTATGCTGTTTCCTATCCTTAAAATAAGAAGACAGCCATCTAGTTGCCCAGGTCTCTGTTTGTGCTGAAATCATCTTTCCTAACAAAAGTGTCCTAGGAACAGAATCGAAAGCTGCAGTATAGTCTAAAAAAGCTGTTCGAACGAACTTAGCACCCTTATCAAGGCAGGAAACAATATTGTGGTGTAGTACAATGGCTGCATCTAATGTACTTCTTCCACACTTATAAGCAAACTGCTTAGGGTCACTAAAAGCTTTTAAAGAAGGTTTAAGAGTATTCAAAAGAAGTTTCTCCATAGTTTTCAAAAAAGGAGATGTTATAGCGACCGGTCTAAACTTTATACCTGCTCCAGAAGATGATTTCTGTACAGGTTTTCCAGTCGACTGATTGAAGCAAAGTGCTCGGTTTCAGGTGATATGACGGAGCTACTTGTGCAGATGCTTCGACGATGTCTGGTCATATAACTTGAATTCAACTGGTGATTGGTGACTAGCCTCAGTGGGAACACCATCACTCTCACTAGCTGACGAGTCCCAAACAGGACAAAACGAGCATCCCAGCTGGATTCTACTGCTAGTCAGCATCAACTAGTGGGTAACAGAATGTTTATTTGGAATTTGATATCTCTCTCTCTGTATATATATGTATATATATATATATATATATATACCAATGTTAAATCTTGCTGGTAGCATGCGCCATAGATGCACTAGGAATATTCAAAATAACTAACAAAGAAAACAGTCCACTCCAGTCTACTTCTGTTTGCTGAAACCATAACAATAAAAACAGCTGAGACGTTACCCATGCGTTCAAAAGGAATCCCTTCAGATTTCATCAATTTGTCTCCCCTATTTTTCAGTTGACTGTCAGATTAGATTTAATTTTTGATCCTTTGAATTCTACTCACTGTATTTTTTTTATATCATCACTGTTTCATTCGACTATGTACACACACACACACACTAAATTTTGTTTTTCAAGTCTTATGAGTTCTAAATCTCTGTATTTCACTATCGCTGATTACGCAGTTATCACTGACTTATCACCACCCTCGCTATCATCGAATTTGTTCATGTTTTACGAGAAACTTCTCTCTTATAAAACTTCTTATATATATATATATATGTATATATATATATGCTAATAATTTAAGGTAACTCCTGTCTTGTTTCGTTATGACTTTCTCCCAGCAATCTTTACTGGAGTACTGATTTATAGTGACAAACAAAATGAATTTAATCCACTTTAGATTTTCCCGTAGATTGATTGGACCGAAGTGCTCGGTCGCAGGTTGACATGTCGGCTCCACGTGCAGATGCTTCGACGATGTCTGCTCATGTGACTTGAAGTCAGTCGGGGGATGGTGACTAGCAGTGGAATCTAGATGGAATGTGCATTTCGTCCTATTTGGGACTCGTCAGCTAGTAGATATACCTGCATTACTCAGTGAGAGTGATGGTGTTCCCACCGGGGCTCGAACCCAGTGCCTTTAGTTTCAAACGCCAGAATATTATCCACTAGACCACTTGAGAACTGGCCACCTCTTTCTTGTGCAACGGGTATCAGTTATTATTTCATACAATTTGGACTTTTCCCAATAGTCACTATCCATGAAATGCGCGTTGTCCTAGATTCCACTGCTAGTTACCGTCCACCAAATTAACTTCTAGATACGTGACCAGACATCGTCGAAGCATCTGCAAAAGGAGCTGACAATTGAACCTGAGACCGGGCACTTCGGTTCAGTTAATCGACCGGGAAATCTTGATTGGATAAAATAATTAGTAAGACGATCTCGTGACCCAAGGGGTTTGTGGATTCGCTTTGGTGTTTGAAACTATAGGCACTCGGTTCGAGCCCCAGTGGGAACACCATCACTCTCACTGGGGAATGCAGGAACATCTACTAGCTGACGAAGCCCAAATAGGACGAAATGCGCATCCTGGTTGGTTTCCATCCACCAATTGTTTAATAGAGTATACTTTAAATTGTTTTGTTAATTATTATAGGTTGTACTCAGATGACGATAACTGACGAAATGAAATGGATTCAAATTAAAGGACCGTTGGATACACTTGCTTTTCAGTCTTGTTGAGGCCTCTTCAGTAGAGCACATACACTGGATCTATAAAATGGTGACTTTACAACCGTGATATTTCGAAGGCAGTACTTTTTCACTTAGCAAGTGAAATTCAACAGTCCAAAACTTTCAGCTTCTATAGTTCCGTGATATATATAGCTCTTCTAACTTCCCTATTGCGTAATTTCTACTGGGTTTACTTGACATAGTCGATTCCTCACTAGAACACTAGGAAATATATCCCCGATTGATTCACTAGTCAATAATGCACTGAGATTAACTTTGTATTTGAAAAAATTCATTTAGGAATCAACTATTAGAACAGATGGGAAGGAGATCATATAGGATGGCCGACACGTCAACCTGATTCTGAGCACTTCGGTTCAATCAATCGACGGGAAAACCTAAAATTAAATTAAATTAACATGACCCGTTGCACAAGAGGTGGTGGCTCTCGTGGCCCAAGTGGTCTAGTGTATAACGCTTTGGTGTTTGAAACTATGGGCACTGTGTTCGAGCCCCGGTGGGAACATCATTACTCAGGTACATCCAGATGACGAGTCCCAAATAGAATGAAATGCGCGTTATCCTGGATTCCACTGCTAGTCACCATCTACCAATCAACTCTATATTAGCTAACATTACCCGTCGAGGAAGGCGGTGGCCTGGCATGCACAACACATGCCCTAGCCACCTGGAGAAATGCAGTTTCACAGCTTCAAAACATTGACTGGCTTACTTTCCTTACCAAGCACTCTAGGCCTAAGCCGAGTATTACTCACCAAGTTATACCATTTAAGATGGCAGATAGACCGTAAACACCTGTTGTCAAAGACAGTTAGTTACCCTGGCTTCATGGAACAGGTAGGTAGTCGTTGTTCCGCAGCACAATTAATAATATAAATATGTACTGTTGAGTAGTCACAAACTAAGAGAAAACGATTAGTCAGTGCTTCGTCATTTTTTTTTACAGAATACGTCTGATCGATAAGAATACTTCAGAGGATTTGGACTACGCGGATGACGTATGTTTTTTCATGTGATACCAAGTTGAAGATCCACAGGCATAAACCAAACGAGTTGATCGAATATGCAGATAGAGAAGATAGGACCCCAGGTGAACAACATATAGAGGAAAGAGAAGCGATGAAGATACCCGCACCGGCCAACAACACCAATCATCAATTATCAATGGAAGAAATTTGTGAGAGGTTACTTCCTTCACTTATTTTGGGCAGCACTGTTTCAACTGCAAGAGGAACGAATGATGTCAAAACCAGAATCGAAAAGATAACACAGACACTTTCAACACTCTAAAATCAGTTTGGAAGTCTCTTCTGTACTTAACATAAACAAGAAAATTTGGATTTTTAACACACCAATGTTAAGTCAGTCGGTTCTACTATATGATTCAGAGACCTGGCTCGTCACAAAACGGATGATGAAGACTTTCACTAACACCTATATCTTCGCTCTCTCGATACTGAAGATCATATGTTGTCAAAAAGAGATACTGCTGCTGCTGCTGGATTCAACATAGAACTTGGCAACGAAGTGCACCAGTTCGAGTTGCCACGTTCCAAATAGCACACAAAGGTAGACAGGAAAATAAGAGAAGAGAATCAATAGAGTTTTGACAAGTATAAGAGTGAAACAGAATGAGTAATGGTAGAAAGGAATATGAAAGATTACAGAGACTGAATACATCTGCGCCATTGACAACGATTTTGAGCCATGTCACCTATTGTCTCCAGCCATTGATTCTTAGAGTCCCGAGGGCGGGCCCCAACCCGGAAGTCTGCATCTCCCTACCTGACTCAGTTTAATTGTCAGGGATTTCATGGATTGATGCCATGTTTTTGTTTGACCACCGCTTACTCTTTTCCAACCTGCACCTATATCAGCTAGTAATGACCGTCGGGGGAGACGATGGTAAGGCATGCGCAGCACGTGGCCTAACCGTCTCAACCTATGTAACTTTATAGCCTCTTCGATTGATTTTCCCTCTTTGCCCAACACTCTACGCCTAACGTCAACATTACTTATCTTATTATACCACCTAACGCGAGAAAGAGATCGTAAACATCTGTGGTCAAAAACAGACAATCTCTTCATGTCTTCCGCTCTCAATGGCCACGTCTCACCGCCATAGAGAAGGACGGAGCGAACTGCTGAGCAGTATACACGTCCCTTGGTTGATAGCCGGATGTCACGCCTACGCCAGAGACGGTGTAAGTTAGCGAAAGCAGCCCGAGCTTTCTGGATCCGTGCTGAAATTTCGTCACCAATCAATCCGTTGGTGCTGACACAACTTCCCAAATAGGTGAAGTGGTCAACATGTTCTATCACTTCACTCCCTATCACTAAGCTAGGAGTTGACGTAGTCCAGTCCTGTAGCAGCAGTAGTCCCGACCGAAAGCTGCTACCTTGACGTGGTGGTCGGGCTTGAACACCGCAATGACCCAACAAGCTATACTGGCTGGAACTTATGTTCCTGCAGGTCCTACCATGCCAGAAAGGTTGTTTGGATAGCGGTTAGACTAAAAGCAGTTACCCAATCCAATCCTATGACTTCAAATAAATCACAAAATATCATGCCGGATCGGTCGGGGCCCGGATTAACAACGACCGCGCTTTCTGCTGCCGTGTCACAGGGCAGAAGTGATAAGTATGCTACTGAGACACACCAAATGAAAAGCAACAAACAAAAACAGGCCGTGTGTGACCGGCCTCAAGCAGTTGTCCCCTGGGCTCTGCGGTCACACAACCAACTTCCACGGTGTGGGCAGCCGGGAAGTAACAATCGCCCTCACAATCCGAAGTGCACGCGAAACCTCTCTAATCCTCACTCACCTTTGTCTTCATCTTCATCTCTATTATCTTGCCTTCCTTCTACCAATGCAACTCCTCTACTTGTTGGCTCTTCACTTCATCTTCACTCTGTGTGCACTGAAAACGACGAAAGCCAAAAAGAGATAAGCGACAAAGAACTCTGCTGAGCAGCTAACCAACCAAGAACCAGAGAAATATGGCGAGGAAAATGCGGATTGATAGCACACAGACACACACACGCACGCACACACTGAGGAGACTTTTGAGTGACAAAACACACACAAGGCTTCAGATTGGAACTCCAACAGGAAGAAGAAAGGCGAATTGGGCTTCCGACGGTGATATGGAAGGGATCGTGTGAAAAGATAAGAGATTATGGGCAGTTGTGGAGCCAGCTAAAGAGGACAGAATGAATACTCAAGCGATTAATTCCAAACTACGTACGTAAACAATCCTGTCCCCAACTCTAATCTAAAATAACTAATATTCTGGAAGTGCATATTGTGATGCTCTGAAAGTTTCATACACTTGGTTCCCTGGATAAATTTCGATGGAGAAAGAAAGACCAGATTTGCAGTATGAAATGATATCGTCATTCTATTTCACAGGTTTTCATCAGCTGCTGCAAACTACCTGAAATAATTACTGAGAACCATTGTAATTTCAGGTATTTCACAGCTGATGAGCACTGAGAGTTGTTACGTATCCATTGTGGGCTTCAAGTATATATATATATACACCAACTTGAAAGGAAGAAGATGCGAGACACAATCTCCACAGGAATATAATGGTGTTATTATTTCTTTCAATTACCCCCCCCCCCCGTGATACAAATATTTTACTATATGACCATCTCTCGTGCCTGTTCCAATCTCGACGGGTTTTTCGGATATCATTCCCTTGAAATTTGTTAAAGAAAATACAAAACGCACAACTTCAACATGTCAGTCAGCCACCGAGTTACAGCTATATGCTCAGAAGAAGTTATTGAAGATGAATTAAGCATTGTATATGATACTTCTTTGATTGAAAATAACTATCCCGAAAAATTTATCAAGAAACACATGACAAAGAAAGCGGCGGAAAAGGACTACTCACTATCCGTAAACAAGAAGCCTCTTTATATACGACTACAATTCAAGGCCGATATACCTAACGAAATAATTACGAAGAAATTAAGAAAATCAGTTCAAAGAACTTTTAATGCTGACGAACTTCACGCCTTATTCTCTCTCTACACGACCGATGGTGCTACCTCGACTGAAAGATGAAGTACCTAGACTAGTACCTAGCTAGCCACTTCAAATTGTATCTACCAATTCAACTGCGCTTGTGGAGCGAGTTATATTGGCCGTTGCTCTAGGAACTTGATTTTCCATGCTAGAGAACATCTTCCAGTATGGCTAAGTAAAGGTGTAGTGAAAACCATCAACAGTTCGACATTAGACCATCTGGTCCAAACCGGCCACAAAGCCAGAGTTGAAGAATCCTTCTCTATGATATACCGGGTGCCTAATAAATTGCCAAAATCATCGAAGCACCGCATGCTCCAAACAGCAGAGGCTATTGCATTCTCAAACACAGCTTGTTGCAAAAACCTACCCTGGCCTGCCTCAGTAGAGACTATAAATTCATGAATTTATAATATTATCTTTCCTAATTTTTGTGTCATTCAGTTTATTGTTATGTTGATGCTATTCAACTGTAATCTATCAATATTATTGATTCGATGTTATTTAAACAACGGCATTAATGTTGTTCATAACACTAATTCATTCATTCACTGTAATGTATGTATATATAACTGTAGAGCCTGATGATGAAGTAGTTATCGAAAAGAGTACTCTTTGTTCAGTATCCATTCTTTTGAAAATATATAAAATACTTTATCCTACTGCATTTAGTGATATCCAGTACTAATTTCCCTACTACACTACATACCATTTGCAACTCTTCAACCTAAAAAATGCCAATTAGTTCTCTAGTCCCTATAAACGACCTGGTAAGACTGCGGGGTGGGTACTCTTCAGTTTTCCCCTCGGAAATGCCCTCATGTGGCGACGAGTTTATAATTCCTGTCTGGTTGGTCATACTGAGACTGCCTTCACGCAACTGAAGTAAATGTGAACGTCATCTTAACCGGATTAGTGGATATGTCTACCTAGCGAACCTTGGAAAACTTGTAGTGTACTTGGGGATCCAATAACGAATAAACTTGTCACTGCAAACTGCGGGGGGAGACGGCTCCTAATGCTGTTTCACACTGCTTTATGGATCAGACTTCAAGTCAAGGGCTCGGATCGGGCAGGGGAAGTTAGGTTCGGACGTCCAGGCACAGTATCCCAGGGCTCGTACACAGCAAATAACAATTGACTGTCTATGTCATAGTAGATTCCATATTCAAACAGTTGACCCAATAACTGACAACCGAAATCCCATATTAGTGAACCATTGTTTCGCATTTTGTGAGGTGTGATAATCCAGCTGAGTAAATTAACATAATATCAAACTTCATTGATTACACATAAGTTGAACAAATAATGTTATCATTTGAATGGTTCATATTAGATGGTTGTGGGGGCATTCGGCCACATGAAGTCTCGCTTGACCTAGGTTTCGTACCAGTTGGCTCTCATCAGCAAGGCGTATCTGCAACTGCCTTGAAGGAACTCATGTCCCTTCTGAGATTTGAACCCGCATCACCCAGTCAGTACTGCTGTCAGAAAAGTTACCACTAAGATATTCGGGCTCGCGATTGTGACTTCCTGCTTCCAACCATCTAACATCAACAATTCAAAGTACATCGTGATGGCGAGCTACGTGTAGAATGTTGGCCACATTCCACATCTGACTGATAGAATTTTAGTCTGCACCAAACAAAAAAAGACTAGACATATCACACTAGTTTCTAACTAGTGTCCAATCGAACGATTCATTACAGGATTTCATCATGAGCTGACACATTGGTTAGAGAACCATTGGAAAACCTGGGAGTACTGGATAGCTGTTTCGTCCTAGTTTGGGACTCTTCATCAGTACGCACCCACCGGGATTCGAACTCAGGACCTTCTGGTTACAAGGCGAGCTCGTATATCATTAAGCCACTGGGACCCAATCCAATGGCCCATGAATTCTAACTTCTGCCAATTCACGACATAGCGCGACCCCTAGCCAATGTCTTCGGCGAGTATTTGTCCTCACGCCCGACCAGAGGGTTAAAAATCTTCTCCATGACTTCTAAACCTCGAAGTTGAGTGTATTGCAGACAATACTAGTCTGTGAAGGTGTACATAATAGCTGTCTGTTAAAAACTATTCTGAATATGATGTACTCATGACTAGTAACAAATACGAAATCTTGACGATGGTTGACAGTAATCGGCAGGAAGTCTCATCCAACCTTAGGTTTCATGCTTATCAGCACTAGTCCCCTTTGAGATTCAAATCCGAGAAACCATACCATAGAGTAGACGCATGACATTGGTTACGGAGGTCTATGTACGTGTGCAATGTATACAAACAGATTTTTGTTGTGTATTTTTCTTCAACTATAGAAAATCAAAGTACCGATGTGAATTAACTTTGGATCAGTGGTCACAAACACACCCACGCACACACATATTTAATGTATCATCGATAAAATCCAATCAATACTTTCTTATAAATCTAGAAATGAAATAATAGAGATTTACAGAGCTGGTTGATCTAACTGCAACGCTTTTGTCTGTCTGTCTGTTTTCGACAATAGAACTTTGCACATATGTGCCACAGTTCAAGTCGCCACACTTCACTTAGCACACAAAGTAAGAGAAGAAATGCATAATAGAGACAGTAAACAGAGGTGTAAGACACAGGAATAGTAATAACGAAGAACAAAACAGTTTAATTGGAAATCATAAGTCACAAGGAGTGGATGCATCTGCACCAGCCATTGAGCACCGTTTTGAACCATATCACTAATTGTCTCCAACCATTGGTTTTTGCCGTCCCGAGGACCCCAATCAGGAGGCCAGTCTACACCTTCCTATGTGGCTTAGACTAACTATTGTAGATTTCATTGACTGGTGAAACCATGTTTTGGTTTGACCGCCGCTAGCTCTGTTCTAACCTGACCCTATGTCAGCTAACATTTCCTGTCGTCGGGAAAGGCGATGGCTAGACATGTGTTACACATGTCCTAACCATCTCAGTCGATGTAATTTCACAGCCTCCTCGATTGATTTCCCCTCCTTATCTAGCACTCGACCGATGACTAACCTCAATATTGCTCACCTTATTATACCACATCACACGGGAGATAGAACGGAAGCACCTATGATCAAAGACAGCTAATCTTTCCATGTCTTCCACTCTCAATGGCCAGGTCTCACTCGCAGCCATAAAGGAGGACGAAGTGAACTGCTGAGCAGTACACACGCCCTTTGGTCAATAGTCGGATATCACGTCTACGCCAGAGACGGCGTAAACTGGCATATGCGAACCTAGCCTTCTGTATTCGTGCTGAGATTTCGTCGGCGATCAACCCGTTTGGGCTGATGGTACTTCCCAAATAAGTGAAGCGGTCAACGTGCTCTACCACTTCACTTCCTATTTCTAATCTAGGAGTCGGTGTAGTCTAGTCCTGTAGCATCATCGTATATTTGGCGGGAGCGAATCGCATGCCAAACATTCGTAGATTGAAGCTCAGGTTGTTCAGAAGACTCTGCACTTGGTCAGCGTCCTCCCCTTAAAGGACTATGTCGTCTGCATATTCTAAGTCAACGAGATTATTCCCTGGTAGCAAGTCAATCCCTGAGTCGCTGAAGTGTGTTAGGGTTAAGTCCATTAGTACGTCTATGATGAAGTTGAATAGGAATAGGGATAATAGGCATCCTTGACGGACACCACTAGTCATCACCACTTCAGATGACAACTCGCCGTAAGCCCTCACCTGGCTGCATGAGTACGAGTAGAGTGCCTTAATCAGTGCAATGTATTTTCTCGGCATTTCCCTTACAGCCAAGCATCGCCAGAGAACCTCTCGGTCGACAGAATCGAATTCCGCCTTTAGGTCAAGACATATAATGATTGTTGGACGCCGGTAGGAATGCCAATGTTCTAGAATCTGTCGAAGGGTGAAGATATTATCAATAAACCCTGTTCCTGGTCTAAAACCTGCCTGGTTTTCTCGTGTTTGTGCCTCCCGAGGACCACTGAATCTACGCAATATTATTGAGCTTTTGTGGTCCTTATACACAATATTTCTTCAGCTAAATCTTTTATATGAAGTCAACTTTATTTGAATTCTCTGTTGGGTGAATGATATAATTGTATATTTCCTAGTATCGATTATTTTTATTGATTTGGAGTTTGAACTTTCTTGTCATTTTTGGTTTCTTCTGTATTAGTTGGTAAATTTTTAACTTACACTAATGTGTCTGTTAATCGCTGACTCATATGCGAACTAGGCTTCTAGAAATTCCCTGACATTCTTAGTGTTGCCTCTATTTAATATTTGTATATTTTCCCAATCACAAATGCGTGTTCATGATTGTCGTCTACATGTGTATCGATGCCCCGGAATGCACATATTTTCTCTTTCCACACAGCTAATTTTATGATCTTGGATTCTGAGTTGGAGAGGACTCCCACACTAAATAACCGGTCAATGAAGTGTTTATCACAGCTAATGCAATTTATTTTGCAGTTGGCATTGATCTTATGCTCCTACACTAGTGGATCTTTTAATCTGCACAATATTGAATGAAGTGATTGTGTTGGTTTGTGTACCGTATCTATTTTGAATGGCTTTACTATCCTTAGGATGGATTTGAAACAGACATAGCACACAAGTCATAACCTCATTCAACATTGTGCAGACACCAAAGGCCTCCAAAGCCTCAGGATGGTCGGGGGTGGGTGCCTTGCGCTGTGGCTTGGCCACCCCTCCGCACACCTCTCGAAATGCTTCCATATGACCAGGCGTCTTACATAGCCTCTCCTGAGGAAGTCCTACTCACTGCCTTCACGTGGCGGAGGTGTTTTTCACCAAAGTGAGAGGGCGAAAGCGGATGCCCGGCGCTCTTCACCGGGTTGACTGTCCATTGGATGACAGTCTAGGCGAGATGGCTAAACCCTGATTCCAAACCTCCAACGACTGGCGTATGAAGCTCACTGGAGCTCACCGTCAGACGTATGGACAAAGGGCTTGTTGGATGTCTGGCCCCATTCAAAAAGGCGTATGAACCGAACTCTGGTCACCGGCTGCCAATGGATAGTGGACTCCCTACTCCACTCCTACTGCCTTGTAGGCCACACTTGGTTGTGTAAAGGCTAGAGCTGCACTCTCAAACAAAAGGCCGAGCGATTCTGGGGACATCATTCGTACCAAATTCCCATGAAACTTCATGAACTCTCTTACAAACGACTCTCACCATGCTACGGCGTTCCCGGTAAGCGACGCGCCCTGTGCTGATATGGAGTGCCTGGGGCTACAAACCGTCTACGGACTCCGTCTGTGGAACAAGAATTGGATAACCCTGTCGCAAAACCTTGCATCAGATCGCCGCGCCTGGGCAGCGATGATTCGAGATGTTTATGAAGCCGGCTCATCCTCCCGTAGGAGATAGCCGAAGTAAAGTAAAAGTAAGACACCAAAGGGGATCCAACGGCGAAAAAGGACAAAATCAACATCAAATCATCTACAAAATAAAAAATTGCATCAACTGCGACAAAGACACTACATTAGCCGGTCAAGGTGGGAGTCCTCTCTTCAACTCAGAATCCAAGAACATAGATTACCTGTGTGTGGAAAGACACGATATGTGTATTCTTTGACATAGAAACACGTGTAGACTACAATTGTGGACACTAATTCGATTGGAAAGACAACGCACACCATCATCATTCTGAAATCAGTTTGGTCTGTCAGTCTTCGGCACTACTCAGCACCAAGAACGAAATTCGAATTTCCAACACAAGTATCAAGTCTGTCAGTGCTTCTGTATGCGTCAGAGACTTGACAAGCGAGTCAAAGAAAGCATTTGCAACTGACTAATGCAAACTTTTATCAACAGCTGCCTTCACTGACTCCATACTGAAGATCAGATGGCCAGCCAGAAAGAATCAGCAACAAGAAACTCTGCGAACGAACCAATCAACAACATATATGTAGAAGAAAATGGAGATACATCGGGCACATGCTGAGGGGACCATCGTCGAGTGACATCGCACACCAGGCAGCCCTTCGAGTGTAACCCGAACGGGAAACGACGAGTTGTGTATAGGTCCGAGGGTGACATTGAGGAGATCGTTTCAGGAGGAAGTGAGAAACTACGGGCAATGATGGCACCGGCTGAAGAGGGCCTCAGAGGGTTGGACAAAGCGGAGATCTACTAGTGAAGTCTTAGTCCTACATTCCACTCAGAATCTAAAGGAACAATAATATAATATTTCTAATAATTTGTTTGAAAAAATTTAGGAATTTTTTGAACAGCGGGAAATCCAAATATATCAGGAAACTCCTAGAAGCTTGCTATACTCACATAGGAATCAGCGATTAACAGATGACATTGCTAATAAGTCACATTCACCAACTAATACGAGAGAGAGAAAAGAAATCACATGACAAGGAAGTTCAAATTCTAAATCAATAAACTAAAAGCGATCAATATAAAGATATAAACTAACAACCAATCACAACAAAGCTTGTCTGAAGATACCATTTTAATTATAATATATCCACCGATGGAGAATTGAAACAAATTCACTGATGTCCAGGTGGCCAATTGAAGGCTTTGTGCACTTAGATTAACCAACTCACAGAAAACACAAGAAAGTCTAGAAATGAAATAGCATGAGCAGTTTATTTATTCAAAAAAAAAACAAAAAGAAAAAATATCAGGATTAATAGTAGAAAGAAAAAATAGGCAACGACGAATCAATCAATCAATCACACGGATGTGTTAAATACAAGTGGACCTACCCTTTTTCTATTCAATAATAGTAATAATAATAATTTGTAATATCAGTTTATGTAATTAGCTGGTAAGGATGAAAGAAAGAAATGTGAATGGAAATTGGCAGTGACAGGGGTATTTAAGTGGTGAGAAATAGAGCAAGTAACGACTACCACCACATTAGTGTCTACAAACAATCACAGTCGACCATAATAACGATAAATAATAGTAGTAGTAACAAATAACCTAAAAATAAATCTGTACAACCTATACAAAATAAGAAGTAGTGTCTCTGCTGTACACGACGTTTTCTGACAATGTACTTTATCAACACACCGGAGTAATTATTCGCAATAATAATAATAATAAAATCAAAATCACCGTTGTGATAGACGACATATCCGATGATGTTTAGATAGTTCAAGTTCAGTGAAAAATAATTCAGAACAATAATGACATTCAATCAAATTATTCGGATGTTTACGTAGATAATGTGATTTCAGGGTACAATTCTGTGCTGATGAATAACCACACTCACGACAACTATACGGTCTTTCACCAGTATGTATACGTATATGTACAGTCAAATGACTTTTTTCTACAGTTGTATAATCACAGTAAGTACAATGATACGGTTTCTCTTTAGTATGCTGTACCATGATATGCTTACGTAGGTGTACATTTTGACGAAATGAAGTGCCGCATTCCCGGCAGACATAACGTCTTCCTACCGTTGGTGGTGGTGGTGGTGGCGGCGGCGGCCGTGGTGGTTGAGAAGGATCAGAATAATACCTATTGACAGTATCATTATTATTGTTACTATTGCTATTATTATTACTATTATTATTATTATTGTTATTGGAATAGGTGACAGCATTGGTTTGTTCAATTTTAGGCCATAGTACAGTTAAATTTTCCAGGGATGTAATCATCTGTTGAGGATCACTTGAAGAGATTTTAATATTCGATGACGACGAAGACGGCGGTGAACAAGAAGAAGGAGAAGAGGAAATCGGCTCCAGTCGAAGATCTAAATCTAGGCTAGATGAAAGACCAGTTAGTGTGACTGAATGCTTGCCATTATTATTATTATTATTATTATTATTATTATTACTGTGATTACTATTACTATGATTACTGTCTGAATTCATAGGAATCGTATTATTCTCGATAGCTGTATCACTGAATCGTTTAAGTATATCAACGATGGATTCTGTTTGAACATTTTCATACAATTCATTTTTCTGATGCATCTCTGATGCTGATGCTGATGACAATGATGACGCTGTTGAGGAGAATGATTGGAAAGGTGACAATCTTGATGGTGAAATTGGTGTTGCTGCTGTTGGGAGTGGTGGTGGCAGTTGCTGAGGTGGTGGACTTGGTGGTGTCGGCGTTGGTGTTGCTGCTAATAACATTGCTAAATCTGCATAATCTGAATAACTGAATTCCGGATCAAAGTCAGTCTGTACTTCACACGACTGGCTAGTGATCATTTTTCTTTTCGGTGAACAAGGACAACAGGTTAACATTTGATTTATTGTTGTTGTTGCTGTTGTTCTAACAGCAGAATTACCAGTATTACTATTACTATTATTAGTAGTATTAGTATTAGCAGTGATAGTCGAATTTCCCTCTTTGCTGACTTGACTACAATAAACTGGTAAAGGTGTCGACGTCGTATTATTACAGCATACAACTTTACGCATACAACAACTGACTACAGCTGTCCCAGTACAACTACTCGATGTATTCCCATCTACTTCTACTTCTTCTTCTTCTTGGGTACAAACGGTCGGCTTACAGACAATTGATCGTGTACAACAATAATCACTAACAAAAACATTTGAATTGATTGAATTACTATTATTAGTATTATTATGATTGTTTATGATCGGATTACTACTATATGGGCATAGATCTGTTGACAAATTTGTACAACATGATGGCGGTGATGATGATGATGATGGTAAACGTTGGACAACTTCTTTTAAACTTGTACACGTTAGATTCGTTAGCTTTCTACACGTGACAGTCGGTTCACTTATACAACAGTTGAAATATTTACGCTTACGATGAGGGATAATACGTTGTTGTTTAATACCAATTAAATGTGTTTGTGTTGATGCACTGTTAGTATTCGCGACACTGGAGGTAGTATCCGTAGTACTTGTAGAAATACTACTACTACTACTATTATTATTATTACTATCACTATTATAACTACTGATAAGAGGAGTGGCGGCAGTAGTAGTTGCTGTTGTTGTCATTGTAGTAGTCGTAATAGTAGTTCCATGAACATTACTCATCTCATGAATAGCAGTTGTTGTTGTTGTTTTTGTTGTTTCTGCTGTCGCTGCTACTGTCACTGGATCGGAATTACAATTGTTTGCCCCCTTGGAAAATTTATCTTCACCAGTATGTTCCAATACACCAACATCATCATCGTCACTATCGTCACTCAACTCTTCAGAATCAGGACATGATGATTTCATAGGCTGTTGTGGTGGTTCTTCTTCTGCCATTTCTTCATCATCATCATCATCATCGTTGTCGTCGTCGGAAAGTGATGTTTCACAAGAACTAACAAATATTAACTGATGTTCAATTTGTACATGCATTAAAAACGGCCAAGGTGTAGTGAACTGACGTAAGCATTGAACACATTTTAAAATTCCAGAAAATACATTCTCTGATTCGTGTTTACTTTCATTATTATTATTATTATTATTATTATTATTGTGATTAGTACAATGCTCTTTACTGCTTCCACTATTAATATGCTTATTTGTAATATCGCTAAAAGGTGAAGAATTACAAGGTGGTAGTAGAGGTTTTGCAGCTGTTCCTGGTGGCAGAGTTGATTGTCGTTTACGCGTGTTACTATGATGACTCGGTTCAGTAAGACAACTTGCTTTTTTATGCTCAATAAACATACTTATGTCAGAGAGACGAAATGTAACAAAACATGTCCCACAAGATAAATAGTCAACTGTCATTTTCTTTTTCTTTCTTTCTTTCTCTCTTTCTCTGCTGCCGATTTCTTCGTGTCCACAGGTCGGCTGTTTTTCTTTGTTTTTTTCTGGTGTTATTTAATATGATAAATAGTTCTATTCTCTCCAAAAAAAACTCCGCAATAAAACTAAAAGTTTTAATAACAAAAGAAAAAGAAGGCAAAACAAGTGAATACATGGCAAAATACATCTTAACTGATTAAAAATGCCCATTAAAATTTTCAAACGAATGGATACTGAACAAGAAGCCTCTTTATATATACGACTACAATTCAAGGCCGATATACCTAACGAAATAATTACGAAGAAATTAAGAAAATCAGTTCAAAGAACTATTAATGCTGACGAACTTCACACCTTATTCTCTCTCTACACGACCGATGGTGCTACCTCGACTGAAAGATGAAGTACCTAGACTAGTACCTAGCTAGCCACTTCAAATCTTATCTACCAATTCAACTGCGCTGATGGTGGAGCGAGTTATATTGGCCGTTGCTCTAGGAACTTGAATTTTCGTGCACGAGAACATCTCCCACTATGGCTAAGTAAAGGTGTAGTTAAAACTATTAACAGTTTAACATCAGACCATCTGGTCCAAACCGGCCACAAAGCCAGAGTTGAAGAATCCTCCTCTATCATTTACCGGGTGCCTAATAAATTGCCAAAATCATCGAAGCACCGCATACTCCAAAGAGCAGAGGCTACTGCAATTCGCCTCAAACAACCAGCGCTCAGTGTGCAAAAAAAGCAAGTCCAGCCCCTACCCTGGCCGGCCCTCAGTAGAAACTATAAACTCATGAATTTATAATATTATCTTTCCTAATCTTTGTGTCATTCAGTTTATTGCTATGTTGATGCTATTGAACTGTAATCTATTGATATTATTGATTCGATGTTATTTAAACAACGGCATTAATGTTGTTCATAACACTAATTCATTCATTCACTGTAATGTATGTATATATAACTGTAGAACCTGATGATGAAGGAGTTATCGAAAAGAGTACTCTTTGTTCAGTATCCATTCTTTTGAAAATACATCTTATTTATTAATATTACTTATTGCCTACTGTTCCCAGTGAAACATAGGGTTTTTTCAAGATTCCGGAATTGAAATTTCAATAGACATGGTAGTATTCTCTTTTTACGGGGTGAAATTGCTAGTCCCACGCCAAGCCTTCCCTATATTTACCAAGGTTACTACCGGCTTAGCGAGGTTTAGGTGTGCGCGTCAGGTGGGATTTCAGCCTCACCAGACCATGTAGTAAGTAGGTGGCAGGCATTCTACCGTTGGACCACCAATGCAGAGTGAAATACATACACATGTACATTAATCAATATATATGGAAGCAAACCATAGTGTTTTCAGGTAAATCTTAACTGACTGGTTTCAACGTAGAACTACTTTGCACCGATGTGCAGTAGTTCGAGTCGTCACACTTCACTTAGCACACAAAGCAAGAGAAGAAAGTAAAAAAGAAACGCAAAATAGACACAGTAAACAAAGATATGAGGCAAAAAGAACAGTATTATCGAAGAACAATATAATTTCACCGGGAAATTATAAGTCACAAGGAGTGGATGCATCTGCACCAGCCATTGAGCACCGTTTTGAACTATATCACTAATTGTCTCCAACCATTGGTTTTTGCCGTCCCGAGGACCCCAGTCAGGAGGCCAGTCTACACCTTCCTATGTGGCTTAGACTAACTATTGTAGATTTCATTGACTGGTGAAACCATGTTTTGGTTTGACCGCCGCTAGCTCTTTTCTAACCTGACCCTATGTCAGCTAACATTTCCAATTGTCGAAGAGGGCGATGACTTGGCATGCGTTGTAACACATGTCCTAACCATCTAAGTCGGTGTAATTTCACAGTCTCGTCTGTGGATTTCCCCTCCTTACCTAGCACTCGACCGATGCCTAACCTCAATATTGCTCACCCTATTATACCCCTTCACACACACGGCAGATAGAACGCATACACCTATCCATGGTAAAAAAAACAGCTACTCTGCCTTTTCATGTCTTCCACTTTCAATGGCCAGGTCTCACTCGCAGCCATAAAGGAGACAGATTTTAATATACCTAAATAGCTTTACAAATATAAACTAATTATGGTGATTTGTCAAAAACATGATAAGACAGTGTTTATATTAATTGTACAATTATTAGTCACAGTGATAGTAATAATAATTCCGTTGAAAAGAATGATGACAAAGGGCAGCAATTTACGGTAACAAGCATACTGAAAACAGTACTATTAATGAAAATTATACAGATAGATGTAGCCAGTAAGGCTACGAAAAGTAAGTTGTGCTATATATATTAAGGGAAGTAAAAAAAAACAACTATGTTTTAGTGAAGGCGCAATAAGACTAAAGGTTGATAAGAAAGCGATTACAAATATACATATATGCATAAGGGGTGGTAGTATAGTCATTTCATTAGGCCTTAACTAACCAAGGGAGACATGACGTCTGTACGAATTTCTTCTGAATGCATATATTTTAGGCTTAGTAGTTCCAATGCCAATTATCTCAGCTTTATGTAATAGATGAAAAGGAGTCCATTGAAAAGGTTTGATGGGAGGCAGTGAATCGACTTAAATATTTTTGGTTCCTTTCACTGATTTACTACTATCAACTCTAAATGAGACAAAAAAAAGTTTCATAAGGTTAATGTCTGTCCTTTACCTATTTATTATTTGTCTCCTTTAATTCCTAGAGGAACATAGGGCTTCAGACGCACGTCTCCATTGCATTCGGTTCTCCGACAACGTCTGCTCATATGCTTTTATTTCCTCTTCACATGACCTCATCCATGTGTCACCCTCGCACTGACGACCAAATCGCCGCTTATCATTCAACTTCCACTCGAGCGATGGCCTGGTGTGTGATGTCACTTGATGATGGTTTGTTTTCACAGAGTATGACCAATCCACTTCCACTTTTTCCTGCCTATTCGTTGCACAATTGGTTCCTGCTGGGTTGATTTGCTCATTGCCAGAGATCCTTGTTGCTGGTCTCTTCTGACCATCTGATCTTGGGTAGTACTGAGCGAAGACAGCTGTTGATGAAGGTCTGTAGTTTGTCTGAAATACCCTTCGTGACGCGCTGGCCAAATCTCTGATCCGCATAGTAAGTAGCGCTGACATCGCATTGGGGTTGAAAATCCGGATCTCATTTTCATGCCGTGGAGTGCTGCTGGTCTCCACACAGATTTGAGAGTAATAAAAGGAGGAGCAGACGTCCTTTACCTATACACCACACATACAAAATAAATTGATTGAGCCACCTACGACTTGTCTAAACTGACGTGTCAGTGTATGACAAAAAGAATCAGTCGGTGTGGTTCAGTTACAAATGTAAGTATTCAAATAGCAGTTATTGGACCCCGAGTTCGAACCAGTCTAATCCAACAGCATCATCTGTCTTTATTTATCAGATATACATTAAAGTCTAGTACATAAATCTGAATATGACTTTTAATACGCATTTTATTATCATTATTATTATCATCACCATTTTAGTGAAAAATAAACGCTTCAAAGAAGACAAACACGTACTAACAACATGGAGAATGCGTTAACGATAGGTGAAACGGAAATTTAGATCTACATAAAGTTTGAATCAGCAAACTGATTGTTTGATAAATCAATATAGGTGTTTTCACGAGGACTCATCAATTCCACTGCCACACTGATAGCTGACTAAAGACAGTTACAAGCATAGCTTAACTTGCTCACATCGTTTCAGGAGTTGTGTGATGGGATGGGTTTAATAAAGATAAGGTGGCAATCAAATCAAGAGTCACCATTCGATAACCGGTAAGTTATCTACATTACCTTTCCATGAATCAATTAAACTTGTCGAAGAAACATACTCTCTGGAAAATTGTAGTAATTGAAACTATATCCAAAAAGGATGGGGTTTTAAAAGCTTCTCAGGAGAAGCAACTGAAACATTGGGCGGAAGACTTCGGGAAGCAGTTCAGCCGACTTATATCTACACTCTGTGACTACCGCTAGAGCTCATAGGATCCTAGCAACATTTACTCTGCATCCTCACATCATCCAACCATTTTCTGGTTGGGGTGCAGACGACAGTCTTCCGACTATAGCTGAGGTTGCAATAGTTGCTTCTGATCTAAAACGAAGCGTAGCAGCAGAATCTGATGGTATGACTCTAAAGTTAACTAAAGACTACGGTAGCGAATTACTGACATTACCTAAAATACTAGCCAGTGTATGGGATACCGAGGTAGTTCCATAGGAATGATGCGGATTGTTGGTCATCCCAGTTTATAAAAGAAGAGGGGTTGGTGATACTACCCAGCTACCGGACTGAAATAAGTGGAGAAGGATTCGAACCCATGACCCGTTGGTTGAAAATTCGGCTCTTAACCCTCTGGACTACATCTTAATATGGTACCGTAAAATTTCCCTCCACTCCTTTTAATTGTAAGTATTCGAAGGCTGGTAACTATAACTTAGATGTTAGTTAAAAGAACACTAAAAGGAGTAGGAGAGAATTAGTGAAATTATTGACTTGGAACTAGGGTTTTGAAATCCCCTAAGTTCAATCCCTATAACTATTAATTCATTATGAACTATTATAATGACTGACTGGCTTCAACATAGAACTTTACAAACAAGTACAGCAGTTCAACTTGCCACACTCCATCTACCACACAAAGGAAAATAAAAGTGAGCAAAAAAGAGATTCGAAAGAACGATAATAATAAGCAGAAATGTGAGGGAGAAATAATAGTAACAGGGAAAGACAAGAGGGTTTTATTGGTTACGGGACATCACAAAGAGTGAAATGCATCTTCGTCACTGAGAGCGACTTCTAGCCATATCACCAGTTAGTCCAGCCACTGGTTCTTAGAATCCCGAGGACTCCAACCAGACAGTCTACATCTCCGCGACTGATAGCTGCTACTTTGACGTGGTGGTCGGGTTTGCATATCGCAATGACCCAATAAGCTACACTGACTGGAACTATTGTTCCTGAAGGTCCTATTATTCCAGGAAAACTGTTAGGATAGTGATTAGACAAAAAGCAGTTACCAGCATAGTTTAAGGTTATTACAACACCATGCTTGGCGTCTGTGGATAAAGTTGTACTGCTAAGAAAGAAACAAGGATGCAACAGCAGTAAGGTGTTTACCTCAGATGACCAGCATGTCAGCTATACTGCCTCCCCATTTTGAAGAGAGCGGAGTGAGAGAAGGTCAACCCCGAAAATTGGGCATCCCGACTTACCCTACGGTGATCCGCAGCCGGCGGTAAGTTTTCTAATACGGAACCAAACCAAAAAGCCAGTTCAGACAGATCGTGTGTGGGTGGCCTCTAGCAGTTGTCCCCTGCTGGGTTCTGCAGTCACGCAACACTAATTCTCCTTATGTTTCAGGTACTCCAAGAAGAAATCAACTTCTACGGTGTGGGCAGCCGAGAAGTAGCAACCACCCACACATTTTCGAAAGCACACAAAGCCCTCCTGACCATCATCCTGCTTCATCTCTTGCCTACACCTCTCTAAGTGGCTAAAACCAACAGTCACGGATTTCATGGAATGATGCCACGTTTTGGTTTGACCACGCTTTTTTCCTATAGTTAGCATACCCTAAATTGCCGCTGGATTTACTACTGGAAACTTTCAAAATACCACCAGTCAAACCAGAAGCAAAACAAGAGATGCTACCCAGCCGACGATCCCAGCGCAAACGAACACAAACAGTTCATTTCCAAATCGACCCCAAGGAAAAAAGATACTAAACTGGTTGCAAGATTCTTTTTTAAAAGGGGGAGGTAATATATACACAGGTGAATCATTAATATTCATTATTTATTTCACACACTAGCATAATCATTGATTTCCCGCATCTGCGTGAGTATTGATTTTAATTACTGAATTCCCAGGGTTTGTTAATATTTCTAAAATGTGACATTGATTTTCCTAACTGTATAAATACGGAGTTGTTGTTTAACATTTCGACTGTTGTTAGAGACAGTAAAAGCTCTCGTATCAACGTCCAGTCTTCTCTTTTATTTGTCTTGCGTGCCCGGCGGTATTGTTGTTGTTGTTGTTGACGTGCGATTAGGACAGATTAGCCAGCGCATTAGTTAGATTCGCTCGTAGTCTACCAGGTCCTAATATTCACATACATAACACATGGAATGATGCCACGTTTTGGTTTGACCACGCTTTTTTCCTATAGTTAGCATACCCTTCCATACAACGTCGAAGACAGCGAATCAGGCTTCCCTGTAGCAAACTATACAAAAACATGGCTACATGAGAGTGTTCCCCAAAAGATGAACAAAATCTCTTCACTACTGCTGGCATCAAGGGGTGCAGAGTTTTTTGAACAATATGTTTCCAGTCTGTTTGTCATTAGCTATCAATATTATTTTCTAAATCTTTCCTAGTTTATCCTTTTTTAATTCACACCCAGGTTGTCTTTGGTAATATAATTATAATATAAGTCTTTTTAAATGAGCTATTCAAAATCTTAACGTCTACTATTACAGCAAACTACAGACGCTATCATGTTATCTTTTATTGAATATTCCGCAAGTACCTCGGGAAATAAAAATTTGATGATGACTCCCAGAAAAACCAGCAAAAATATTAAATTTGTACACTTATTACATCGCAAACATATACTCGATCCGAACCGTGGTCGGTATTTACACATGTTTCACTTAAGAGGACGATTCCCTGTTGATCCTCAGAGGAGTGATCCAAAGCCTCAGGATGGTCGGGGGTGGGTGCCTTGCGCTGTGGGTTGGCCACCCCTCCGCACACCTCTTCAAATGCTCCCATATGACCGGGCGTCTTACATAGCCTCTCCTGAGGAAGTCCTACTCACTGCCTTCACCTGGCGGAGGTGTTTTTCACCAAAGTGAGAGGGTAAAAGCGGATGCCCGGCGCTCTTCACCGGGTTGACTGTCCATTGGATGACAGTCTAGGCGAGATGGCTAAACCCTGATTCCAAACCTCCAACGACTGGCGTATGAAGCTCACTGGAGCTCACCGGCAGACGTATGGACAAAGGGCTTGTTGGATGTCCTGGATGTCTGGCCCCATTCAAAAAGGCGTATGAACCGAACTCCGGTCACCGGCTGCCAATGGATAGTGGACTCCCTACTCCACTCCTACTGCCTTGTAGGCCACACTTGGTTGTGTAAAGGCTAGAGCTGCACTCTCAAACAAAAGGCCGAGCGATTCTGGGGACATCACTCGTACCAAATTCCCATGAAACTTCATGAACTCCCTTACAAACGATCGCCGCGCCTGGGCAGCGATGATTCGAGATGTTCATGAAGCCGGCTCATCCTTCCGTAGGAGATAGCCGAAGTAAAGTAAGTAAGTAAGATCAACTGACGCCAAGATTGTCTTTTTAGGTCTATAGACCTTTACAAGAGACAGGTCGACAAGGAATATTCTATTTGTAACTTATCCCTAGAGCTGTACAGTAATAGTGCTCTAAAATGTTATGGAAATATCGATAATTGTCAATTGTTAGTATCATATGATAGCAAAGCATATGAATTACTTATCAGGTACAAAGAAATGATAACACTTGATCAAGTAAACTGACTTTAACTAAAAACACCGAATGAGGAAGACCACCCCGAAGTGACTAACATGAAAACTGCAAGTGCCTGGAAACAGGAATAATGTCCATCAGAGCACCAGGATCATAAAAAGTAAAAATCTTATATTTTTTCTAAATATAGGAGTTTGAAAAGCAAGAGGGAATGAAGATGGACTACACGCCAAATTGCACATGTTAAAGACATTTAAGGCCATGGTAGTGAAAGTGATTGAAAAAAAATCTATTCTCTATATGCAATTCAAAGTTGTCCTCTTTGTGTAGTAAGAACTCCCACTGCGGACAGATGTAGCCGGAAACTCTCCGAACCTGTTGGCCTTACCCTGTATATGTAACTTTGAAAGATTCCTATTGGTGTTGCTTGACTACCAAAAGATTACACCCTTTAACACTAATAACAGAATGTGTTTCCCAGTTCTTGAGCTTATGCGATTACTTAGGTTATTTATAGCTTGATAATTTAATGACAAGTAATCAGAGGAAATTCGCCTATTATATAAAACCAGGTGCTTGAATGAGTATAGAATTGACTGTTTCTGATCAATTAGAGTTTTAGATGACTCCATTATGGATAAGATTTTATTTTGATAAATCACATAGTGTTGTACAGTAATATTAACTGACGACGTTTCGACCATAAAACTCACATTTGAATCGGAAGATGAACAAGGAGAATTAGCTGTTATGTTAGATTGTAAAATAAAACGAATAGAAGAAGGTAAACTACACACTGGTGTTTATAGAAAACCAAAGTAATTCTAATAGATATTTATATTTCAATTCGTCTCATCCTTTAACTGTTAAGGCAGGCTTAGTTAAGTGTCTAACAAACCGAGCCACAGCACTAAGTAGCACAAAAAAGACCTAAATGACGAAATAAAACAGATAGAAGAAGCGTTGGTGTTGAATAACTATCCTATAAAATTCATTAGGAAGATCACTAAAGGCCAAAAACAAAATAAAAATAATTGTGGAACTAGTAATGATAACATAAATAAGAGGGAATATAAGTCATCCACTGTAATATCATACAAGGAGGGGACATCTGAGACCCTACGTAGGATTCTTAATAAAGCAGGAATTAGGGTGCCATTCAAACCTACAAACTCACTCAGGGACAAGCTCTGTAGGTTAAAGGACCCAGTGGACCCAATTAGACAAAATAATATAATTTACAAAATACCCTGCAATGACTGTGAGGTCAACTACATAGGTCAAACTAGTAGGTCGGGGGAAGTCCGGTTGTCGGAACATAAGAATTTAGCTAAGGGCAGAATGGTTGACCCTAAAAAGATAAGTAATTTAGAAAAAAGCTCAGCAATAGCACTACATGCATTAACACACTACCACACAATAGGGTGGGAGAGGGTTAAAATTCTAAAAAGTAATGTAGGTAGGTGGAGAGGGAGAGAGGTTGATTACTGAATCCTGACTGGTTCATCGAGTCTACACCCAACACATGCAACAGAAATGACTCAATGCAAATACCAGAAATATGGAAGATATTATTACCGCCGGTCAAATCAGAAGAAGATAATAAATAATCTCAAAATTCTATTTCAATTCAAGTACATCACAACATTCTAACAAGTTACTTATTATAACTATAAAAACACTCGTCTTATTTCCCATCTAATTGTAATTGATCAATAACACTCATATTATTATTTCTGAATGTAAATTATCCCATATTGATTTTTATTCAAATATCTAGTCAATTCCACACATGTATATAAATGAAGGAAAGAAGTTGTGTGAGTAACTTGATATGATTATGAGCAATGGTTTGTGCTTGAAACGTGGTCATCAGTTAATATTACTGTACTGATTTATCAAAATAAAATCTTATCCATAATGGAGTTATACTCTATCACAGTGCCCAAGTTTTATAATTATATCAATAATGCAGTTTTAGATGTAAGAAAATAAAAGCAACATTCAATTTGCGAGTATTTTTATAACATCATATATTCATCAAATAATATTCGTAATTTTTGGTAGGCTATTGCCTATAACTCACAGAACAATTCATAGGCACATTATTCAAAGCCCTATATGAAAAATGCCGCACACTTGTACAGACAAAATGAAAATTTTTCAAAACTTCAGACAGAGAGGATACTTTATAAAAAAATTTTAGTTCCCCCGCAAATAATAAACAATCCCATATATTTTACACCTTTATGTAGTAATTCCCGGATAAAAAGTTATCCCTTGTGGCTGAAATGCGCAACTAACTAACACGCTTAAGGAGCTGAGAAAAAGTGGAGTAATCTCAGAGGCAGCCTACAACTATCTTAATCCTACCGGAAGTAATACTTCACGATTGTACGGTCTGCCCAAAGTATACAAACCAGGATTTCCTCTTCGTCCAGTCCTAGACATGTCTAATTTCACCTAACATGGAGTGGCAAAGTGGCTAGGTGAACTCCTCCAACCGTTACACAAGATGGTAGTGAATCATAGTGTTAAAGACGTTTTTCAATTCGTTGCTAACATATGAATGTAAATGGGAAGCAAATGCTATCCTTAGACGTCGTATCACTGTTCACCAATGTACCACTTATGGAGACTGTGGAATTCATATGCCAACAGACACTAGAAAAACAGTTCGACATCGGAGTTCCAGTTATTAGTCTGAAAGATTTGCTTTTAAGATGTACTATGAATGTGCACCTCACATTCAACAACATTTATTACAGACAAATCCACGGTATTGCCATGGGTTCTCCATTGGAGCCAATTTTGGCAGATTTCCGTCTTGCTAAGCTTGAAAATGGTCCGTTGAAACAAGTAATCGATAAAACTGATTCTTATTTTCGTTATGTTGATGATACCTTTATTAGTATTGATGTGAAAGTTGACAAGAATGATGCACATCCATCGTTCATCTTCACTTGTGACGAACATGATGGTAGACTTCATTTCCTTGACGTCCAATTGAGCAGAAGAGAGGATGGTTCACTCAAGAGAGATGTCTATAGAAAACCTACATCTGTAGGACAATATACACACTTCCTCAGTTTTGTACCAATCCGATACAAAATCAATTTGGTCAGATGCCTCACGAATAGAGCAAGATGTATCTGTACAGATGACTCCCTAGAAAATGAATTAGGATACATCCAAAATACACTGGTCTAAATGGGTTATTCTAGTAGATTCGTAAGGAGACACATGAACACCAGGTACAATAAAGAGAAACTGACAACAGTTAAAAAGAAACAGCTGTTCATGAAATTGCAATTTGATGGGGACGTGGCTAGCGAAGTCTTACATCTGAGATTATCGAGAGCGATAAAACGGACTTATACTGCCGCCACTCTTTGTTTGTCATTTTCCAGCTGACCAATTATGATTGCTCAAGCGAAAGACAAGCTACCTAGCTGTGCCACTTCTATGTGTATCTATAAATTTAGCTGCTCCTGTGGAGAGAGAGAGATAGGGCGAACAACTAGACAGCTTAACAAACGCATTAATGAGCATCTTCCTTCATGGTTCGGAAAAGGTCAAATAAAATCTATAAGAAGTTCTATTTTGGCTCATTTGATTGATAGTGGTCACCAAGTGGACAAAAATAGTGCCTTCAAAGTTATCTGTCGCATTCCATCGAGCCTTTCGAACGGAATTCGAACCCGTCCTTTACACATAGCCGAAGCTATGGGAATTCGAGAGAACAATCCTAGTCTTTACATACAACAAAAGAAGTTTGTTCTACCTTTATCTCTCCCTTGGCCTAGGTGAATTCTAATCAAAACCCTTCCACCTTCTCTTATTTTCCATCTCCTTCGTACTTTTACGACATTTATTTAGACTCTGATTATTTGTCCACTTGACCGTTAGTATTACGTAAGTCTTAAGATTTGACCTAATTTACTTATATATTGAATTGTCTACATATACATATATTACTACCTTTGTTATTCTTATCGCCACTTGCATAAACCTTATTATCAATATTTTGTTGTCATCATAATCATCGTTATTGACTACGTTCAAAACATTTACTACAGTATTATCATTAATATTTGATCCACAAAATCTTTGTCATTGGTTAAATTTTTATATATAAATCTATGTAAATTAGAGTAAAGCCTGAAGAATATCTAATTGAAAATATGGTTCGATTGTATGCCTTGTTCTAATAGTAAAAATAGGAATATTGAATATTTGAAATCACTTTCATATCAGTCAAACCAGATGAGAATTGAGTTTAGAAGTACGTGCTTGATGACTTAGCATAGACAAAAATTCTGGTTCAGTGGGGTTTCATGAGTTGTGTAGTGAAAACTGCTGCTTACGGATATCTTATTGATGTCAGAAGTATAACAGGAATTTTATTCGTTTTTTTCTTAGTAGGCTCAATGTGAAGATATGTATTGCAGGTACTCCCTGAAGAACTACGAATGTAAGAAGGTCCTATTTGCTCTCGAATATATATGAGTTGGCTGTAATTTATTTGATCACAGAAGTTAACCTAAAGTCGCGCAGAACTTTAAACTCCTAGACTTAACTATATAACTTAGGCTTTTAGAATTTAAACACAACCGATATCGGTTCCCAAGTAGCATTGTTTTCGGGTGCACTGCCGATTTTCTGGTGCAGAAAGCTTCGGGCGCATCTATTTACGTAGGACAGTGCCCCTAAGCCTGCCGCAAAAAGTCTGCAATGCGCCCGAAGTCTGCCCCTAAAAGTCTGCAATGCGCCGCAAATCGTTGCTAGCTGGGTTATGTTGATTCCTGGATATAAATCGAGGAATCGACTTGGAAATGAGAAAGCACATAAATATATAGACTTCTTAAACTAAGCCATTTAAGAATATCCTTTTTTTTAACTCCACTTCAAAGCCCCATAGTTATATATATATATATATGTATATATATATATATATAATCTGTCACAGGTATTATTCACACTTTATAAGCCTTTATAAGACTCATTTACTAAAGACAACTTCAAGAGAAACTAGTAAGACTGATATTATTCAAACTCAAAATGGGAATCCAACCAAACGGCAGGAAACTTACGACGAAGCCAGTAGAACAACAGGTGAGGCTTGGAAGACCTTGAGGAGCCAGATGAAGGCCGTTAATTAACCTTCAACTATGCATATATTAAACAATGTCCAATAAACTTATTCACGTTTTCGACTAGAGACTCATAACCTAAAGTCTACATGATTTTTTAGGAATACGTGGCTTTCTATCCAATTTCTTAAGTAATTCACTTGTCGAAGCTGACAATACTTCTTATACGAGTCAGTATAAGAAAAAGTATGATGCAAGTTTCAATAGCTCAGTTTTAGTAGCTTAATGGTATTTGTTGGCTTTCTCTACGGTCAATTTTATGATTTCTCCACCCTTTAACAGCCACCAGCCTTATTTCTAGTTGATGACAACTAGTAAACAAGTTTAGAAACTTCCAAGTTATAAATGTAACTGGTCTGACCCTAATTTGATATCCTTCTTTTGACGAAATTGAATATATATATATTTATAGTATATAATAAGCAAAAACCTTTGAAGTGAACGATGCATAGCTTTGGTTTGCTCAATAAGATATCTTTTTGGATGTCATACCGTAGAGTCTATGACCACGGGGTACGAAAATGACTTATACATTTTGTTAGCAAATTCATGCACTGACATTGCATTCTGCTGTCAGTAAGCCTTATGTAGCATTTAAGTTAAAAGTCGTCAGCCACATCTCACTATCGCAAAACCTGTGCACACGAAGGTAATTCCCAGCCAAAGTTTTGGAGGACCAGTCTCTATCTCACCCCTCTAGCCATTCAGGGGAAATAGGAGTCAGTATGGTGGATAGCTACACATTGCAACAAGGACGTAGGTATGTGCTCTCAATCCGTGCAACAGTTGCTCAGTACAGAAAAATCCCTACATCGTGACTAACTAGTCAGCATAAATTGCAGAATGGACAGGGTACTATAGATGCTTAGTAGATAGGCAGCATATGAATTGTTCATCCACAAGTTTAATCAAGGAATCACTGATGTTATAACTGGCAGGTGACAGAAAAATTGACAGCTATATGGGTTGCAATCGAAGGTCTTTGATGTGTTCGCAATACTGTAGTTTAACTTAGGCCGTGGTTCATTACCCGGACTTTCAGAACTCTCTTAACATATAACACCAAAAATTAGCAGTCTGTTGCTGCTGGTAGCATTGAAATGCAAGGTATAAGAGTCGATGTGCTTCATGTACAGAGAACAGAAAATAAATGACTCAACAATCAGAGTAGCTGAAGTCATTGGCGGTTGTACTGGGTGTGATATAGTAGAAGTTCGCCAGGATTGCAGAATACAGAGACCGGGAGAAAATATTGACAAACAATTGGCTTCACTATCGTCATCAGCGTCTCAAGACATCCACTATCTTTTTGCTAACTAAGCCGTTTTCTAGAATTTTATTGTCTTAATTTCGAGACAGCCCTAAATCATTGGCGGTCATAGTACAGATCTTTCTTTTCTACTGCCCTAGCTCTGCTGAGCGCAGTAAGCGGCAGAAATTCAGTTCGCTTTGTGTGGGATGTATAGTTTGCTCAGACATGGTTTGGCTGATATGAATTTCATCTGTCATGTCACCAAGCGAACCCATTGACACTTACACAGTTTTCTGAACATTTTTTATGGTTCGATGTGTCTTCCATTTCTTTCTGTTTTACATCATCATTTTCTTCTGAAGGCAGGGTGGGTTATTTTTCGTGAAGCACCGGAATGGCCTGTTATATATCATGGCGCATTATGTATTCAGCTAAACATTTTAGATAACATGTGGTACCAAAAGTTTTAGATATCTGCATCTAGCGGATCTGGCGAAACATCAGATTTCAGTGAGGTGAAGAAAGCAATAACTCTCGAGCGAATTAAAATATATGGGTTGTGTGAAGATGTGACAACCACGAATTACAAAATGGAACTAAAACAAACCTCGAATAACTCAGAAAGTCTAGTTTTATTCATGTTCATCGTTTCGAGAGTACTTCACATTTTAGTTCTGTATGTAAGGACCCAAATCAAATTATGTTATAGGTTTCCAGGCCGTAGGTGTTACGAACTTCCTGAAATAATTTGAGCGCCGAGTCAGATTGATTCATTATAAATTATTTAAATTAATCCCAGCGTGTTAAGAAAATCAAAACAAGATTTTTCTGAACGTTTCGATGTGTAAGCCACAGCTTCTTCAGCAGATTTATTCGGATTTTAATAATCATCAAAATATATAGTCAAAAATTTTTACATACATTACAGTCAGTTTATCTGAAGGTCATTTGTCTATGGACATTTTTACCAATAGAAAATATAAATAAATAAATAAATTTATTCTCATAGTACAGTACATGAGGGACGCCAGTTTACAGGCATCATCAAATTGTTACAGAAATAGAACCATATAATTCAATCACAATTTACAGGCAGTAGCAAGATATGCTTTACATGTTCGCTGGAGATTATACATACACTTGATAAATGTTAATCCCAGTAGTATAAAACAGCCTTTTCACTTATATACAATCATTTCTGTGCAAAGTTGGAAAAATCTGCTAGGTTGTCAGTGAGTGCGACACAACAGGAAATACAGGAGTATTGTCTTCGCATTAACAAAACAACCAGGTCTTTGGTGGATGGATTATAAGTGCCTGGGAAAAAAATAAAGCTTGAAGTAAATATTCATACATAACTTTGTTGTGTGCAGAGTCCTCGAATTATAGTTCATTGATGTGTTATTTTGAAATCAGTGAAATGTTTATCTCATTTGATCTGCAATGTCATTATTGGGAGTAAATACATAAGCTTCAGACGCATTAATTAATGGATTTCTACTGCTTGTGGGTATTTTCTTAGCGTGAGGAAGGTTTATGTAAGCAGTCATCACATATTTTTGTAATGACCAATGTCAAGTTGTTGTTGTGTTCATTCTTGTATATTTAATTTGTATAGATTAGTTTTGTATGAGTGTGTGTGTATGTATGTTATTTGTCATATGGAAAATACGTGAATTCATATTTGATAAACATGTTTTAAAAGGTCATGGAGGCTCATAGAGTGCTGATTGATTTTTTCATTTGTCTTGCTTCATAAGAGTTTGCCATATAGGTGATAAGTCTATCCCATCCTTCCTATTCACTGCATTCGATGTGGTTAAGATGTGCAAGGCTTCAGAAGTCAATCTTTCTTTATGTGAATGAAATCCTCTTCCAAGAATTTCGACATTGTCGAAATCAATCTTATGTCCGCTTTCTATAGCATGCATTGCTATAGCCGATCTTTTTTCTAGACTTTTTAGTTCCACTTCATTTCTAGGTGGACGTTTCGTGCATAGTCTATGTTCATTCACTCTGACCTTCATCTGCCTACTGCTCTCCCCTATATAGCATGCATCACATTGGGAACACCTTATCTTGTAGACACAATTACTTTATGCCATTCCGGGAACTATATCCTTGACATGTACCAACGCCTTCTCTAGAGAGTTAGAAGGTTTGACATAGACTTTAATATTATATGAAGCAAATAATCTTTGAAGTTGTTCAGCTGTGTCCTTTCGGTATGGGATGGCTATCGTGGATAGCCAGGATTTTTCAATTTTTGGTTTTCCCTTATGCTCCTTTCTATTGATAATATTATCAAGTAGCTTTTCAGGATAACCATTTCCAATCAAAACCTGTTTTATGTTGGATAACTCGTTCTCCATGTCGTCATTATCTGTTATAATATTTCTAGCTCTGTTAAGTTTACCATATACAGAAAGCCGACACATTCCAACAAGTATTTGAATTTTCAATCAGATCATCCAATAGGAATGAAAGTTTCAGTAGCTTCAAATGTCGTTAAACAGAGAACATGGAGAACGAGTTATCCAACATAAAACAGGTTTTGATTGGAAATGGTTATCCTGAAAAGCTACTTGATAATATTATCAATAGAAAGGAGCATAAGGGAAAACCAAAAATTGAAAAATCCTGGCTATCCACGATAGCCATCCCATACCGAAAGGACACAGCTGAACAACTTCAAAGATTATTTGCTTCATATAATATTAAAGTCTATGTCAAACCTTCTAACTCTCTAGAGAAGGCGTTGGTACATGTCAAGGATATAGTTCCCGGAATGGCATAAAGTAATTGTGTCTACAAGATAAGGTGTTCCCAATGTGATGCATGCTATATAGGGGAGAGCAGTAGGCAGATGAAGGTCAGAGTGAATGAACATAGACTATGCACGAAACGTCCACCTAGAAATGAAGTGGAACTAAAAAGTCTAGAAAAAAGATCGGCTATAGCAATGCATGCTATAGAAAGCGGACATAAGATTGATTTCGACAATGTCGAAATTCTTGGAAGAGGATTTCATTCACATAAAGAAAGATTGACTTCTGAAGCCTTGCACATCTTAACCACATCGAATGCAGTGAATAGGAAGGATGGGATAGACTTATCACCTATATGGCAAACTCTTATGAAGCAAGACAAATGAAAAAATCAATCAGCACTCTATGAGCCTCCATGACCTTTTAAAACATGTTTATCAAATATGAATTCACGTATTTTCCATATGACAAATAACATACATACACACACACTCATACAAAACTAATCTATACAAATTAAATATACAAGAATGAACACAACAACAACTTGACATTGGTCATTACAAAAATATGTGATGACTGCTTACATAAACCTTCCTCACGCTAAGAAAATACCCACAAGCAGTAGAAATCCATTAATTAATGCGTCTGAAGCTTATGTATTTACTCCCAATAATGACATTGCAGATCAAATGAGATAAACATTTCACTGATTTCAAAATAACACATCAATGAACTATAATTCGAGGACTCTGCACACAACAAAGTTATGTATGAATATTTACTTCAAGCTTTATTTTTTTCCCAGGCACTTATAATCCATCCACCAAAGACCTGGTTGTTTTGTTAATGCGAAGACAATACTCCTGTATTTCCTGTTGTGTCGCACTCACTGACAACCTAGCAGATTTTTCCAACTTTGCACAGAAATGATTGTATATAAGTGAAAAGGCTGTTTTATACTACTGGGATTAACATTTATCAAGTGTATGTATAATCTCCAGCGAACATGTAAAGCATATCTTGCTACTGCCTGTAAATTGTGATTGAATTATATGGTTCTATTTCTGTAACAATTTGATGATGCCTGTAAACTGGCGTCCCTCATGTACTGTACTATGAGAATAAATTTATTTATTTATTTATATTTTCTATTGGTAAAAATGTCCATAGACAAATGACCTTCAGATAAACTGACTGTAATGTATGTAAAAATTTTTGACTATATATTTTGATGATTATTAAAATCCGAATAAATCTGCTGAAGAAGCTGTGGCTTACACATCGAAACGTTCAGAAAAATCTTGTTTTGATTTTCTTAACACGCTGGGATTAATTTAAATAATTTATAATGAATCAATCTGACTCGGCGCTCAAATTATTTCAGGAAGTTCGTAACACCTACGGCCTGGAAACCTATAACATAATTTGATTTGGGTCCTTACATACAGAACTAAAATGTGAAGTACTCTCGAAACGATGAACATGAATAAAACTAGACTTTCTGAGTTATTCGAGGTTTGTTTTAGTTCCATTTTGTAATTCGTGGTTGTCACATCTTCACACAACCCATATATTTTAATTCGCTCGAGAGTTATTGCTTTCTTCACCTCACTGAAATCTGATGTTTCGCCAGATCCGCTAGATGCAGATATCTAAAACTTTTGGTACCACATGTTATCTAAAATGTTTAGCTGAATACATAATGCGCCATGATATATAACAGGCCATTCCGGTGCTTCACGAAAAATAACCCACCCTGCCTTCAGAAGAAAATGATGATGTAAAACAGAAAGAAATGGAAGACACATCGAACCATAAAAAATGTTCAGAAAACTGTGTAAGTGTCAATGGGTTCGCTTGGTGACATGACAGATGAAATTCATATCAGCCAAACCATGTCTGAGCAAACTATACATCCCACACAAAGCGAACTGAATTTCTGCCGCTTACTGCGCTCAGCAGAGCTAGGGCAGTAGAAAAGAAAGATCTGTACTATGACCGCCAATGATTTAGGGCTGTCTCGAAATTAAGACAATAAAATTCTAGAAAACGGCTTAGTTAGCAAAAAGATAGTGGATGTCTTGAGACGCTGATGACGATAGTGAAGCCAATTGTTTGTCAATATTTTCTCCCGGTCTCTGTATTCTGCAATCCTGGCGAACTTCTACTATATCACACCCAGTACAACCGCCAATGACTTCAGCTACTCTGATTGTTGAGTCATTTATTTTCTGTTCTCTGTACATGAAGCACATCGACTCTTATACCTTGCATTTCAATGCTACCAGCAGCAACAGACTGCTAATTTTTGGTGTTATATGTTAAGAGAGTTCTGAAAGTCCGGGTAATGAACCACGGCCTAAGTTAAACTACAGTATTGCGAACACATCAAAGACCTTCGATTGCAACCCATATAGCTGTCAATGGACGGGAACTTTGAGCGTTTGTTTACTGACCTCTGTAGCCATTGGCGAGCAACACGAAGGCGCGAGTGGTTCAATAGTGTACAAGTTGGAAGAAGACGAAAGAATACGAATAAAAGTGCATTGTATTTATTTGTAAACATTTGTTTATAGACTTGTAATTCTCTTTACTTTTATTGCCAAACAATATAACTTTCAAACGAGTGCTGGTGTTTTGGAGTTAAATTCGAGAAAAGTACATAGTAATTATCGGTTCGGAGAGTCTTAGTTACAATAGGAACTTAGGGTTAAGATCCTTGACAAGAGCCTGAAGTCAAATTTGGTCTTCTAACACTCAACCTGGTCTTAAATTCTCCTTTACGTTCCAATGTCATTGATGCCTTTGAACTTTACTGACTACGATACATTCCTCCACCATAGGATCTTTAGTTTTCAGCTTAAGAATGTCAGAAGACAAATGAACTGATTCCGTAATTGCTGCGCTTTCTTTCATGTGTAACACCTGCGGCTTCTGAAAATTCTAGTGAGGATTTATCCGGCAGAGGAGCCGTCTCGGCTGACTATGTGGCACAATTTTTAAAAATGTTTCGTAAGCAGTTTCACCGTGGTTGAAGCGTTAGAATGAATCCCCACAATTAACAGTCTACAGCACTCATCGTTCGGTATTGGATGGTGACATTCTATGTTTCTAGTGACCAATGAACTTGAAAGTTTGTGGTCATGGGATATGGCAATCTGTAGTGTCGCGTTTGGTCATTTATGCACGATCCCTGGCTACCTAAGCAGTCACCATGTAATCACGATCTAGGTATCGAAATACATACTGCGTCTTGGGCGATCAGTTTGATGTTTTGATTTGTATTTTGCCTAATGCGGAACAGATAAAATAAGAATTGAGGGATAAGAAATTGCGTTTGTATGCATTGTAATTCGTGGAAATGCTGACATTCCTTCATCTCCTGGAAGATCATTCCTTAGGTCACAAAGTACTTTAGGTTCTTAATCTGTGAGACCCACCAGAGAAGAAAATACTCAGATTACAATGAGTTATATGAAGCACGTAACCTGAAACCCGTAAATGTGTCTGCACAACAGGAGAGTTCATTTGTTAAGAAGTACTGCGTGATTTTCTCTAGTGTCTCGAGCGATATTTATGGTGATATTACAGAAATTTTTCGAAAGATTTGATACGCTTATTTGGGTGAGAATTTCGACAATTTATCAATTTTCGGATAATCAGAATTGGAAAGTAATATGGGATTTTCAGTGAGAAGACCAACAAGAAGTCTCTGATGATCCCTTCACTTCGTTTTCATGAAGATTCGGGCTAAAATTAACATGGTTTCGTATCATTAATCAGGGGTTTACAGAGGCATTCGATGCGGCACTAAAAAGCAGGACTAATAACACTGTGGACGAAGTTCAACACTACAAATAGCGACAAAATCACCCACGATTTAGTTATGAACAGGTCAGAACTTCGCTGATGGAGCAGCCCAACATTGTTAAATACCGTAAACATCCTGCTAGAGACTTCGAGGAGAACTTATTCTCAAGAAGAAAACATATTCCTATCTAGATGTCTCAAGTTAATGTTAGCTTCCCTCTAAGCTTTACCAACAATTCAAATAGCGTTCATTACTATAAAAGATTTTGTATCCCTCAATGAATGAAAAACAAAACGATTTTGTTTTTACTGACGTTTCACTACTTAATGCTGATAGCTTATCAAAGTATTATTAAACCAGAATTTACTAAGTCTGAGCTTGTATACAACAACTTAATCATTGTTCATCAGCGTGGGGTAATTTTTACGTTGTCAGGATGGCCAGTTTGCAAAGATAACAAAGCCAGGTGCAGATTGCTGGATTTGATAGGCGTATAAAATTATAAACGCGGCATGTGTTCACATCCAATATCCAATATCCTGATTACGAGCCAGTATAGACCAGTGATTTCTTTGAGCTCGCTTCTTGATTGCAAGGTAGAGGTTCCAGATCTTCGGTGAACTTATGCGTAGTAAGTCCCGCCACTCGACTGATTTAGCTATGGTAGACTCCAAGAGGAGTGGTGCAAGGATTGGTCAAAATGTGGTTTATAGTATGCAGTATGTTAGGACTCTGTTGCTGCCTTGAATAAAGTTTGACCTAAATCCCGTTGGTCATTCGGTGTAGTCATAAAAGCAGAATAGTAACAATGATAATAAAAGGTTGTAATGTAGATAATATAGGTTGAGATAAGTGGAATAATAAAGGTGAAATAATAAATAAAGAAAAGATAGAGTAGTCGGTATAGTGAGAGAAGACAGAACGGGCCGTGGGGATTAAGTTTGTCTGCTTATCCATTGACAGTGTGGTTTTAACTTTTAAGAGGATAAGCCATTGAGACACAAACCTTGTATTTCTGCATGATTGTCCAGCTTCCGCTTAAAAGTCTCCACAGATGGCGCTGTAGTTACGGCCGCCGGTAAAGCGTTCCAGAGACGGCAAACTCGAAGCGAGAAGAAATGTGAACGCACTCGAGTCTTTGGTCTCTGGTGTGCTATCCTTAGCGGATAACCTCGTGGAAGCCTATAGTCACTTAATGGCAGGATGCTTTTATTTGGGTGGGCCTGGTCATTTCAGATCTTATAGACGGTGATGAGGCCTCCCCTGTGACTACGGTAACTAAGTGTGAAAAGACTTAATTTCTTCAGTCTTTCCTCGTATGATTTGTTGCGGAGGCCGATCACCCATTTTTTCGCTCGTCTCTGGACACTTTCTAGCATGTTAGCATCCCTTTTGAGTAGCGGAGGAGCAATGATATTATGCACCTCAAGGTGTGGCCTCGCGTATATCTTATACAAACTTAAGAATAGTTCGGGAGTAAGAGCTCCCAGCTGACTATGCATAAAGTGTAAAGTTGCGCAGGCTTTGGCGACGTCCCCCGTGTAATTTCCACAGGTTTCTAGCTTTTCTGTTAGAATAAGACCTGAATATCGCTCTGATGGCACACAACTGAAGTTCTGGCCACCAAGGGCATAATTTACACTCTGTGACCTGCCGGAATGAAGTTGCACTACTTTGCACTTCTTTAGGTTGAAAGGCATTCCGTTAGGCAGAGCCCAGTCTCCCAGAGTTTGCAGGTCAGCCTGTGCCAACTAGGTCTGATAATATTCTTGATCTTATATTCACAATCAACGTAGCACCATCTACGATACATGTGGGACATGAATTCCCAGGTAGCGATCATAAAATAGTAGCATGTTCGTTTAACATTTCTTCAGAAACTATACGCAGAAACGAAGTTAGTCGGACACCTATAAGACTATACACACATGTTGATTGGAACCTGTATCAGGACTTGATTAGATACTCTAATTGGGATTCCTACTTTAATAATGACTCCCTAGGGCAAGTTCTTAAAAATTTCCATGACAATATATAGTATGTTAATGATGTCATAGCGCCTGTGAAATTGATTAAATTCAAAATCCCTCAAGACGATTTTATTCCAATATCATTAAGAAGAAGTTTGCGGAAGCATTCATTAAGTTACTACAGACATGACGACTTATCATCGTTAGTCGCTATCAAAACAATCCTCATTAGAATCTATGATTTGAAAAATCTAAGTCTTAAGAATAAAGAAACGCGGGCCATTCAGTCGCCACATAACACTGGAGAAATAGCCAAACTCTTCAAAATAGGTTAACAAACTCCAAATCAACATATCCAAAAATAATACACCTAGGCGGCATCACTCACGAAAGTGCTGAGGATATATGTGAGGTGTTTAGCACGCACTTTGCCAAACTATACACTCTAGAAAATGACCAGGATATTGATTTCCCTCGTAAAACAGAAAAGTGTTTAAGCGATGTAGTCTTCAACGCCCAAGAAATCGATAAAGCTATCGCAACTCTTAAGCTTACTAATACCCCCGGCCCAGATAGAATGTCTTCCGTCCTCTTACAAAATGGTGGAAATGACATGAACCTACTTCTCCTCAAGATATTTTCAACTTCGCTGAGACATGGAACATATCGAATTAGCTGGAAGAAATCTTACGTTGTACCCATTCACAAAACCGGACCTACGGCGGACATAGATAACTACCGCCCCATCAACATCAATTCCGTGGTTTCACGTGTGATGGAAAGGATTGTAAAGAAGCAAATTCTTCAGTGTTTGCTTTCGAATGACTTAATATCCCCTTTCCAATACGGTGACCTGAGTGATGGCGGCCTGCTTAAAACTTGGGCTACCAAATTTTTTCCGTCACTTTATTGCATCTGATTTCTTGGATTTATTTTGTTTTAATTATTCAATTATGTGTCCAACACGTGTTACTTACTCTCGCGATTATTTAAAATGTTTTCAACCGGATAATTTACGAGTATATAATAACCTTAAGAAAAAGCATCATGGTGGGTGGCAAAGATCCTTAAAGTGTACTCCAATGCATCAGATGACTGTTCCTGTGATTATGAGCACTAATTGCAGGTCATTATCGAACAAGGTTAATCACTTGGATTCTCTATTATATTCAAATATTTATCGTAATACAGGTGTAATAACGCTTCAGGAAACTTGGCTACATGAATCATATGATGACAATTTAATCTTACTAAATGGTTTCAATATGTACAGACAAGACAGAAGTAGTTCAAGGAAGAAGCGAGGCGGCGGTGTCGCTACTTTCATCAATTCTCAGTGGTCTGTTGCCAACAACGTCTGTTTTAAATTCTCAAATGATAATATTGACTGTATAACTGTCAAGTGTCGACCTAAACACCTATCTAAATACAAATTCATTTATATCGCGAATATTTATATCACACCTTGTTGTAGCACTTCAGAATTATCTATGCTTGCTGATGAATTCACTATTTTCGCTGCCGCCTCTTTTGGTAACTCCCTCTCCATAGTGACAGGTGATTTTAATTCATGTGACTGCAGCTTTCTCACAGTGATAGGTCATGAAAATGTTGTTAAATTTCCCACCAGACTGGATAATTCCCTTGATCTTGTATTTATCAATGACTCCGGAATATACGAAGCTCGTAAAAGAGCTCCACTGTTTAACTCAGATCATTGTATTGTACGGGTTTTACCTAAAATTTATGGAAAATTACACAAGAGAACTTTTTCACACCTTTCCAAGAAAACTGTACATGGATGTTACTCTATGGAGAATGTTGAGAACCTCAGAAGCATGCTCAAAGATACAAGGTGGGACCTGTTTAAAGAAAACTCTCTTGATGACACAATTTCTAATATTACAAGTTATCTCAAATTTTGTCTTGACACCTGTTGTCCCAGAGAAACGCTCCTTATCAGATTCGACCGTTTCTCCTCTCCTCAACTTAAAAAGCTTCGCAGACAGAAAGAAAAATTATATAAAATGAAGGATAATGGTGGTTTGAAAAGAATTAACATCCTAATAAAGTCCGAAATGCACAGATTGAATTCATTTTACAACCAAAAGTTCATGTCCTGTAAAAATGCGTCTAACATATGGAAACTTTTCAAAGAAATTACTGCTGGTAAGCAGATGAACAGTTTTCCTTTTCCCCTTGATGTTTCCAAACTAAACAATTCCTTCATACATTCTCCCACGAATGCCAAACTTTCTAATGTTACAAGTATTAATGAAACCTGCTTCCCTGGATTTACTACAAATGACGTTCTAAAATGTCTCCAGTCTATGAACCCTTCTTGTAGCCTGGGTCCAGATGGTTTGCCTAGTGTTATTTTTAAAAATTGTGCAGATATCCTGTGTTATCCTCTCATGGACATATTTAATGATTCTTTTTCTAAAAATGTCGTGCCAGCCGCTTGGAAGGACATTAAAATTGTACCTTTTCCTAAGTCGTCTACTGCGACAAGTTTTAAATTCAGACCCATTGCTATTACTTCCCCTTTTCTAAAAGCTATGGAAAAGTTGCTCTTACTTAATCTTCAACCTTCACTGAAAGCCTTTAATGATCCCAAACAATTCGCCTACAAACATAGTAGAAGTACTTTGGACGCAGCTGCAGTCCTGTATCATAACATTGTCTCCAGCTTAGACAAGGGGGCTAAATTTGTTCGCTGCACCTTTCTAGATTATACATCTGCTTTCGACTCAGTACCTAGGGACATTTTACTAAACAAGCTTGCTGAAACTGAAACTGACTGTTGGGTAGTCCAATGGCTCCATTCTTATTTCTCAGAAAGAAAGCAATACACTGTATGTCAGGGAAAGTCGTCCACTTCACTGCTTACTGAGGCTGGTGTCCCTCAAGGCGCTGTCCTTTCTCCTTTTCTGTTCTCTTTCTTCTTGCATGACTTGCCTCACTCTGATGAAATGAACTTTGTTAAGTATGCCGATGATCTAACTATCTCAATGTCTGTTAACTCTCAACTTGACTGTATTAAGATTAACAATTTTCTATCAGAAATTAGCAAATGGTCTTCGTCTAACGGCCTTAAACTTAATCCTTCCAAATGTCAGACTGTCAATTTCAGTTTCCGATGTAAACGAAAGATAAATGAAGCCGTTGGTTCCTATGACCCTTGCAAAATCGATGATACCGATATAGAAAGCAAGTCTGAAGTTAAGTATCTTGGATTAGTTCTCTCTTCTAACCTATCTTGGTCTTCTCATGTCTTAGCGATTTCTCAAAGAATATTTCGTCTGACTTTTTACATTAAGAAGTTGAGGCGCTCAGGCATAACCCAACCACTCCTCTTACAGTTTGTCAACTCGTGTATCTTACCTATTCTTCTTTACTGTTCACCATTATTCTTTCCTGGTTTGCTAAAAAAGGACTATGTCATACTTCGCAGAACTCTGAACACTGTCAGTAGGACGAGTGGTATCCCATTGGGCCATATCGTTGGCATTGTCACCGATAGGCATTTGATGTCATGCAACAGATTCGCTAGAGGAATTTTGTCTGACTCTGAGCACCCACTCTACCAGCAGCTCCTACCTTGTGTCTCCTCAGGTAAAACAAGAAGTCTTTTCAGAAGACTTTATGCACGTACGTCTAAGTATAAAAATTCCACTATACCATATTTAGCACGTACTCTATGTGATGAAGATAGCGTCAGAAATGAACTAACTAACCTTCTTAGCACCACTAAATAGACCATTTCCCTCAACCTTAAAGCATCATACTTTATTGTTATTGTATTTCTTATATTTATAATCCTCTCAATATTTTCGTTTTGTTTGTATTATTTTTCATAAGTGTGGACATAATTTTAAGCTGTATTATGACTGCTAACTTTGTATTTCACCTCACTATACCATATCAACAGAACATTACACCCAATTATCCATAACATGCTAAAGTTTCCAAACTGAATCGACAATACCGTTTGAAACAAACTAACTGTTATTAGTATTTATTATTATTATATCTAATAATTATGTCGTTAATGTGGACAAATTCCTCCGATTAATTTTTGTTTTAATTTCTAATTTTATATACACTTTGAGTAAATCAGATGCAATATTGTGACAAATGCTGAGAATTCCATTCTGTATTATAAGTACTGTTTTTGGAATAAAGTAAATTATTATTGTTATTTCTTAACTAGAAGGTCGTGCATCACTTGCCAGTTAGATTATTTCGACCACAAAACTGAATGTGTAGACAAAGGTCGTTCGGCAGCAACACTATTTCTAGATGTTAGGAAAGCTTTTGATAAGGTCCCACATAAGAGACTCATATTGAAACTCCTATCTTATGGAATAAGTGGAAGGCTACTCGAATGGATAAATTCCTTTCTAACAGGAAGAGAACAGTTGGTTCAAATCAACCATCACTTATCTACATCCAAACCAATAACCAGCGGCGTGATACAAGGTAGCGTTCTTGGTACTACCCTATTCATTGTATTCATAAATGATATTGTCTCTGCGATCAAGTATGGCAAGCCGTACCTCTTTTCAGATGACCTCAAAGTTGTATATGATTTTGACTATAATGATATAAATATTGCTAGTAAAATCCAACAAGACCTAAATAGTCTATGTAACTGGAGTGAAAAGTGGCAGTTAACGTTCAATCCAGCTAAGTCTGGGATAACATACTTCGGACGTTGGAAACCTAGCATATGTCTATACATATACGGTGACCTTGTTTCAAACACGAACACCGTCACAGATCTCGGTGTAACATACTCAAATCTTACCTTTACTGAACATGCAAATAAAGTGGCATATGATTGTAAACGTCTCACCGGCTTTCTGCTTCGCGACTTTTACACTCCAGAAGCCAGATTGGCTATATATAAGATATGTATTCGTCCCAAACTTGAATACTGTGCCCACTTATACAGTAGCTTCAAATCAGAAAACAGAAAAAAAGTTGAAAGTGTCTAAAGATTCCTGACGAAACGTATATTAGGCTATGATCAGCAAATAGAACACCTTGACAGATGTATTCGACCGGACTTAGAAGCCGTATGGTTAAGGAGAGTGAAGTGCAACTTATTTCTCTTATTCAAAGTTATAAGAAAGCACTGTAGCAGTAACTCATCCATAACATGGGCTAATCTTAAATCGTATGAACTACGCAACCATGACTACCTTCTCAAGGTTAACACCCATAAACTCACCACTAGAGCCAACTTTTTCACAATTAAATATTGCAAACTTTGGAACCAGCTAATGTCTGAGATTAGATCCTGTGAAAAGCCTGACAGTTTTAAAAGGATCCTAGAAAGACATATTACCATGTCCACCCTAACCCTTCTAAAATATCACAACTGCAGGTAGCGTGGGGAGACAATGACATTTCAATATTTAACTACGGATAGCACACTAGTCTCAACACTAATATAATAATACTTAGTAATTATGCATAATCAATTCTTGACATTTGATTGTCATCACAATACTTAAATTGATTAAAATATTTATGCAGCAAATGTTCCCTCGCTTTACCACGCTTGTTTTCCCTTATAACACTAATGTATTCTTTGATAATGCCAATTATAATATTGATTATACTCTTATCATATATAGTTAGATTTACTTTACGGCTCCCTGCAAGACTAACTACGCTTCTTCAGTATACACACTGCAGTATTGTTAACCAAATGTTAAAATTCTGTTGGTTCTGTGTTAATGACTTTTTATAATATGTGTAGACAGGTTACTTTGCAATGTCAAATGTTTACTATATATACATACTTTATCTCCCTGCTGAGCGTAATCTTCTATATACCTCCTGGTCGAGGTCGAACAACCCAACATCTAAACTGAAATGACCATTTATGTTAATTCAAACTCAAATTTCATGAACGATCCGATGCAACCACTTGAAAACGCTGGCTAACATTCTGTACAAGGAGTATTCTTGATCTGAAATAAAGAAGCAACTGGTTTTCAAACAGTTATCAATGTATTACTCAACTTACATGTACAGTCTGCCATGCTGACGCAAATGGCGCAAATGGAAAGTTCTAGAATTGACCCCATTTGATGCAGTAAAACAATCTAACATTACCTTATCTAATTTTCGTATCAAAGATCAAAGTTTCTTTCCTATTATAAAACTACGATAAGACTGCTGACAAAAATGGAATAAATACATTATTGAATCAAAATAATACATCAATAAACTTTATCTCACGGATGCTGTTCACAACAAAGTTTTATAGGAGAATTGACTTCAAGGTTTTTTTCCCAGATATTTGTATTACATTCGTCTGAAGTCTGGGTTTTTTGTTAATGCGAAGACAATATTTCTATATCTCTTTGTGTGTTACACAGACAGACTATTTTGCATACTGTTCTGACTGACCCTAAAGTTAGATTGAACAAACAAACTGTAATTTATATAATAACTTATCCATGCCTGTACAATTGGTATGTTCCTGCATAAACAGGAATAAATATATATATATATGATAATTTAGTAAAGTAAGTCCTGCCAACCGAACTTACTTTCACTTCTTACTACCTACATTGAACTGTAACTGTAGTGTTCTGCTGAATCTTTCTCCACTATTCACAAAACCTATTCTTTTTACTCTTTAAGGGCTTAACATCTTATAAGCTAATCTGTTCATTAGGACGCATGCACACATATATAATATGTTCATAAATCTGTACGTGGAGATCTACCGGAAGCACTCACTAAGAAAGCTAGGGAAATGGAATGTGAGGTACGAACGTGTCTGGAATCAAGCAATATATTTGCTGTAGCCATAACAATCAGAGCCTAACATCATAAAAGGAGGGAGGGTGGCGCATGCTGATCAGTAGATATGGTGGTGGTCACTAAGGTGAATCGCCCCATTCTGCAATTTGACGGCTCGAGATTTTTATGAGGGCTTAGATCATTATCTTGAGAAAGATAATAATGATCGCCTAGGTAGATCATGCTTCTGCCTTTAAACATATACCATTCGCTCAGCCTATTGTTGAGATGCGACCACGTGGGCTCTGCACAAATTTATGGGGCATCTTATAAATTAACCTGCTTTCCAATGTCGAATCTTCGAATATCCCTTCACAATGTCTCATCTCATTCATTTTCTAATAACGTCTTCACTTGCTCATTATATTCCATTAAACCTAACACTTTATAGCTCTTTATGAATTTGATTCGACTTATTTTATTCCTATTCTCTATCGGGTACGGTTGTGCACCAAATACACAAAAGGTATGAAATTAAAACAACCGGCTTGTGGATAATTGTATTAAAACCACAAGTGGACATCATGATAGTTAGACCTATATGGGTAGCATGATACATTGCAAATGAACTTTGTCAGCCTAGGGATTATAGTCTCCCATTGTATTTCCTTTATGAATGCATCTATTAATGATACATTGCATTTACCTATTTCATTACACTTTAACGATTCACCTTAGCACCTTTACTTTTCTAAAGCAGCTTACTATCCCTTGTAAACGTTGTACTTACCTCAATATTGGTCGGTTATAGTATGCCTACAACTACGGGTTGAAAACGAAACGAAGTCAATTTTCCCGCGCAACCTGGAGGACTACTGTTCCATTCAATAATGATACGACATGGGTCAGACAATATGTGTATTTATATATATCAAATATTTAGCTGTTGAAACATTATTAACTTGTAGACAATCTACTATTTGACATTATATCATACTTGATCGTGCCTGTAAAAATGGCATGCATTTTCATGTAAATTTATGTTTATATGAAAATATAAATTATTATTATGAATCTGTCTGAGTCTTCCGATGAGTTTATTGCCCTCCAAATCTTTACGTAGTCAGCGTAAAGAAGCGCAGAGCAGTTCAGTTGACAGGGCAGGTCGTTGATAAAAATCAAAAACATCAACGGCCCTAAGATAGAACCCTGAGGAACCCCTGATGCCGAGGTGTGCCAGGATGATCGGATGCGGTTGACTTTGGTGCAGAATTCTCTCTCGCCTAAATAATCTTTCAGCCATGCGAGAAGTGCTTCAGAAACACCCGCCTTGCTTAATTTGTGAAGGAGCAGACCGTGGTGAACTGTGTCGAATGCTTTCGCAAAGTCGAGAAAGATCACATGGATTGGTAGCTTTACGTCCCAGGATAGTGTCCAATCGTTCCAAGCTAGTAGAAGATTCGTCACACAGGATCTTCCCCTCCTGAAACCGTGCTGTACTTCATGGAGTAGGTAAGTCCCGTCGAAGTATTTTCTCATGTGGCCGTCAGTGAGACTTTCCAATATCTTCGATATCACTGGAAGTAGCGCAACTGGTCTGTAACTGGTCGCGTTCTGCCGGTCACCACCCTCGAAGATAGGGGATAGGTTGGCTCGTTTCCATTCACATGGAAGTTTCCCTACATCAATGGAGTATTGAAACGGATCACTTAGGGGTTGGCAGAGACCTACTGAACACTGCTTCAGGACGGATAGTCTGATGTCATCACAACCTGAGGACTTTCCCGAAGTCAACTTTCCCAATTTAACGAGTACCATAGCCGGGGTAATTTGAAATGTACCCAGCAGGTTTTCGCGCGTTGGTTTTGCATTGTAATCTTGATGCTTTACGGGGGAGATATCCTCGTTACTGTTTAGTTGCCTATGAAAGGCTACACTGAATGTCTCTGCCATTTCAAGACTAGTAAGAGATTTCCTATCAGAACCCACTAGATTGCATGCTCCCTAGTTGGTCGGTTTTCTTTCAGACAAACCTGTTTAGGCTTTTGGGGTTCACGAGAAGCTTATTGGCGAGGTTTCCCTGAAATGTCCTTCTATCACTCCGGACTCGTATGTTACATCGATTCCTGAGTTCAAGGTACACTTCAGTTACCCCAGTGGTTGCTGATCTTTCTATAAGTGGATTTGGAGAATCACGCCTAAAATGTGATTGAGACAAGTTGATGATACTTTTGTAGTGCTGCAATAACCAACCCGAAAAAACAGAACACAGATCGATGACTCGAGAATCCTTTATTCTTGCACCAATATGGAACCAACAATAAGGTTATTATACACAAAGTCTAAGAATAATTGTCACAAAAATAGTTCTGATAGTATTTCTCCGTCTTCTAACCTACACTAATTGTATCTGTTATTATTATCTCTTTTCTTTTGTCGACGACACCAGGGAACCAACTTCATTCACAGCAGAAATACAGTCTTAACACACCGCATACTACAAACAACGCGATAATCCCAGCACCACTCATTTTGGAGTCAACTAAGGCTACCACAGCAGAGTGACTGGATGAACTGGGCTGAAGTTTACCGAAGGCCAGGAACCTCTACCTCACAACCAAGAAGCGAGCAAAAGGGATCAAATTGGCTTACACCGGTTGGTAATGTTTAGATGCACCACCGATTGGCTCCGTTCAAAGAAGCGGTCTCTTGGAATAATCTCAGTGTGTGAATAAAAGTAAATTAGGCATTGTTAGTGTGGAGCAATTCGTACTTTTTATGTGTAGCTGAATTATAGGACACCAGAATGAGGGAGTGACTAGAGTCTCTTATGATTTTTTAACCTTCAAATACAAGTAGATGCGCTGTTAGGTCGTAACTTTTTGTAATGAATAAGTGATTGTAGTATTTATCTATTTATTTCTGTTGAACAAGGAGTACGCTTCTGCGCTATCTCTCTGTTTCTCAGTCTAGCTTAATGTGATGTATCGTCTTAAGTCAACTTATCACCAGACTCTGTCGATCGACTTAGTTTTATATATAACTTAGGATGAAAAGTAATTACTTTATAGAGCCATATCAATACAACACACCTAAGGAAATGGCAGTTTCACAAAAATGGAGAACGTTCAAGTCGTCACAACAATATCTACACTTCCATATTCGTTTGTTTAATATATATTCATCTATAGATGAATCACACAGTAAAAAGCATTATTTACTGGAGACGTTTCGAACAAAATATATTGTTCATAATCATATCAATTATAAACAAACAACTTCTAAACTAAACTTCCTCTTAGATCACGGGATATTTCCAAGCAGGAAAATACATGTGTATTTCTCCAAATACCACTGATATTAGCTGGTTCTCATTGTCATACTTCGCTCTATGCCTGGTAATGTTTCTTATCGCCAACTAAGATGGTAAATTACCTACTGATTTTTAACTGTTTGTGGCTTATATGGATTAGTTATTCGCAGTTGTGTATCATTTATCAGGATAACTGCTACATAATTGTATATATATATATATATATATATGTATATATATATATATATATATGTATATATATATATATTCAACGAAAATGAACTCCGATAAGTAAAAGCTAAATATTAAAATTTATTGATGAGTTGTGTCGTTTTATCTTGGTTGACCCTCATATACTACGTAAGCCACGCTAACATACTTATCTGTTCTTCCGTCAGTCCAAAAGTATGCTGAGTTCTCATCGTTGCTTGTATTATATCATCAAACAGTTTTAACAAGCTGCCTTGCGTTAAACTTTATTGATTTTCGATTTAACGGTATCTTAGAGTTCAGTAAATGGAAGTAAACTCACTATCTTGATTGTCAAGTATTATATCTGGTTTCTTCGATGTGCCTATTTAAGGTGTTCTCTCTATCGTGATTTGGCTCTAGGAATTTGTTTTGCATTATTCTTAATAATGTTTATGCATCCCTAAATGTTGTCAATGAGTTCTATTTTGACAATATTCGCTCACAGTGGCTTCCCTTTGTGTGGTTTCTTCCCGGTATGCTGCGAAACATCCATTTACTCTTCCCTGTTAACTATAAACTACCCTCCCGGGCTAATTTCACCAGATGAAAGGACTACTTAAGACTGGAATTATGTTCAAAATAATATGATGGCTAGATGCTTATGTTTATTGACTCTAATGTACTTCTATATCTGGGAAAATAAGGACATTTCATAAGTTGAGGTTACTTACTTCAATTTACAATAATTTTTAAGTTTTTTTCAATTGGCTTTTTATTGTATTCACTGTGAGAGATCAATTAACAGCAGAATATGGATCACCTAGGTGTATTTGTATTTTTCATTGGTGAAGATGTCTTTCAACTGATAGGTGCCTTTGAATACTCGTTTAATGCAAATACCACTCCTGGTATTGATGATGTTTATTCTAAGAAGAGGCTGGATTTCGGATATTATGCCTCAATAAATGCTAACTGTGTGTCTGCAATATTAAAACCAATTGTAGGATAAAGAAAACGTTTGATTTTTTATTTCTGACTTGCCAATGGTGATTACGATTGAAATGCCTTCAGTAACCTTATATTCTTTAAGAAAAGAAGTGTTTCATCGGCCTTGTGACTTTCTAGAAGTGTGTGTGTGCTTCCACTACTTGGCAGCTGCCCACATCATGGAGGCTGATTTTTTCTGAGTATCTGAGATGGATAGAGAATTGGTGTTGCGTGACCCCTTAGTCCAGGGGACAACTTCTTGAGGTCGGTCACACAAGGCCTGTTTCAACTAGTTCTTTAAGTTGTGTACCTTATTATAATGACTTACTGTTAACCATGGACCACCATAGGCTGTCAGGATGTACAGTTTCTGGGGAATATCGTTTCTAACCCCACCTCTCCAGAGTAGAGACGACATAACTGACATGCTGGTTATCAGAGGGAAACACTTAACTGCTCTTACATCCCTGTTCCCCAGCAGTACGACTTTTCCAACAGACCCCAAGCATAGTGTAAACATTTCACACTATGGTGGTAACTGACTGCTTTTAGTCTAATCGCTATCCTTAAGACCTTTTCGGTATTGTAGGAGCTGCAGGAACATTAATTTTCAGCCAGTGTAGCTTGTTGGATCATTGGGAAATGCAAAACCGACCACTACGTCAAGGTAACATCTATCATTTGGGGCTTCGTGACTTACTCATATAAAATCCTAGCCTTAACTTTATACAAGGAATCTGTAAAACCATCGTCGTAACACCACTAAACTTACTCAATTTGTGCATATTACTACCCTTCAAAACATCATGAATGCATTGCCATTATATTCCTCTTCTTGAAGAAGAAAATTCTGGATTTTTTTGGACTTGTCGAGAATAGTAACTAGGTATTCATGGTGCATCATTTGCCTAATTACATCTCTGACCAATAAATCATGTGAAACCACCAAAACGCTAAAAGATTTCATGAAATCATAATAACCGTATTCACTAAAATCTCTGTTCGCTAGCCCTGGTACGGGATGGAAAAAGTGGAGAGGTGATCAGCCCATGATGTAGAGTCGTGGGATGAAGGATATTTGTGCTGCATTAGCATCGGTTGGTGCGTCACGACTCCCTGGTTGGAGTCCAAGAGATAGCTAGAATCGGTGGCTCTAAACGTTATCGGATATGGCGAAGAATCGTAATCAATGATGAATGTGCTGCAATTTCCTTCTTTCTTTCCTTCCCCACGATAATTGACGAATGCTGTTTGAACTTTTTAAATATGACTGTTTCCCTTCCAGAGGAAGTCCTCTGTCCCTTCTCTGCTTATATTTCTACTTTTAATCTATGTTTTATTATTATTGTGTGGCGCATCTTCTTGGTGCCATATGGTACCAAGTTTTTGTGTTTAAATAAATAAATAAAAATAAATGACTTGTAGGATTAAGAACATTACGCTTCGCGAAGACCGAATAATTAAGCCGTATCAATTTACAAAGTGATATTTTAAGGACAACTGATTATTATTCATAGATATTTGAAATGAAGAAATAGGTTACGTAGGATGACTTACTTACTTTACTTCGGCTATCTCCTACGGGAGGATGAGCCGGCTTCATGAACATCTCGAATCATCGCTGCCCAGGAGCGGCGATCTGATGCAACGTTTTGCGACAGAGTTATTCAATTAAGAGAGTTCATGAAGTTTCATGGGAATTCGGTACGAGTGATGTCCCCAGAATCGCTCGGCCTTTTGTTTGAGAGTGCAGCTCTAGCCTTTACACAACCAAGTGTGACGTACAAGGCAGTAGGAGTGGAGTAGGGAGTCCACTATCCATTGGCAGCCGGTGACCGGAGTTCGGTTCATACGCCTTTTTGAATGGGGCCAGACATCCAGGACATCCAACAAGCCCTTTGTCCATACGTCTGCCGGTGAGCTCCAGTGAGCTTCATACGCCAGTCGTTGGAGGTTTGGAATCAGGGTTTAGCCATCTCGCCTAGACTGTCATCCAATGGACAGTCAACCCGGTGAAGAGCGCCGGGCATCCGCTTTCGCCCTCTCACTTTGGTGAAAAAACACCTCCGCCACGTGAAGGCAGTGAGTAGGACTTCCTCAGGAGAGGCTATGTAAGACGCCTGGTCATATGGGAGCATTTCGAGAGGTGTGCGGAGGGGTGGCCAACCCACAGCGCAAGGCACCCACCCCCGACCATCCTGAGGCTTTGGAGACACTTTCTGTTTATCTTTATTTATCCCGTAGAACCAGATAAAAATAAGATAGGAGTTAATATACGTCTCGTCCATCAGTAAGAGCAAATGAATATCGTTCACAAAGAATTAGTTTCACAAGTGTGTTTTAATAGATTATAAAAAGTTTTGAACAGATTCTAATTCCTCATGTATTACAAATTATCTTATAGTTATTTTTTATAGACTATCATATGCGAATAGAACTATAGCGATACCTCTATTCACTGATAGTTGGGTTTATAGATCAACACTATTTTCACACAATAATTTAGTTGACAAAATAAACTGAGAAATGTTCAAATTAAACATTGGATTTCTTACTTTGTTTATGAATAACTATGAGTTGTGTTACATTCCCTTGAAAACTTTTTAAAATAAGTATAAAAAGCAGAAATACATACATGGATGCATTCTGATTAAAGTAACATTTGAGTACTAAATAATAAGTGTATGGGCATTGGATTCCGTATATCTACCAGCAGTATGGCGATTAACTCATTGCTTTACTATGAGAGCCTGAATAGCTCAGTGTTAACGTCTCTGACTGCAGCACTGGATGATGAAGGTTCGAATCTCAGAGGGGGCATGAGTTTCTTCAAGATTGAAGATAAACCTAAAAAGTACGAAACTTCGGTCCAGGCAGAGCTTCCTACTGATTGCCTCTAACCACCTAGTAACCTCATTTTAGCGTCGATAGCACAGCGGTAGAATGCTCGCCGACCAAGCAAGTGGTTCGAAGTTCAATCCCCCGGCTGACGCACTCCTTTACCCCGCTAAGCCAGTAATAAGACTGCCAAAGAGGGAAGGTTGGACATGGGGCTAGCACCCCCGTCACTGCTACCGAAACTTCAAGCCTCCAGCTTGAAGCCCTATGTTCCACTGGAAACGCAAAGGAATAGAATTAATTAAATTATACTATGTACTTTAAAATCTTTCACTATACTGTATGATAATGTGGAGTGAATTAGAATTAGGTCAGAAGACTGCATGACACTAGTGCTTGTAGTTGTATTATTAAAAATAATGGGCACTGAAACAGTAAGATTTCCTGTAAACTTTTTTGTCCTAATTTTATTTTATGATTTCAATGAGGTTTGGTTGCTTTTTATCCTTCGGTACTGTTTGTCTTCTTTCTTTTTATTATTTCTGCTTCACTTTTAGTTCAACACCACTGTGGTCGATATTAACAGTCTAGGCTGTTTATAGTTAGCTAATTAGTAATTAGTATATTCAAATACATTTTCTCTGCATCAGATTGTAAGCCAAAGTTATTGTTTCTTGGCGAAAAGTGCTGATGATATTACCCAAACACTTTGGCTAGGTCTTGAATCTGCAATTCACTAGTTGAAAGTGAAGCACTAAAGTCATTGAGCCACATTTACACATAGACTATCTCACTTCTTTGTGAATTCTTACTCTGATATTTATATCTCCATATCATTATGTGCGACATAGCGAAGATTCTCAATCAGATATTGAGAAGACAAAGGGAATATATGAGCAAAGAATATTCTCTTCGATAAATTCCTCGTTTGAATCTATATTATTTATATGCATATTATTTAAAAAGTAATGTCTGTCGACAACAATAATGTTTTCAAGGATAAACTACTTAACTTTGCCTCGATTTTGTGCATCTATCAGTTTGACTGCTCCTGTTGAGCCAGTTACATAGGGTGTACAATTAGGCATGTTTACCGTCGGATTTCCGAACATCATTCTCTATGGTGGAGCAACGGACAAACAAAGTCTATTCGTAACTCTATTTTAGCTCACAATTATACATACTGAACATAAAAATGATGTTAACAAGGCCCTTAACTGTATCTATCGTATTCCCATTAACTTCAATTTTTGCTCACAAGTTCGTCTTTTATATACAAAGCTGAAGCTGTCGAAATCCCCCTTAAAACGTCTTACTTATGTGTTCAGAAAAAATTTGTTCCGACGCCTTCCCTACCTTTGCCATCATTGTTTTAAATGTCTTTAACTGTCGCGTAAATTTTCTTAATTTTATCTGGTATTCAACTTAGTGTTATTTTACATATATAACCGTAAAGCCTAACAAGGAAGTTATCAAAAAGAATATTCTTTGTTCAAACTTTCTTTTGTCTTCTAAATATATATTCTGCTTGGAAATATCACCATCATTTCTTGTTGAAACACGTTACATGGAACACTTTCTTTCTGGTAATTAATAGCCTATGCGCTACTACCCATTTGTCCAGGCTGAAGTGGACCTGACCTAGTGGGATTTCAAACCTGAACCGATTGACGACTGTTTACAAGTCAAATGATTAAGTCAAGAAGAAACTCCTCTGCATATCTGAGATAAGCGTGGGCTTCAATCTTTGTTTAGGCAGAGTGTAGTTTAAGTGTGAAGGCCTTTTTTTTTTAAAAAAACTTTAAAGTGTTATTTTTAAACTTGCCAAAGTGGCACTTATAATAAGTGATCCATTTGTCATTAGTCTTTGTTCTTAAGATAACAGATCAGATTGATGAATAACCAACCATCTGTCAAAACGAATGACTCATCATCTATTAGAAAGAATTAGTTTTAAAAGAAGAAGAAGAGAAGTTAATAGCTCAGCAACACAATACTTTTATTCATTGTGTAAAATACTTATTGACTAACGCTCAAGTTTGACATCATTTAAAACCATAATGTCTTACTATAGTTTAGTATAGAATTCTCGATATTGTTTTAAGCTTTCTTACTTTTCTAATAATTATCATCTTATGGTTATGACAGACAATTGCTTTCACTACCTCCTACCACTGAGGCTTAATTAATCATTATTGGCGTTAGAAACAATGCTTAATCTTATCTTCCTGATCAGATCTTAATATTGTTGTTTTAAATGCCAGGCATATTTGTCTTAACCTTTTGTTTTCATGCGAGGAAACAATTGAAGCATCAAGTTTCAAAATTTCTTTTTTTGTTGGATTTCATAATGATTAATCATTCATTCATTGACGAAACTGATAAGGCGACCGTATTACACATTTTACGACCTCTGACCTGTAATTGTAACCCTGCCCCCCCCCACCGTCACCACCACCATCATCATCATTTTCTCACCCCTTCTCTCCTCTCCCCTTCCCTCATGTTTCATTTTTCTTTACTTATCTCTAACTGTGTTTACTTTCATATAAATCTAGGACAAATTACATTGGTCAGAAATTACTTCTATATTTGGTGTAAAATGAAGTATATATAAGGCGAAGGTAAATATTCGTCTGGTTAAGCTTCGTTTAAACAATTTTCGAAGGTAAGCTCTTTATTTTTTTGGCGTTTGTTTTGATATTTTATTTGCATGGTGTTTTGTAAGGACTTTATTCCGTCATGAGTTGACATTGTGTAGAGTTACAGAACCACTAAGAGAATTAAGGAGGAGCACTGGACTTCCGTCTGGAGTCTCTTCAGCAGCATTTACCCACAATTCTACTAGGATTTAAATCCAACACCTTCAGGTTACGAAGCTAGTTCACTGACTATATGAAGTCACTGGTTTGGAATTCCACTACCCTTGAATTCTAGCTTCGATCATTTCGTGATAGTGTGCTGCTGACAACCCATGAATTCCTTAGCGTGAAGTGATGACAAGGCAAGAGATGTTAAGATATGAGTTGTAAACGACAATTTTTGACCATTGTTATAATGTAGTGTCGACAGTTTACGACAGGCCTTGATGGGGGGAGTGTGTTGTAACTGTCGGACGAGGTAAATATTTCAGGCACTTACTTATAAGACACTCCACTCATTTATTTTGTTGTTCGAAATACAATGGGCTAAATAAAGCGTGTTATTTATTGTAACTGATTTCTCAAACTTTAAAAGCACCTTGATGTGTGGTACTCACTATTTAGATATTGTATTATTCAACTGCGTGTGATAAAAAGTTTTTATATTTGTATTGAGGGACTGTCGATTATTACTAAACATATTCAGTAGTTTATAGGGATCTGATTTGATTCAATTTTGACTATGTGTTGATATCAGTTAGAGAATCACTGGAAACCAGCAGCGAGTACTGGGCAGCTGCTTTGTCCTAGTTAGGGACTCATCGTCAGTGGACATCCACCGTCAAGGTTCGAACCTTGGGGCCTTTAGATTACAAGACTAGCTCGTAGACCATTCAGCCACTAGGACCTGACTGTGAATGGCCCATGATTTCTGACTTCTATCAATTCGTGATTTTAGCGCGACTGGCACCAGACAATGTCATCGCTGGTGAGTATTTGTCCTCACTTCCGACTGTGTGTGCAGTCCACTGGTCATGAATTCTTATCCCAAATTAGGACGAAACAGCTGTCAAGTACTTTCTGTCCAGAGTCATCAGTAAATGGTCTGAGTCTAACAGTCTTAAACTGAATCCTTCTAAATGTCAAACTGTAAATTTCAGCTTAAGATGTAAACGACAGTTAAAAGAAGCCGTCGATTCTCATGATAGTTGTAAGATTGACGACAATGATATAGGAATTAAATTAGAAATTAAGTATCTTGGACTTATTCTCTCTTCTGATCTCTCCTGGTCTTTCCATGTCTCAGCGATCTCCAGTAAAATATTCCGCCTGACATTTTATTTACATTAAGAAGTTAAGGCACTCGGGTATAACTCAACCCCTCCTGCTCTTACAGTTCATAAACTCTTGCATCCTACCTATTCTTCTTTATTGTTCACCCTTATTCTTTCCTGGTTTGCTTAAAAAGGACTTTGTCACAATTCGTAGAATGCTGAAGACTGTCAGTAGGGTGAGTGGTGTCCCAGTGGACCACATAGTTAACGTTGTTGTCGACAGACACTTGACTTCGTGCAATAAATTTGCTAAAGGGATTTTGTCTGACTTGGAGCATCCACTTTACCCTCAGCTTTCACCTTGCATCTCCTCTGGTAGAACAAGAAGTAACTTCAGAAAACTGTATAAAAGTATAAAAATTCTATGATACCATACTTGGCACGTATTTTATGTGATGAAAATAGTGTCAGGCAAGAATTGACTAATCTTTTTTCATCTAGTAAATAAACAATCTCCTCCATCCATATTGATATACCTTCAAGTTTTGCTTCTATTATTTCTATTATATTTATGGTTCTGTTGATTCTTTGTTTTCACTTTCATAACTGCAAACACTAACTTATCTCTATGACTGCTGTAATCTTTGTTTTTTCCCTCACCATATCATGTAAAGAGAACATCATATTCAATATTTTTAATCATGCAAGGATTTGTATACCACATCGACAGTACTGTGTGAAACAAGCCCACGGCAATTTCCACTTGTATTATTATCATTACCTTAGCTGCTATCATTATTATTATTATTTCCATTTTATATGCTGCATGTTTTTGACATTACCCCTATTGTAAATGTGAAAAATTTTCTGTGTGATTAATTTTATTTATAATTTGAGGAAATTAGATGCAAGATATTGTGATTAATGCTGAAAATTCCATTCAGTATCACAAGTACTGTTTTTGGAATAAAGTAAATCATTATTATTATTATTATTATTATTATTATTATTATTATTATTATATTTAAATCCCAAAGTTTACATGAACAAAGATTTAGGTCAGTGTACGTGAATATCCTTAGATTTTGTGATTCCCGAATGTAATCTTGTAATCTCATTCGAACATACTATTTCAAGGCAGATATCTAATAAGGGAGGCGAGGGGTGATTCCATTTTTATTTAGTCTCTTTACATCTTTTAATTAATATGTATCATCCTTCATGACGTAATCAGTATCTGATATCAGATATTATTATTATTATTATCCCCTTGGGTTCTGAGTGAAACACTGTGTTTAAACTGCACATCTCCATGCCACCATTATTACCTATAAGCCTTCATCACATCGCGCCACGTAATCTCCTCCTTGTCACCCTTGGACGCTTAACTCATCGTTTCCCAGTCGAGGGCTAGCTTGGCATGCGATGTCATCCAACAGTCTCCTCAGCGCGTGTGTCCGATCCGTCTGTCCGTCTTTCTCCGGAATATTTCTTGAGCAAAAGTTTCCCAGAGTTTCTTGTTGCTATTTACTGTCTGGCCGGTCATCTGATCTTCAGCCTGGAGCGAAGCAGGCAGCTGTTGGTGAAATTATTCTACACATTAACCTGTTAGAAATGCTTCGCGTGACGTGTTCGCCAAGTTTCTCAGACAGTCACATGCAGAAGAAGTGACTGACTTAACCTATTGGTGTTGAAAATCCGAATTTCTTTTGTTTATGCTGAGGAAAGCAGCTTTCCAAACTGATTACAGAGTGATGAATGTCTGTCTGTCTTGCCTTTCCAATTCTGACCAGCTTTGACATCCTCGTGACTGCTGTCGTCTGTAGTTGAAACGGTGATTCCTAAATGAGTGATAATTATTGGTGCTTGTTGTGGTTGTTGTTGTTGTTAGCGCCAAATATACCAAAGGGAATGGAAGTGGATTGGATACATATTGAGCAGAACGTTGAGTGACATCACGCTTAAGGCCGTAGACTGTAACCCTATTAGGAAACGACAAGTTGCGTGTGCGTCCTAGGCTGAAATGGAGGAGATCATGTGAAGGGGAGATGAGAGCTGATAGGTAATCGTGGCGCCAGCTAAAAAGGATGAAATGGTGAAGTGCTGATACAACTATATGTTCCACTCGGAATCCAAGGGAATAATAATAATTATTATTATCATCATCATAATTTATCTATTTAGAGAAAACCTTATAGTTCTCACAGATTCGAATACATGTATTGTGACACCATGAGGTATATAGAGTTTATCGTCTCCAGTAGTTGCTGAGACTCAATTACCTCTCTACCTACGGCAACAGCAGTATCGCAAAATGTGTTTACATATCAATGTGTATTTCATCTCAAAGCATCTGTTAAGCAGCACTGTTATTTCATGTCATATGACTTATGTATTGATTCTAGCTAGTGAGTAATGTTCATTATTTCTTTTATTATTAGATTCCTTTACAGTTAATATACACACAACATTGTCATTCGTGACGAAGTAACAGCAGTAGTGGTAGTGTAGCGCAGGTTCTAATTCGAAAATATGTCTCAACATGTGTTGAATATATTACAGAATCTCGTGAGTTATATGTTGAATCTTTTGTTAATTATTTCCTGTTTATGTTATTCCATATGATTAGATTGTGGTGGTGGTGATGGTGTGATACAGACAATGTGTTCCAACAACAATGGAATATGGTTCTCACATATTCCCACAGTTCAATTCGACATTAGCAACAAAATACGATACATCTATTTGAACATTCTATTTGATGTTAGAGACAGAATCCCTTTCCCACGGTTATCTACTGCATTGACAACAGAACACCATGTATAATTGAACATTCTGAAGACGCTGACAAAATGCAGAGTCTTCTGAACACCTTTAGCTGCAATATGGGGATGTTCGGCATGCGATTCGCTCCCACCAAATGTAAGATGATGTTACAGGACTGGACGACACTGAGTCCTAGCTTAGAAATAGGAAGTGAAGTGGTAGAGCACGTTGACCGCTTCACTTATTTAGGAAGTACCATCAGCCCCAACGGGTTGGTCACCGACAAAATTTCAGCACGGATACAGAGGGCTAGTTTCGCATATGCCAGTTTACGCCGCCTCTGGCGTAGACGTGGTATCCGGCTGGCTATCGACCAAAGGGCGTGTGTGCTGCTCAGCAGTCCGCTCGGTCCTCCTTTATGGCTGCGAGTGAGACCTGGCCATTGAGAGTGGAAGACATGAAAAGATTGGCTAGCTGTCTTTGATCATAGGTGTCTGCGTTCTATCTCCCGTGTGAAATGGTATAATAGGGTGAGCAATATTGAGGTTAGGCATCAATGGAGTGAGTGCTAGATAAGGAGGGGAAATCAATCGACGAGGCTGTGAAGTTACATCGATTGAAGTGGTTAGGAAATGTGTTACGCATGCCTAGCCATCGCCTTCCTCGATGGATGATGTTACTTACTTACTTTACTTTACTTCGGCTATCTCCTACGAGAGGATGAGCCGGCTTCATGAACTCTCGTTCATGAAGTTTCATGGGAATTTGGTACGAATGATGTCCCCAGAATCGCTCGGCCTTTTGTTTGAGAGTGCAGCTCTAGCCTTTACACAACCAAGTGTGACCTACAAGGCAGTAGGAGTGGAGTAGGGAGTCCACTATCCATTGGCAGCCGGTGACCGGAGTTCGGTTCATACGCCTTTTTGAATGGGGCCAGATATCCAGGACATCCAACAAGCCCTTAGTCCATACGTCTGCCGGTGAGCTCCAGTGAGCTTCATACGCCAGTCGTTGGTGGTTTGGAATCAGGGTTTAGCGATCTCGCCTAGACTGTCATGCAATGGACAGTCAACCCGGTGAAGAGCGCCGGGCATCCGCTTTCGCCCTCTCACTTTGGTGAAAAACACCTCCGCCACGTGAAGGCAGTGAGTAGGACTTCCTCAGGAGAGGCTATGTAAGACGCCTGGTCATATGGAAGCATTTCGAGAGGTGTGCGGAGGGGTGGCCAACCCACAGCGCAAGGCACCCACCCCCGACCATCCTGAGGCTTTTGGAGGATGATGTTAGCTGACATGGGGTCAGGTTGGGAAGGAGCTAGCGGCGGTCAAATCAAAGCATAGCCTCACCAGTCAATGAAATCTACAACAGTTAGTTTAAGCCACGTAGGAAGGTGTAGACTTCCTGACTGGTTGGGGTCCTCGGGACGGCAGAAACCAATGGCTGAAAACGATCGGTGACATGGCTCAAAATCGTTCTCAATGGCTGGTGCAGATGCATCCACTCCTTGTGACTTATAATGTGCAATAAAACTATATGTTTCTTCGATATTACTATTCTTTTTGCCTCGTATCTCTGTTTACTGTCTCTGTTTTGCATTTCTTTTTACTTTCTTCTTTTGCTTTGTGTGCTAAGTGAAGTGTGGCGACTCGAACTGCTGCACATTCGTGCAAAGTTCTACGTTGAAACCAGCCAGCCAGCCATGTCGTGTGGTGTGGTGTAAAGCAAAATCACACGCTCAGTGACTGGTTAAAAAGTATGACCTATATATATATATATATATATATATATATATATATATATATATATATATATTCTTAAACTAATCCCTGAGCATGTGCTTTTGGTTTAACGTTAATACGACGTGAAATAGAATGGTTCAAGTACATATATATGGTATTCTGTTGCTAATGCAAATATTGAACTGTGGGAATATGTGAGAACCATATTCCGTTGTTGTTGGAACACATTGTCTGTATCACACCACCACAAATTTAGTCACACCTCAATAAACTCACACGACTATCACAAATAGAAACAAGATATATGCCTTACGTAGAATTCTCAATGAAGTTGGTATCAGGGTTGCGTTTAAACCGACGAACTCGCGCAGAGATAGACTTTATAGGCTTAAGAACCCGCTCGATAGATCCGATTAAGAAAAATAACCTAATTTACTAAATACCATGTAATGAAAGTTTGTGAGGTCAATTACACATAGGTCGAACTAAGTAGATCAGAGTCAATCAGATTGTCGAAATATAGGAATTCAGCTAGATCTAGAATAATTGATCGTATTCCACACGGTAGGGTGGAACACAGGGTGAAAGTATTAAAAAGTAATATAGTTAGGTGAAGAGGGGCAGGCAGATAAATCACTGAATCTTCGTTTATCAATTCAACACTGCACATGTGAAATCGAAGAGATTTGGAAAGTGACAACAAACAACATGGGGAAGAGAGACTGAGAGAAAGAGATCAAATGTATATTAAAAGAAAATTTATGAAACCGTGTAACTAAATTGATATATGATTATGACTGGCAATAATTTATGCTCCAAACATCATCCAGTTATTAATACACCGCATCATCACTGTGTGTTGTACGTTGGTGGTTCAGCGGTAGAGCGCTGGCTGGCGACCATGCACGTGGTCCGAGGGTCGAGTCCCGGCCGGTGCACACCTTTGCCTCCCCCTTCGCTGGTGACAACCTGGATCAGGAGAAAAGGTGTCGGGCTTGAGGCGGCTAAGTTAAACTTTAAGCACCACTAACTACCAATCAAAGAACGACCTTTAACGGACCAATCGCACCAAAGAGGGATTTTTGATTAAAGAAAACGTATATTTATGGAAAAAATACATAATAACTGCATAAAACGGTTACATAGGGTATCTTTCCCTAGCACGTGACAGAAACATCTTGCAATTTAGCATAGGAGTGTCAATAGAAAAGTTACACCACATTCTATACATACATTCATCCAAATGACTATAAATGACATCCTTTTGAGATCCATTTATAGCCCTAATCCTGTTTTTTAATCTTCCCCAAAAGCCGTCTATAGAATTCATGTGTGTCCTTGTAATTGAATCCACAAAATCACTGGAATGGTTCACTCTGCGATGAATATATCCAAGAGGTGACAGCGAGTCATAACTTTTCCATTCATCATTATGTACCATGGATCCCTGTTTCACAAGTCGTGTGACAATAGGTATTAAGGTAGTAGACTTTCTGTCTGGAATTCTCTCCACGAATCCTTTCTGCAGGGAGGTGTCACCTAAACATTGTTGACTCGCTCAGGACCACGGTTGTTTTTTCTTCAGTAGCATAGTTTCGTCCACATGTGCGACGATACCTTCTCCGCTTAACAATGAAGTAATTCTCTCCATTTTCCATGATGCGATATCTTTGCAGTGCTGGTACCACTGAACTGTTGAAACGATGCTATTTTCGGTTTCAGCAGCTGCGCCTCTCACAGGCTGTTTTAAAACCCATTAGTTACAAATATACAAAATCTGGGTTAGGGAGAGAAGCGACCTAGCAAAAAATGTTCCTACGAAATATTAAAATTATCAGCTTACCGTCCCTAATACTAAGTCTTCTCAAGCAAAGTGCACGACGATGGACATATCCATCAATCGACCTGCTAAAGCTTTTTAAACTTATGATACCAGCACATGAACAAATCCTCTCCTTCCTAAACAACCTAAAATCCAGGCAATACTGCAAAACCTTATCCTCCTCAAACTGCAAGCGCAAGTTCGTTAGGGCACGCATTTGATACGAATCAAGCGCTATACAACCTTGAACTCACGTGGATGAACTTCATTGGACCATTCGAGGTCGTTCGCTGATTGGTAGTTAGTGGTGCTTAAAGTTTAACTTGGCCCTTGAGGTTAACAATCTCATCCCGTAAAAGTAATAAACACCACTGCTACAGAAACTTCAAGGCTAAATCTTGAAGCCCTATGTTCCACTGGGAACGTAAAGGAATGAAAAAAAATCACCGTGTATTGTATAAAATAAACTTATCTAGTATGGAATGATACTCTATCATAGTGCCCAAAATAGTTACTCCTACATTGTCGTTTATGTTGCTTTGTTTACTCGTGCCATTACTTTTTCAGCTGAATTGTTGCAGGTATGAACTTGTTTTGTGCGTGTGTGTATGTTTATGTGTCTGCGTTCGTGTGTTTTGGCATAAAACTTCTCAGTTGATGAATAAATTATTGATTTGTAGGAATTTGATTGATTGGTTACAGGAGATTTCATCATTAGCTGACATCGGTTAGAGAACCATTGGAAAACCTGCAGGGAGTACTGCCGGACAGCTGTTTCGCCAGCCTAGTTTGGGACTTGGGGTTCTAGTGGGAAGTCGTGACCAGTCGGGTGTGAGGACAAATACTCGCCGAAGACATTGGTTAGCGGTCGCGCTATGTAGTCAATTGGCCAGAAGAAATTGGAATTCATGGACTGGCCATTGGATCGGGTCCTAGTGGCTTATGAATGGTCTACGAGCTTGCTAGCTTTGCAACCAGAAGGTCCTGAGTTCGAACGCTGTCGGTGGGTGGGTGGTGCGTGCTGATGAAGAGTCCCAAACCACGGCGATATGAACAGCTGTCTGACAGTACTCCCTGGCAGGTTTTCCAATGGTTCTCTAACCACATGTGTCAGCTCATGATGAAATCGTGTAACGAGTAAATTATTCACCTCTTTTCCTTTTTTCATTTGTACACAGCTTACCTGTTTACGGTCGTATTGTTCAATTCGATATGTGATTAGATTTCTACCGAATGGTTCATTAGCTCCAAGATTAGATATTTATTATAATAATAATCAGATTCTATGTGGAACAACTACTCTGCATTATGATAATGATGATTGTGATTGTAATTGTTCACTAACAGATTCAAATGTGGTAAGTATAACAACTTATACAAGCTCCATATATACATATATTAGTCTTGTATGTTGTGATAAAGTTGTTTTTGACTAGATACCCTGAGCCTAGTAGTCGCTAATGTCATGCGTATCTACACTCCTTGTTGTGTGTCGGTGCAGACTGAATTCTATCATAAGCATTAATAAAAAGACAGTTGCAGCGAAGAAAGAAAATTTTCTTTTCCACGAAATCATCAACTAGGTAGACAGCTGTACATTCTCGTGTATTATTTATAATAATAATAAATGGTTGGGGAAGTTCTAGAATAATTTCTCGTCAAGGGTCAGATTAATAGAATTACAATTAGGAAATTAAAATGCCATAATAAAAAAGGGGGACAGAGTAGCATCATAATTACTGAGAAGATTGATATAACGTGTAATTAGGGGGTTAGAAATGTAGAAATAACAACAATAGACAGAATGTTGTGCGCCGGTGGCATAGCGGTTAGGACGCTCGCCACCGAACATGCACATGGTCCGGGGTTCGATCCCCGGCCACTGGACGCACTCCTTTGCCTCGCTAAGCTAGAAATAATGCTGGTAAAAAGGAAAGGTTGGGCATGAGGCTAGCAACCCCATCCTGTAAAAAATTAAACACTGCTACAGAAACTTCAAGCCACTAGCTTGAGGCCCTATGTTCCACTGGGAATGTGAAGGAAAAAAATATATATACATATATATACAGAATGTTTGGATAACAAAATCTAGTGGGATCATAACTAATGTGACGAATAATTGTTTATGCAATCAGCAATTAAATGTGTAGAAACAATAAAACGACAAATTAGACAGGTAGTTCGGATATGACAATATGGTAGTGTAAATAGGGATTAAGGAAAACTTAAAATAACATGAATAAACAGGAAGTTTGGATAAGAAAGTCAGTGGGATAGTCACTAATAAAAGAATTACCTGTTTATGATAGCTACGGCAGGGACAAGAGTTGAACACCACTGAGGAGCTATTCGGGCTCGCGATTGACCTCTTCCTGTAGGACTGTAGTAGGTATTTTGATTGGGCACTAGTTAGTAACTAGTGTGACGTGTCCAGCTAGTCCTTTTGTTTGGTGCAGACTGAATTCACTCAGTCAGTCAGTCAGTTAGGTTTGCAATGTCGCCATCATGCTACTCGGTAGCTTACCATCATGGTACACATTGATTTGATGATATTACTTACTTTACTTTACTTCAGCTATCTCCTACGGGAGGATGAGCCGGCTTCATGAACATCTCGAATCATCGCTGCCCAGGCGCGGCGATCTGATGCAAGGTTTTGCGACAGGGTTATCCAATTCTTGTTCCACAGACGGAGTCCGTAGACGGTTTGTAGCCCCAGGCACTCCATATCAGCCTTGACTGTACCAAGCCATGTAAGAGAGTTCATGAAGTTTCATGGGAATTTGGTACGAATGATGTCCCCAGAATCGTTCGGCCTTTTGTTTGAGAGTGCAGCTCTAGCCTTTACACAACCAAGTGTGACCTACAAGGCAGTAGGAGTGGAGTAGGGAGTCCACTATCCATTGGCAGCCGGTGACCGGAGTTCGGTTCATACGCCTTTTTGAATGGGGCCAGACATCCAGGACATCCAACAAGCCCTTTGTCCATACATCTGCCGGTGAGCTCCAGTGAGCTTCATACGCCAGTCGTTGGAGGTTTGGAATCACGGTTTAGCGATCTCGCCTAGACTGTCATGCAATGGACAGTCAACCCGGTGAAGAGCGCCGGGCATCCTCTTTCGCCCTCCCGCTTTGGTGAAAAACACCTCCGCCACGTGAAGGCAGTGAGTAGGACTTCCTCAGGAGAGGCTATGTAAGACATCCGGTCATATGGGAGCATTTGAAGAGGTGTGTGGAGGGGTGGCCAACCCGCAGCGCAAGGCACCCACCCCCGACCATCCTGAGGCTTTGGAGGTATTTGATGATATTTGACAGTTGGAGGTAATCGGCCACAGGAAGCCTTGAACCTAGGAACTGGGTAATGCGGGTTCGAATCTCAGAAAGGATATGAATTCCTTCAAGGTGCTTGCAGATACGAAACCTAGGTCAAGCAAGGCTTCCTGTGGTCGATTGCCTCCAACTATCTAATATTCATACATACCTGACTAAATAGTTGGTATGATCACCACCTCATTGTTTTAATACTTTTAAATTGAAAATCATAAAGCTTTTTGTTGAATACTCAGCAGTCTATCCAGTCATCGCTAATTAATTTTTTTCTCTTTAGTTGTATACCTCAAGTTCTGCAGATTTTGATGTTGATGACGATGCGTACAATGTTGTTGGTCGTAAAGCACTGCATTTAAGTCCTATACCGAAGTATGCTGCATCCAGTTGTCTAACAGTCAAAAGACGAGTTCCTGCTACACACTGTTCTTCTTCTTCTATACAGTTGAATACCAGTTCTCAGCATCCTGATGTCCCAGTTTATTATATTGGTTCATTTTCAAATGTACACACCAGTTCACCGAATTTACCATCAAAACCTGTTCAACCTTCTCTACGCCAGAATAACGATGATGGTAAAACGTCGTTGCGCACAACTGAGTCAGTAATCAGTCAAACAAAACGTGGTCGAAAAAATCATTATCGAAGAAATATGAAAGGTAAATAATTCTTTTTTTTTTTGAAAGACGATTCTGGTGGAGCTACGTGGCCTGAGTTGACCAAATGCTCGAGAATTGAGCTAGTAATTGTCTTACATTGTCCCTTTGCTAACCATGCCGGATAATGTTCAGAGATGCGTTTGGAAAGCGTGCGCTTTGTGCGGCCAATATAACTAGCTCCACACGAGCAAGTGAATTTATAAACACACATTGAGGTGGCCCAAAGCGGCAGTTTATCCTTCACACATCCGTTGATCATATGTCGGCTGTAGAAATTGATATGTAGCTCAGCCATAAAGAAGGCTTTCCTCAGTGATCTGCATAAGCGATTCTTCAGGATCTCAGCTGTGGTATCACCTTTAAATTCAACACTCATAAACAGTAGTTTCTTCGGCACCGTCTATATTCTTTCAGGTTTTTCCCTTGGCTTCATGTTTTTCTCGATAAATCTTGGAGGATATCCATTCTCTATGAGGACTTGTCTGAGTCGCTCCAGTTCCCCAACGATTGTATCACTTGAACATATCCTCCTTATTCTTGAGGATAAGGAATGGATCAGATTTCTCTTTCTTCTCAAAGGGACCCAGCTATGGAAATTTGTCTACTGACCATTCCATGTTGGTTTCCTGTAAATCGATCTTTGAAGAGAACCATGAGATCTCCTCTTTAGAAAAACATCCAAAAAATGGAATTCCGAGTTAATTTCTGATTCCGACGTGAACTTGATGGCATGATGGCAGCTGTTGAACTCTTTAGTTATCAATTCGATGTCGGTATTGTCGTCACATATGATGAAAGTATCATCCATGTATCTTTGGTACAGATGGAAACTGTCGACAGTAGGCCGTAAAATATTATTCTCCAAACTGGCCAAGAAGCAGTCTGCAAGTAAAGGACCCAATGGCGACCCCATTGCCACTCCATCTCTTTGTCTATAAATCGTATTGTTGAACTTGAACTGGACATTGAGAGTGCACCTCAATAGTAGTTCCTTTAAGTAGTGGATTGGAACACATACGTCTACATTATTATCCTCAATGAATTTGCATATAAAGCAGATAGTTTCAGTGAGGGGAACGTTGGTGAAAAGCGAAGTGACATCCATGGATATCATTTTCTTCCCAGATACATTAGCATCATTTATTGAGTCGACGAATTCAAACGAATCAGAAACACTATGCTTGCAGAGGTTGTTTCTGATAGGTAGGAGGATATCTGTTAGCCATTTGGCAGTAGCATGATATGGGGAATTTGTCATGTCCAAGATTGGACGTAGTGGCACGTTCTCTTTGTGCACTTTCGGCAGGCCATATAAACGGGAAATCACGCGCACGCTTTCCAAACGTATCTCTGAACATTATCCGGCATGGTTAGCAAAGGGACAATGTAAGACAATTACTAGCTCAATTCTCGAGCATTTGGTCAACTCAGGCCACGTAGCTCCACCAGAATCGTCTTTCAAAATTCTTTTTTTCTTAATAAAATAAAAGACTGATTAATGAATGAAGAGTATTCAGATTTTCGGTAACCTCTTCTTCTTCATCTTCATCAGGTTCTACATTTATATAACCATAATAATGAAAGAAATATTACTGTGATTAACAACATTAATGAATTTTATAGAAGTTAGAATTTATGAACTGGCTGGTCATTGGATCGGGCGAGTCTCAGTGGCTAATGAATGGTCTATTAGCTAGCTCGCCTTGTGTAACCAGAAGTTCCTGGGCTCGAACCCTTCTGGTGGTGGTGGGTGCGTTGTGTTGAAGAGTCCCAAGCGAGGCCGTCGAAACAGCTGTCTGACAGTGCTCCCTGCAGGTTTTCCAATGTTTCTCTAACTGATGTCAACTCATGATAAAATACTCCAACCAATCAAACATTCATGTTGTTTTAAATTGCATTGAATCAATAGTTAGTGTGTGCGTTGGTGGCATAGCGGTTAGGACGCTCGCCGACAATGCACATGGTCCGGGGTTCGATCCCCGGTCACTGGACGCACTCCTTTACCTCACTGAGCCAGAAATAATGCTGGTAAAGAGGAAAGGTTGGGCGTGAGGCTAGCAACCCCATCCTGTAAAAAATTAAACACTGCTACAGAAACTTCAAGCTACTAGCTTGAAGCCCTATGTTCCACAGTGGAACGTGAAGGAAAAAGAAGAACAGTGGTTTGTGCAGAATAATATGCTACCATCATTGTTTATTCCGTTGGCTTTTCATCACCTGCTTACAGCCTAAATAAATTATTATTAAGTTCATTTACAGAAATGGTTTTAACATACTTGCAAATTTCGCATGATGTCAGTTGACAGGAGGTTCCACAATTAGTGAACAATGCTCAGAAAATTAGGCTTATATGGTTTTTACACGAGCAGTTCAAGTTTAAACAAAGTAAATGTATGCATTCAATGATAAAGGAGTTACGTAATAAAGACGAGAGATGCGTAAGATGATAAGTGACTAATAAATTAGGTAACAATGTACTGAGTTCAACTCAAATCATAGAAACAAGAGACAAGCAAAATTACACTATATCAAAGGGAAGAGGGTGAAGTTAAAGCCAAAGATTACGTAATCAAATGAACGAGAGAGAATAAAGACATGCAGTTGCCAGGATGGGCAAGGAAAAAAATGATCACTGCTTCTTTCTCAACATATTAATCGGGTTTCAAGCATTTGTATGAAATGGCTTCGGCAAACTTAAGGAGAATTGAGCTCCTTTGTCTATTGACGACTGACATCATGTAAAATTTGCCAGAAAAGTTAAAACTTTTCTGTACATGGACTTAATAATAATTTATTTAGGCTGTAAGCAGTTGATGAGAAGCCAACGAAATAAATGATGGTACCATATTATTCTGCACAAACCATTGATTTATGCAAATTGTTGTTGGTTATTATTTCACCTATCTATCTATCACCTTTGAATTGTAGTCATGCATAAAGGGAGAGAGGTTTGTTGCTAACAGATACAAAAGAATTCTTTTTTACTCTCTCGTCGTCATGTGTTTTTGGTGATAAAATTTTCAGGGTAGCTGTTTTCAAGTATCTTTACTACTTTACTTCACTTCGGCTATCTCCTACGGGAGGATGAGCCGGCTTCATAAACATCTCGAATCATCGCTGCCCAGGCGCGGCGATCTGATGCAAGGTTTTGCGACAGGGTTATCCAATTCTTGTTCCACAGACGGAGTCCGTAGACGGTTTGTAGCCCCAGGCACTCCATATCAGCCTTGACTGTACCAAGCCATGTAAGAGAGTTCATGAAGTTTCATGGGGATTTGGTACGAATGATGTCCCCAGAATCGTTCGGCCTTTTGTTTGAGAGTGCAGCTCTAGCCTTTACACAACCAAGTGTGACCTACAAGGCAGTAGGAGTGGAGTAGGGAGTCCACTATCCATTGGCAGCCGGTGACCGGAGTTCGGTTCATACGCCTTTTTGAATGGGGCCAGACATCCAGGACATCCAACAAGCCCTTTGTCCATACGTCTGCCGATGAGCTCCAGTGAGCTTCATACGCCAGTCGTTGGAGGTTTGGAATCAGGGTTTAGCGATCTCGCCTAGACTGTCATGCAATGGACAGTCAACCCGGTGAAGAGCGCCGGGCATCCTCTTTCGCCCTCCCGCTTTGGTGAAAAACACCTCCGCCACGTGAAGGCAGTGAGTAGGACTTCCTCAGGAGAGGCTATGTAAGACGTCCGGTCATATGGGAGCATTTGAAGAGGTGTGCGGAGGGGTGGCCAACCCACAGCGCAAGGCACTCACCTCCGACCATCCTGAGGCTTTGGAGGCTTTTCAATTATCGCGTCGTGTACAACTTTAAGTTCTCCTTTCATCGCATCTTCTGAACAAATAACTGTGATCCTATCAGCTGTGAGGGTGTTTACCGCATTTCTCTTATACCGTTGAAGAAGAAAGCTGTGAAAATGTGTGTATGGTGACTGGTCCCAGTACTTGATGATGACAAATCGATCGCAAAGAATATTCTTTGTTCAGTAATCAGTCGTTTAGATTCTCAATGGGCATCTATCTTCAATGAATATTTAAAATATATAAAAATAATTCTGTAGTATATCTAATAAACAAAAATAATAATATGGAATTACATAACACTACAGTCTGCAAGTTTTACATTTGGCGCATGAACCTGTTTTGTTTACCAGCAACCGTGGGAATTCAACTCCTAATGTAACGGTAGAGGACAAGGGACTTGGTAAAGGAATGTTTATCAGAGAATTTGGTATGTCTATATAGCGAAATTATATACGCCTTATCTTCAAATCATTCCGTGTTGTGCTACTTCTGGCCTTCCTTCATATTGTGTGTGTTTCTTTGTGTGTTCCTTTCAAGTCTCCCATGTATCTCATCAACGCTGAATCATTTGCTTTCTCTGACATCAAATCTATCTCTCCCTGCTATTTGATGTTTTTATGCCGGCCGATGAACGTTTCTTCATATACTACTGATAAATGTTATCAGTAGTACACTCTACATTACACAGGCTACTCTACTGCCTTGTGGACCAGAATTCAAGTCAACAGGTGGTAGTCCTTTAAGGCGGCGGTAGCCGAGCACTGTGGTCTAGGCGTCCGGATAGCCTTCAAACCAAACTATGTGGTTTTGTGTAGTGCATCTCTTGTGTGTGTGTGTGTGTGCCCATAATGTACCATGCTTGTGTCTTAATAAGAATGATAATAGGAAACAGTAGTGTAAAAGTTTGTACTTTAATGCGTTATTCAATATTTCTCTTACTACTTTTGAAGGTGTTTTAACTTTTGCCAGTTTAACTACTTTTTTGTCCATTTGATGATTGTTTTTTATCCTTATCCCCTTAGGAAGACGATTGGGAGGAGGAGAAGTAGGAGGAAAACTCTCAAGAACAGCTGCTGCTACTACCAGCAGTATGCACGATAGTACTTCATTTACAGACTCTGATGACGATGATGCATTTTCCAAGTGTCATTCCACAAAAGCCGCCTCCCAATCAAATCGTATCTCTCAGTTAGAAGCAGAACTGTCCAGGTTAAGATCACAAATTGCCCAGTTAATATTAGCTCAAGAAATGGGTAGATCAAGTGTATCTGATGCAGATCAAAGTGGTCTACTGCATCGTCCTGATGCAGATGGTGAAAGTGATACCGGTCGATCGGGTATTGCAAAACAGGATGAAACTAAAGTGTATAATAAATCAGAAGTGGCTAACAACAATTCAACTTCAGTTTCATCAATAGCGCCACCACCGCCGCCGCCACCACCTCCCCCTCCTCCACTTCCACCTATGATGTTATCAACTGCGGTGGAAGAAACAAGTCGTGGTAATTGGAGGGATCAGTTACAGGAGAAGTTAAGGGGTAAAAAGGTAAGCTGTAAAGTATTCTATTCTTATTATTAGTACTACTACTACTATTATCGATGTATGCGTCGATGGTTCGGTGGTTGAATACTCCCCAACCACACACATGGTCCGGGGTTCGATTCCTTGCCAGGCAGGAGCCTGTACCTGCACTCACTCTTGCGGGTGAACCGCTTGAAGTTGTTGATAAGTTTGTGTATCTGGGTAGTTGTGTGAGTGCTGGCGGAGGGATGACGGATGAAATTTCCAACCGTATAATGAAGGCTAGGGTGGCATACATCAACTTGAGCCACCTCTGTCGCCGTCGCGACGTTAGCCTGGCTGTCAAAGGTCGGGTATACAATGCTTCGGTGCGGGCTGTCTTGCTCTATGCCTGTGAAACCTGGCCTCTCCGATCTGAGGATGTGAGGCGACCCTGTGTATTCGATCATCGCTGTTTCCGCAGGATTGCTTGCGTTCGATGGCATCATCGCATGAGTAATTCTGAGGTTCGGCGGCGTGTGTTTGAACACAGTGGAGATCACCATTCATTGAGTGTCGTCATCTGGAAACACCGGCTCCGGTGGCTTGGACATGTGCTGCGAATGTCATCCCAGAGGCTTCCATATAGGTCTCTGTTCGCTAGCCCTGGGACGGGATGGAAAAGGCGGAGAGGTGGTCAGTCCATGACGTGGCGTCGTGGGATGAAGGATATTTGTGCTAGGTTAGCATTGGTTGGTGCGTCACGTCTCCCTGGTTAGAGTCCAAGAGACAGCTTGAATCGATGGCTCGAAACGTTATCGGATATGGCCAAGAATCGTAATCAATGGCAAACATGCTGCAATTTCCTTCTTTCTTCCCCTCCTGATGGTAGTTGACGAATACTGTTTGAACTTGTTAAATGTGACAGTTTTCCTCCCTGATGAAGTTCTTTATCCGTTATCTACTTATATTTCTTTACTTTTAATCTATGCTGTTCTATTATTATTATTGTGTGGTGCGTCTTCTTGGTGCCTTATTGTACCAAGTTTTTTTTCTGCGTTTAAATAAATAAATAAATTCCTTAACCTCACTCAGTCGGTATTATAGCCGTTGAAGAGAGAGAAGGTTAGGAGTGAGTGTTATATCTGCGCAGCTAGTTGTTATATTAACGGTCAAGAACTCGACTAGTACGCTAATACGTCTATTTGTCCGTTGTGTCTCCCGCTTCACTGAGCCACGCAAATATCAAAAGACATAAGCTGATCTATAAATGCAAGATAGCGTATATATATATATATATATATATATATATATATATATATATATTACCACAGTAAAATTGGCTCACAGACGTGGGAATGGATTGTTCTTTTTGTCTGGCAATAGTTATTCTGATTGGTTGGTGATTCGACAAAGACCAAGGTGAGACAAAAGATGATGAATTGATCACACAATAAATCACAATATACGCGTGAGAAATGATAGGCTAACATAGTAACTCCATCACGAGATAAATCACAAAATTCGTAAGAAAGGATAATATACTATTTTATGCTGGTTCCCATCATTGAGGCTGGAAATCCAAGACAAAGCCACCGCTACCGAGACTTGAGACCTCGAGCTTGAAACCCTACGTCCCAGTGGTAAAGCGAAGGAATTAAATAATAATTTAAAAAAAAATATTTATTCAATTGTGATCACAGATTGGTATCAGTTAGAGAATAATCGTTGAAAACTAACAGGGAGTACCGGGCAGTTGTTTCGTCCCCTTAGTTTGGGACTCATCGGTTGTACGCACCCACGGCCAGGGTTGGAACCCATGACCTTCCGGTTACAAGGCAAGCTTGCAGATCATTCAGCCACTGGGACGCAGACCTGATTCAATTGCCAGCCAATGAAGTGGCATGTTGGCTAATGCACTCGGCTTTAATAGTCCGTGGGTTTTGCTTTACCTATTTCAACTTGGCCAAGTGCATAGTGTAATCAGCATTCCCTTCCTCCCCCTCCCACACACAAACAATAATTGTGCCACTCATAGCCTGCTAAATGATTAATCTGTTCCAGTCGAGTTCAGTTTTATAATAACCTTTAAGTAGAAGTAGTTTGGGAACTTTCTCACCCCTTGAAATCGTCTAATTTTTATTCCAACAGTCACTGTGCCATCAAGTCAATTAGTGAAAGGTGACTAGCAGTGGAATCCAGCCAGGATGTGCATATCGTCCTGTTTTGGGCTCGTCAATCGGATGTGCCAGCAGTCCCAGTGAGAGTGATGGTGTTCCCACCGAGGCTCGAACCCAGTGCCCGTGATTTCAAACACCAATCAATCGACGGGAAAATTTAAGTTGAATCAAATAATTAATAAGACTCTTTGCCCCTAGAAAGGGGTGGCTCAAGTGCTCCAGTGGATAACTCTTTGGCGTTTGAAACTACGGGCACTGGATTCGAGCCCCGGTGAGTACACCATCACTCTCATTGGGGAATGCATGTACATCTACTTGCTGACGAGTCCCAAATAGGACGAAATGCGTCCTGACTGGATTTCACTACTAGTCACCATCCATCAACTGAATTCAAGTTACATGAGTAGACATCGTCGAAGCATCTGCACAAGTAGCCGTCATGTCAACCTGAGACCGAGCACTTCAATCTAATTTATTGTCGGGAAAATCTTAATTGAATTAAATACTCTGCCACCAAGTCATTCATTAAATATTTGCGCGTACCGCTGAAGAGTCCCAAACTAGGACGAAACAGCTGTCCAGTACCCCCAGGTTTTCCAGTGGTTCTCTAACTGATGTCAGCTCATGATGAAATCCTCTATGCAATTAAACAAAATCCCTACCAAACCATTACTTGAAAATAAATTAGTCATATAAAATGACCCCTAAAATTGTTATCCTTAAATGTTAATGTTTATTGAATAAAAAATCGCTGAGTCGAGTGTAACTTTTTTGTTTTAATTTTTTAAATTAAAGCTGTTACTCATTTATGACTAAGCTTCATTTATAACAATGCTCTATATGCTATTGTATGTGTGTGTGTATTTATGTGTCCTGATGTCTTTGTGTGTTTGCTTGTAAAACATGAAATTCGCATACATGGCAGTTTCTTTTTTAATGTGTATACATACCTACAAAGAAACACACTATCACGACTGCTATTTTTATAGTGTGACATTATTATCGTAATGACCTCTGACCTGCAACCTTTTGATTTCGAATTTGGATAGTCATCAGATCGATATGTAATGTCTCTATTAAATTGTTTGTCTGCATTTCGATTACTTCATGGCAAGATCTGTATGTGTTTGTGTGTGTGTGTGGGTTCATGATTCATTTTTGGCGACTATGACTTATTCTACCCTCCATATGGAAGGAGGACACATTTATGATTATGTTTTATGATTACGTCATAGATTAGCACTCCCTTATGTGTTTATGCTTATGCGGATAATAATAATTCACCCTGATCGGCTTACTGGCGTAGGGTAGATTTTTTTTGATTGCACACTAGTCAGTGACTAGTGTAATGTATCTAGTCCTATCTTCGGTGCAGACTGAATTCTATCAGTCATGTTTGCAATGTGGCCACCATGCTAGGTGGCTCGCCATTACGGTGCACTGTGAGTGGTTGGTATTAGATGGTTGGAGGCAATCGGCAGGAAGCCTTGGACCTAGGTTTCGTGCTAGTTGGCACTCATCAGCAAGGCGTATCTGCAACCTTGAAGGAACTGATGTCCCTTCTGAGATTCGAACCCGCGTCACCCAGTGCTGCAGTCAGAGACGTTACCACTGAGCTATTCAGGCTCGCGACTGACCTCCTGTAGGACCGTATTGGATATTTTTGATTGCTCAGTGGTAACGTCTCTGACTGCAGCACTGGGTGACGCGGGTTCGAATCTCAGAAGGGACATCAGTTCCTTCAAGGTTGCAGATACGCCTTGCTGATGAGTGCCAACTAGCACGAAACCTAGGTCCAAGGCTTCCTGCCGATTGCCTCCAACCATCTAATACCAACCACTCACAGTAGGGTAGATTATCTGTATCAGAGTGACTAATTTATCGAATGTTACTCAACCGAAATTGGTACCAGTATAAGTAAACTATACAAATGTATAATACGCTATGCTATGCGTCGTTGGCATAACGGTTAGGACGCTCGCCGACCATGCATATGGTCCGGGATTCGATCCCCGGCCACTGGACGCACTCCTTTACCTCGCTAAACCAGTAGTAAAAGCTGGTAAAGAGGAAAGGTTGGAGGGCATGAGGCTAGCAACCCTGTGAAAATAATAAACACTGCTACAGAAACTTCAAGCTTGAAGCCCTATGTTCCAATGGAAATGTGAAGGAATAAAAAAAGCTAAACGATACTATCAGTTTTGATATATATATATATATCGTTGGCTAAACTAAGCAGGTGTGTGTATACCTTTTTCAATTTCCATGTTGAACAATTGTTGGTATGGTGGTAGGTGGTGGTGGTCTCTAACTGTTTATAATATCAATGTGGATAGTGCCAGTCATCTTGTTTCTATGAAGAACTATAATCTCAGAACTATTAGATGGTTGGAGGCAACCGGTAGGAAACTTTGGCTAATCTGGGTTTCGTACCTGTCGGCTCTCATCATCCGGATGGAAAGACATATCTGCTACAATCTTAAAAGAAGTCATGTCCCTGAGATTTACTCGAATCCGAGTTACCACTGAAGTATTCAGGCTGACCATCGAGGAAGGCGATGGCTAAGCATGCGTAACACATATCCTAGCCATCTGATTCGACGTTTGTTTGTTGCAGACTGAATTCTATTAGTCAATCTCAGGATTGTGTATTATACTTAGTGAGGTTGTGTGTGTGACTCATCTGTTTAAGGACTCAAATATCATCAACCTACATGTAGGTAGAGATGTGAACGACTTGGGGGAGGGTGGTGTTATAATTAGCTGTAGTAAGATTAGGGGCTCATATCTGACAGGAGACGACCTAGTTTGGCACTCTCCATGATGATTGCAGTGAGATGATAACCTGGTGAGGTTAGTTGGTGAACTGTCGGACTACTAACTCTGAGGCCCTTAGTTCGAATTCTGCTGCGATCCAGACTTTCATTCCGCTACCTTCAATCATCTTCCCTTCTTTATCTTTATGTATATTCCGACTTGAAACAACTTAGACAATCTTGTCAACTGTTTTCTCTCTCTCTCTCTCTTACTCCAATCCTATGTAAGTAAGTATGTTCGAAAGGCGAACTTAGTCAAGTAATTGCAATATCCCTTTTTTTCACATGAAAATACAAAAATTCCCGTACCTAATTCTTATACTACTTCTAAGATGATGATGATAAGTAGTCGTTATATAGTGAAAATCAGTTTACTTTTATGTATTATGTCTCCCTTTGCATTATTTCTTTTCAGAATAATTCTTCAGATAAAGTCTCTACACCATTAAAAGGCAGCCTTTCAGCATCCCAACATTCTGGCAGTGGTTGTGGTGGTGATATGTCCAGTGTTTTAAAGGAACTACAGACTGGATCTATTAAATTACGTACAGTTCCAAGATCACCTGGAGGTACGCCAATAAGACAAAAGAAATCCCCCATCCACAGGTAAGATTCGAGTGTTATTAGAAAGTCATTTTATTGGCTCTTCCTGTTGTTACTATAATAATAATAATTATTATTATTACTAAACAAACCTTTAACATTATGGTCACCAGGAGATGCCTCATCACACAAAATGTCATCGTTTGTGAGCGGGTATGATACTACCTGAGCACATGGACTGAAGCAGGTGGTGGTCGTCTTAAGTGGTCATCCCACTCCCCTCCCTGGACCTTTGACTTGAAGTCTGATCTACAAGGCAGGAGAGTAGTGTTATGAGTTGAGTTCCCTTGGTGTCCAGTGTCCGGAACAGGTTCATACACCATTTGATTCGTTCGGTTTGTGGAGCCTATGTCTACCACAGGTTTGAAATTATGGTTTCCAAGCTCCCCTAGATAGGTAGAACTGATTGTCCACTGAGTTAGGCCAGATGTTCTCATTCACCCTTTCATCTTTATGAACAACACCTCTGGCACGTAAATAGAACTTACCTGACAAAGACTATGAACGCGTGGCCAGGTGAGAGCATTTCGAGAAGAAGAAGAAGACCGAGGTCTATTCATCCTCGGCTGTACCAGGTAGTTCATGAAGGTACTAGCTTTCTGACTTAACAGCATATATATATCACCAAGTGTTTTGGTTGATATAAAGGCGTCGTCACGTACAGATATCAGTTAGAGAACTGTTGCTTTTTCGTCGCAGTTTGGGACTATCTATGTGTAGTGTGCACTCATGATACCATCAAGACGTTAAGTTTACGAGAAGAACCCATTTACCGTTTGACCATTTGGTTGAAATTGAATAACCAGTGAACCCTGACGTCTGTCACTTCACGATAGCGCCGCATCACTGGCATTCAGTGCTCTATTGACAATTATCTTTCCTATATGCTGAGCTTCACTGTGGTTAAGCTCTACTCTTCAAGTGTTGATCTGTACGGAGTTGGTTGATTTTAGTTGATGGAGTTGTAAGAGGCGCCTGCTGCTGAAGAGTTTCAAACTAGAATGAAAAAGACGTCCAGTTCCGACGTTTCGCATATGCCAGTTTACGCCGTCTCTATCTTTGATCATAGGTGTCTGCGTTCTATCTCCCGTGTGAAATGGTATAATAGAGTGAGCAATATTGAGGTTAGGCATCGGTCGAATGCTAGGTGAGTTGGAGGGGAAATCAATAGACGAGGCCGTGAAATTACATCGACTGAGATAGTTAGGACATATGTTACGTATGCCTAGTCATAGCCTTCCTCGACAATAGGCAATGTTAGCTGATATAGGGCCAGGCTGGAAAAGAGCTAGCGGTGGTCAAACCAAAACATGGTTTCAGCAGTCAATGAAATCTACAACAGTTAGTTTAAGCCACATAGGAAGGTGTAGACTTCCTGGTTGGGGTTTTTGGGACGGTAAAAACCAATGGCTGGAAACAATTGGTGACATGGCTCAAAGTGATCGTTCTCAATGGCTGGCGCAGATGCATCCACTCCTTGTGACTTATGATTTCCAATGAAACTGTTTTGTTCTTCGTTATTACTATTCCTGTGTCTTACACCTCTGTTTACTGTCTCTATTATGCATTTCTTCTCTTACTTTGTGAGCTAAGTGAAGTGTGGCGACTTGAACTGCTGCACATCGGTGCAAAGTTCTATTGTCGAAAACAGACAGACAGATAGACAGTTTTAACTCCTTAATGTAGTAGGTTAGACGGAATATTTTCTTAGAAACCAACAAGATATGAGATAATCAACAAAATTCAGAGGATAGAATTATTCCAAGGTATAGATGAGTAAGTTTCAGGTGAGTTTTTGTGTAGTACTTAAACACAATATCAGGTAGTATATCAATATTAATCTATGTTACTACTGCTGTTTTGTAAGTCATAACTCTCATCCAGTTTCTGTGTATATATTTATCACAAATTAACGATTTCTTTCCCCCCCCCTCTTTTTAGTGGCTCTGATCCATGTGCTATTATTGCTAGAGCATTACAGGCGAAATTTTCACATCTACGTTCCTTAATGGATAATTCAGTCAGTGATGAAGAGAACACTTCTCAGTCTAAAATTCCTTTGGACTCTGGTCTTGGACCTGGATGCGATGATATTTGGTCGCCTAAACGTAAAACCAATGATTCTCCTCTTCCGCCGCCGCCTCCTCCTCCCCCCACTCCTTCACTGGTATGTACAGTTTTTATCATTCTTCAGTTTTACTAAAATATGTGTGTGTGTGTGTGTGTACCTTTGACCAATCTTTATTCCAGAAAACACATTCCCTTGCAATACTGAGTTTATTCATCTTGAAAAAAACCCCCACCAAATCTGAGTTGGTGGTAAGCTCCACCGAGAGATAGGCGCCGAGTATTGTATTGTGTTCCCTAACGAGCCAAAGTAGTTGTGAAGTAGGGATTGGGTTGGAGAAGAAATAGGATTGGGTGAGTTTAAAACATGCCACCAAGCCATGTTATCAATGACTGTTAATCTAATCTAAGTCACGTATTCAGCCCAGACTACAGACCCCGAGTTAAGAAGAATTATGGCTTGGAGACTATTAGTGTGATTTGGCTGAAAATCTCTCACACTAGCGTAGATTTACCCTATTTTTTTTTATTTATCTAAAATTATAAAATAAGCCTTTAATGCTTACTTGTATAGTAGGCATCAACAACAATATTCGGGTCGATCGATGAGGAAAGCATTTTTCGGTTTAATCCTCCAATAAATGCCCAGGAATTCCTGACTGCCGTTCTTAAATTTCTGTTGAATAAAATTATCAGGTGTTGCTTTCTCTGGATTTCAGTAAACTTCCAGTTGGATTCCATAAATTATCATTGGTACACACCTCGCCTGGTTCACTAGCCCCGTAGGTCCTATGCCCGAGAAAAAAGAAAGGAGTTTGGGTGTGTGTGGGTGGGTGGGGGGGGGCTAGCCATCCTACCCTGGAAAGTCAACCCAACCTACCACTACAGAAACTTCAATGCACAGAAGAAAATATAACAAATGAACAAACTTATCGGAGAGACGAAATGACGCGGACTGGAGAAAAAGGCTTCGGGAAGCCAGTCAACAGATGTGTAGTGACTGCTCTCGTTGGAAGTAAAAATAAACATTGGGACATGGAATGTCCATAGGATGTTTGAAATTGTGAAGGCTGCTCAGATTACAAAAGAAATGTGAAGATATAGCACAGAAGTAATAGGAATCTGTGTGAGCCGATGAAATAAACTGCTTCAACTTGTTAACTGGAGAGTTAATTATCTACACCCGTCACCATGGCGACGAGCACACTGAGGAAGTGGTTCTCATGTTGTCACCAATATCATCGAAAGCTCTTATGTAGTGGGAACCAATGCCCTCCAGTATCATATGACAGGAGGATTCAACTAGAAATGTGGAAAAGTTACAATTATGTTGTCACGCTGCTACAAACAGCGTAGACTAAGAGAAGAAGGAAGACTTCTACAAAACAACTACAAACTGTAATGGACAAGCCTCTGTCGCAGATGGTGACATCAGAATGCTAATGGGCTACATAAAAAACAAAGCAAACTGGGAAGAAACAATACGGGAAAGGAATCCATTGTTGGATGGAGAGGCTCTTGGCGAAATGAATGAGAACGGAGAACTCTTTGCAGACTTCTGCGCCTCCAATAATTTAGTAATTGGAGGCAACGCGTACAAACACAAGGTAAGATGGGTTTCATTAGATGGATGCACTAAAATTCAGATAGCTTTCGCCTCAATCTCAAGATAGTGGAGACGAAGCTTGGTCAAAAATAACACCAACAGTCGCGGGACTGTCGGTGGACACCAAAGGGAGGATGTGTCTTGAGTACCGTGAAGTTATCAAAAGCTAGGAAGACAGCAGGACCAAACAGAACTTCCTCAGAAGCAGTGAAAACGTATCGGGAGACCTCAGCGGATATCTCCACGTCACTGTCGCAGGTTTGCAAGGAAGGAGAGATAGCAGTCAATTAGAAGTGCTACTTTGTCAAACTACCAAAGAAGGAAGACTTAAACCTTTGGAGAAACTGCCGCCGAATTATGCTTCTGTTCACGCCAAGCACAATATTAAGTCGCGTCATCTATGAGAGACTAAAAGATGCTATGGATGTACAAAGCTCAGCCTTGAACAAGCTGGATTCAGGAAAAGCAAGTAATATGCGAACCAAACTGCAACTCTACGCATCACTATCAAACCGACCATTGAATGTTAGTCAAATCTCTACATCAACTTTCAAAAGGCCGTCGACAGCGTTGATAGTGAAGTAATTTAGGAATTGCTTCGAACCTTTGTTGATCTCACCTATATGATAATGCCAAATATCAAGTGATTCACAACGAAAAACTGAGTGAAGTCTTTAAGTGAGGACAGGTATAAGGCAAAGCTGCCTGCTATAACCAACGATATTCTTCTTCCCAAGGGACTGGACCATATGACAAACTGTACTTGGGGAGGGGTGAAGATATCCGTACGTTGGGCTAACTAGACTTGGACTTCGCGGGCGATTTATGCCGAATTTCACACACACTCGAAGGTCTACGGGCGAAGAAGACAGAACTTCAAGTGAACATAGATAAGACAGAGGTGCTGAAGACGACCAAACAACAACAATCACTATCAACGGAAGTAGTTTGAAGGAGGTCACTTATCTAAACAGTACCCTTTCAACTACAGGCCGCACAGATGAGGATGTCAAAGCTAGGGTCGGACAGGTCTTCATTACTAGAAATCACTGTAGATATCTACAGCACTCGGATTTTCAACGTTTATTTCAAGTTAGTGCTTCTATATAGTTCAGAGACGTAGGACGTCATGAGCATTTCCAGAATTTCACGGCTCTAAACTGAAGATCAAATGGCCGACTGAAAGGGATAAGCAACAAGAAAACACACGCGCTGAGATAATCGAGCCCCAAACTCTACAAAGGAACCCTTCCGACAGCAACACAGAGGAGATGCAAGCTTATACGCAGTCGTAGATTTAGCCAAAAAGAAATGCAGAGAACAGAGTGAGATGGAGGTGTTGCTGCTCAAAGAGGTAAAAATGATAATACTGTCGAGTTCAGTTCTAAATACCAGTCTCAACATTGGTTTAATCCAGCATCCTCAACATTCATACAGAATTGCAGCAACAACAGCTTCTGTTCCGCAGTAATAAGTTTTTACCGTAGTTTATACTGTGCACTAATGCGAATTATCTTAGCGTCTTATATCAAACGATAGGTAACCAGTGAGTGCCTAAAACAGTCTTAAGTAAATATGCACACATGAAGCTTAGAAACTATAAAGTGAAAATTCTATAGCCTAATAAACAAAAAACTATTCTATTAAGATATTAGAGGTGATAGTCTATCTTTAGCGACACTCATATTCGTCCGTACTTTGGCCATCAGGGAATTCTTTCATATAGCAATCATTTCAATGTGACAGGATTGTGTTCAGTATCACATACATACTATCTAAATAGAGATCGGAAAATAAGTGCTTCGTCTAGATTGCTAAGATATGTTAATCGATCTACCCACAGAATTACATTTATCGTGAGACACAAAATAGGTAACTACACCAACCTAATTGTACCCAATGGTTGGAATAAGTCTGCTTGGTTGTAAGGTAGTGGGTCCAATTATCTTAACTACAATTGCTTTGATTGTCTGTGTGTTAATTCACTTTTCACGTGTACTTTTTTTTACAGCCATTCGGTCAGCACATGCTTCGTTCTGTCAACCGCCAAACAAATGCGTTCCAACAAAACTCCGGGAGTATGAATTGACTATATATATATATATATATATATATATACTGCGCAAATATTTCGCCCATTTGTACAAAAGTTAAAGTGTTAAATAAATTTGCTTGCTATACATAAATTAGTTCCGTTCCTTTTTGCTTCGGAAACTAACAAGGCCACATACAACTGTGAACTGATTACAACTCGAATTCCTCATTTCACTTCCTTGATGTAAAGCTAGATAGAAGAAAGAATGGTACGTTGCTAAGGTCGATTTACCGAAAGCCAACATTCACTGGGCAGTACACTAACTTTAACAGTTGGGTACCGTTAGGGAGAAAGAGAAATCTTATTCATTCCTTATGCTCTAGAATTCGTAAAATCTGCTCTACAGAGACAATCGATAGTGAACTAGATAAGCTTCGATCAAATCTCCTTAATAATGGTTATCCTACAAGGTTTATCGAACGTAATATCAAGAAAGAACACGCCCCCAGACAAATTACAGTGCCAAAGAAGAAACTGTTTATGAGTCTGGCATTCAAAGGTGACACTATTTCGGAATTGATTAAAAATCGTTTATCTAAATGTATTAAACGTACTTTTACTGCAGCTGATTTACAACTAATTTTTACCAGCCGAAATATGATTAGACAATGCGTCAAGGATAGGTTACCGCTTTTGTCCACATCCATGTGTATTTACTCTTTTACCTGCTCTTGTGGAGCTGTTTATATTCGACGTTGTAAGCGTAATCTCCGAAAACGTGTAGCTGAACACTATCCAGTCTGGTTAATGAAAGGCGAACGTAGAACCGCGAAGTCGTCTATCTGTGATCACCTGTTAGAGTCAGGTCATTTAGCCCCACGTGATTCATCTTTCAAAGTTATCTACATGGCAAAATCGAATCGATCCAAAAGTTTACGTTTTCTTCACTTATGCATAGCCGAAGCTTTAGCTATACATGAACAGAAACCTAAATTATGTGTTCAAAAACGTTTTGTCAAACCCCTTTCTTTACCTTGGTCATAGTAATGTTCCCCCTAGTTTTTACTTTATTTTACCACTTGAATTCTTTCCACTTCACTTCACATCTTCATTCTTATCGTAATCGTACTCCTAATTTTAAAATTTTTAGACAACACTTGACATTTTTAAAACATTTTTCAATTCACTTATAAAACAATCTTTAATAATTTTGTAATTTATCCACTTCAACTCTACCCCTTATAACATTTTAATAATCGTTATTCTTATCACATATATGTATATTGACTGAGCAATTATTTAGTGCCACTTAATAACGCTTTCTGTAATATAAATACGACTGTACAGCTTGAAAATGAAGTCGTTGAAAAGAAATTTCTTCGCTGAACAAAAAAAAAACTGTTTTTACTTATCATTACAAATAGATATAAGAAAAGTAGTACATTTATATAAATTTATTTATGGTCCCATCTCAAAGAATATGTATATATATGAATAGCAGAGACAGTGTGAAATGCATTATTCGTCATAAAAAAGAAGATTATCAGGTAATTCAATCAGCACTGCTATTATTGGCCGAACGTCGAGATCGTGCGGATTCAACCTTTTCAATCTACAATAAAATTGAACAGATATTTATATATTCAAGTACATGAGAGGAGAATATAAACATTGCAGACAATAATTCGAAAGTATAAGACTACAACTTATACGTAGCTAGCAATTGTACATGAAATCTATCTAGGCAGAACGATCAAGGTTCGTATGCAGATGTTTTTCTGTTCAAGATTTTAATAATAAGATTCTCTGCACTATGTTCATACCAAGAGCAGATGTATTTCTGGTGATTCTTGTACTAGTGTCAACTGAGAACAAATTTTACCATAAAGTGACACAATGCACGTCTAACTTGTCGACACCAAGGTCACAAGTTACTTTCATACGAACTCTGATTAAAATTTGACTGAATAGTTTCATAAATATTTGCCAGATGTAGACAATATATCAGACAGAATGGATGGATTGAAGACTGTCGTTTCTGTATGAGCTACAAGCGTGCACCAGTTTGTGCACACGTGTGCCAGTGTTGAAATCAATACAGACACAAGGGGTTTAAAATCCTCAGGTGTAAAAATTTTGACGAAGCCATATGGAGTTAGATACCTAACATGACTACCACAGTCGAAATGGATGGACGTGGCACCAGAATGGGTCGTAGATGTGTTCTTCAGGGAGACAACGTGATTAAACCATAGCATGAGAGTTGGCTTTGAGTTCTGATGTAAAGCCTGTGATCCAATCTGAAGGGAAGTCGCCGAGTGCCTTAAACACAACTCTTAGTCGAAACGAACCAGTGTCAGTTTCTGCTTCAGTCTGGGTAACTAAGGTAGGTTCAGCAGTTGCCAAATAACAGGCGCAGCTTAGTGCATAAAAAGAGTCTGCAACGGAAAACTGAGCCTTAATGAGAGCTATTTGAATGATGTTCCCCTGGCATGACTCCTCAGTAACAATCACATTCAACATAATATTGGGAAACTGTATCAGTAGCATTAGCAAAAAGTCAACGTTGAGGTGCACAATATGCGTTTATACATTAATATTTAGATATCAGTAGGAATATTCTGGGAAATAAGTTATGAACACATCCTAAAAGTATTCAGCTGACTCGTGAATGATGTTAAAACGAATGCCTGTAAGCGGGGAATCTCTTCAAACTAACCCTAACTCGAGGAGCGTTAATAACGGTAACATATTTACTACTAAGGCACAAACTCGGTAAATTATTTACAAGTGTTTCACTTGAAATAAGCTGGACACGGAGAAAATATTGAAAAATTCGTGTAGATTGGACAACAGATAGGTTTCGCCGAAAGTCTGTGAAGCCTCAGCATTGAAGAGTGCTGCATCTCCAGAGTCGCATACGAGATGCGGGTGAAGTGTTTCGGACGACTTTCCTTATAAAGGCCCAAGTTTTACTGACTTCCAAATATTTAGTTGCTAGTTTAAGAGTTCCATGCTCAGGTTTACAGAAGTACCACTCAAATATTTAGTCGCGAAGGGATGATGGTAGGGATATCGTGCACCATCTTCCGCAACCCTGTATATACACTGATGTCCAGGATCATTTATAAACGATTTTACATGACGTCATCCGTCTGCTGCTTGTTTGTATTCACTTACGACTTTAACTTTGGACGCAATACACGTAAAAGTATCTTCATCGCCAAATGGATAACTGGGCAGTTAACAGTATGGTAAACACAGGCACAGAACCTCAAGTACATGAGGTTCAAATTAAAAATATTGGGGCAATGTTATGGGGAGACGCGATATTTTCCCTCAAAAAGGCCTAGATTCCCTCCTTATTACTCTAAAAACTTATTTGGAAGAAGCTCAATGACGTTTCCTACGTCTGTGTCTATGATCCCAAACTAGTACATGAAACTAGGAATAATACGGTAAAATTTGGAAATTAGTACCAAAGACTTACCTCAGATTGGCATTGCTGCACGATGTTCTGAATATACGAGCGACGATTATTCTCCTTATTCGACATGTCATCATTTATCTGTTGGAGTAGTGATCTTTGAGGAGATGAACGAGCGTCTGCGAGTAGTTTCGCCCTTTCAACCTTAAACGTGATATAAAGCTTATTCAATATACCTCCTTTTTGTTGCTAGTAACGATTTTGTCGATGATCTGTTGTCTTCTTGATGATTTTAAAGCCAAATCTTCGGCAAGATTCTCCATTATTTCGTTGGAACGGTTTATAATTTTTTCCTTGCCTTGCTCAATCCTTGCTTTTACAAGCTGGACATGCTGCTCACTTTTGTTTACTGTTTCCTAGAATTCCGAGTAGTGAAAAATAAAGCATTACTGCCAGAACACTTGATCGTCTTTGACTTGCTTTTTCGAGTTTTTCGGTCAGATCGATTTCACTTAGTGGTGCACGGTTGCGAGAAGAAGACACCCGTACTGAACTTGGAGATCGTATTTGATCTCGTATACGTATCTCAAAAGCCACACTAGTATTCAGATCGTCAGTTTCCATTAGGATAATTTGATTTGAATTTTAGCTCACAGTTCCTAAAGCGGTGACTCTCACTGGTTAAAACAATATAGATCTCTTAGACCTTGAAGTGCTATTCATTCAAAAAAAAGAGGGTAAATTTTGACTTTTCTCTTGGTGGCTGGTTTTTTTAATTGCATCGATCTGTAAAATAGTTGAATTCTTCCTTTTAGATACTTAGAAGTGGGTCACTCCCATAAAAGTGCATTGCAAACGTCTTTGCTGATTTTGAGGACATAGGAAGCTGTCGAGTTTATGCTTCATTCCTCATCAAATAGTTAAGTTTGACAAATTTAATGCTGTTCATAATTCGAATCTACAGTTTAATCGTACGTAGAGGTGACACGCTGAAAATACTTTCTATATTACCATCAGTTTCCGCAAGTCATTTTTCTTTTCTTATCAAGATCATCAAAGCGAGAGTGTCACTTCCGGTTTTTACTCTAAAACCTGGCACTTAGAAAAGGATAGTCTGTTTTATATGCCTGTTCAGTACAATTACCTTCGCCTATTTGAACAGGTTGTCTTATGCAGGAGGACCAGTTTGTCAGCTAGATATATTTCCAGTTTTACCATGTTTAAATCCCAGATTGAGGAACATTGGTTCCTCCTCAAAAGTATTGTACCTTGATTCCCATATGTGGCTATAACAATACCTCTGTATTCATCATTTTATAAATCAGATGTATTTTTAACATTCATTCATATGTTCGATTTCGTTTTCGAATGTTGCCTTCGATATTATGCTCTGTTTTGAACTTGTTGTTTGAGTAGGTATTGTTAAATTTAGTGATTGTTTTCAATATCTGGAATGATTCGGTTGGGAAAAATAACTATGTCGAATCTGGTTTCTAAATTTTTTACAGTAATGGTTTCACTTCAACTTCATATTTGCATCCGGTATTATTAAATCAGAAGAGGACTGCCGTTATGACCTAAAAGATTGACATACAGCATGGGGCACTGTTTATCCAACCTGAAACAGCTGTTTTGTGTGACTATTGCTTGCAACTAGTTAACACACATTTCAACAGAGCCAGTACTTGACCCACTATAAAGTACCTGAAGGGTAGAACCAGTGTGCTGAAGCAACGAGGCTGCCTTTGTCCGTTGTCGTGGTGAATAAGAATATAGTTGGGGTGTAAAACACTTTATATGCTAGTGAAGTGACGGTAGATGTAAATGAATGTGAACATTGAACGTTTGAACATTGGCCTTGGTCGCCACAGGCGGGCAACTCGAAGGCGCAAATGATTCAGTCGTGTACAAGTTGAAAGATGAAGGAATACGTGTAGAAGTACAAAACATTCCTTGTAAAACATTTGTTTATAGACTTTGTACAAAGTATTGATCTTAACTGCCGAACAATACAATTTATTACCAGCTCTTGTGTTTTGGAGTTAAGGTCAATATTGTGCATATTAATTGTCAGTTCGATCGTCTTCGGAGATAATAGAAACTTAGGGTTGAGTTCCTTGACAGTAGACTTCACTGTCTCGGGTAAGATTGCTGATATTGACGCAGCAGTTTCAGACACCAAAAGCCGACGACAGCTTGCCAACAGTACGGTCTTCAAACTGCCGCTAAAAAGGATTGGCAACATTAGCTATCATATCAGCGTCCTTTAGCTCGATTAGTGACATTTAATGACTAGCCATTTACCCAAAACAAACTGGACAACAACGTTAAGTGAACTGGTATCCTATAGAGAACTGAAGAGAGGTAGACTATGTACGATTGGACAAGTCTGGAGCAAGCAAATTTGTGGTTCGTAGCAAGCTATGTGTCTTTCTTCACATTTATTTGACAAACACCATCTCCACTTCTGCCCTCAAGTTCCAGAATCCAGAGCCTGCCAAAGACGAATTATTCTAGTCCTTGCTGGTCTTCCGAATGTTGGATTGATAAAAGTTACGCCCAAGGATACTATTATGGAGGCTAACTAAGTTTGCTGATCTGGTTAAATCGTCTCTTCAGTGGTTGCAGACCTGATTAAAACGAACATACGAAAATAAACCTGGCCTACTTCAAACTAATCCAGATCAAAGTGATAAATACATACGGATTAAATCACCTTTAACCTAGCAGCAAATAGGTCAGGCAAAGACCGTCGTCGGGCAGTAAAAGTTAGGGACTTTTCAAAAGTTAAGTGGGAAACAACGCGGTCTTTTATTCGTTGCCAAGACTGGGATACCTTTTTCTCCTCGGTAGACATTGATACTGTCCTTGACAGTTTCTACTCCAACATCTCAGTTTGCTTCAACGAATCTATCCCTTGGTATACATCCAAAGGCAAACGTGTAAATCAACTATATATACCGATTGCTACCAGGAACAAGCTAACAAGACTCCGTAAAACCTATAATAAATCTATGGACTTCTCCTCGCTCATTAGCATCCTAAAGGTATATGATAAAATCAGATCAGATAATGCCAGTTAAATTTACAAAGAAGAACTTGTCGCCCTTAAAAGTAGCTGCAAAATTAGCTCTCTATGTAAACTCTTCCAAAAGAGACTGCAACAAAAACAAGGCAACATTCCTTACATTTTTCATAATAATGTTGCTGTTAAGGATGATGCAGGCATAGCTGAACTCTTTAACAAGCACTTTTCTGACTCATACATGCACGATATTTCCGCATGCATTGAATTTGACTCTGTAACAGAAAAAACACTGTCAAATATATGCTTGACTGTCGACATTATAAAAAGTGCAATCAGTTCATTGAAATTCTCCAATACTCCTGGACCTGACTCTATTCCCTCATCCTTCCTAAAAAATGGTGACTCTAATCTTCCTCTCCTTTTGCTTAAGATATTCTCAACGTCCCTTGTGAATGGAGTTTATCCTTCCAAATGGAAGCAGACATATTTATTCCTAGATTTAAATCCGGCTTAAAATATAATGTAAAGAATTACAGGCCAATCAATATAACGTCTGTCTTGTCAAGGACACTTGAGAAGATAATCAGTAACAAAATCACTGACTTCTTATTGACTGAAAACCTCATAACACCTTCTCAGCATGGCTTTATAAAGTCCAGGTCATGTATGACTTGCCACTTAGAACTATTCGATTTTATAACTGGACTTACAGACCAAAAATTCGTTGTGCTCATTATGTATATTGATCTTAAGAAGGCCTTCGATAAAGTATGTCATAATTTACTCCTGCAAAAACTTAAGGCTTACGGTATATCTGGCAATCTCTTACAGTGGTGCAATTCATTTGTGTGTGGTAGGTCCCAGTCTGTTAAGATTAACGACACTTTTTCCAGTACCACTCATATATCAAGTGGCGTGATTCAAGGTAGTGTACTAGGACCTCTCTTCTTTCTAATATACCTAAATGACGTCTGTGATGTTATAAAGCACGGCAGACCTTTCTTATATGCCGACGACTTGAAGATAGTCTACCATAGTACCACCCAAGAAGTGACAAATCTGTCTCATAAAATCCAATCGGATATTGATAATATTGAGACATGGTGTAAGTCGTGGATGATGCAGATCAACGTGGAGAAGTGTGGACTGTTATGCCCAGCTCGCTTACGTATCACACCACACATAACTATGTGCAACAAGCTTATCACTATCTTTCCTTCAGTACTTGACCTCGGGCTTCGTTACTCCGCCGACTTTAAATTCTCTCTCTATGTCACCAACCAAGTTTCTAAAGCCAGAAGATTACTTGGATTCATATTTCATAACTTTCAAACACGAGAATCTAAAATGTTACTTTATAAAACACACATACGGCCCCTCCTTGAGTACTGTCCATTTATCCTAGACAGCACCTCTGTTAAGGACAAACTAAAGATTGAAAGTGTTCAAAGGAGATTTACAAGTAGAATCCTAGGAACAAGTCTGAAAGTTCCCTACAACTATCGTTGCACAACTCTTAAGATCGAACCCCTTTGGTTCAGGCGCCACCGACTTAACCTCATTCTCCTTTTTAAAATAATCAAAGGAATAGTATACTTCCCCAATAATAACCTTAACTTTACTTCTTCGACGTATGAACTACGCAGCAACGGGTCTTCTCTAAGTCATATTCTTTGTCGAACGAAATTACGGTCCAACTTCTTTACAGTCAAATATAGGCAAACATGGAACTTCTTGCCAAGTGAAATCAAAAATAGCACCACATTACAAAGATTCACCTATCTAGTAAATAAATATTTCTCTGAAAACAGTCTTGAAACAGTTTGCCACATACTGAAAATTCGTGATATTGTTTCTTTCCCCTTTGAATTACGTACCTAAACAGCTTTGTTCACCCAAAGCATTTACAGAAACGGTCAGTATTATCGGACACATTTAAAATAATCAACGTTGCACTAATGCTGTTCTCAGTTCCTTTTTTAGTTGATTCAATTGTTTCTCTAGCAAGCACCATCACAATATATTCACAATCCTTTCATACAAACCTGGAGTGGGATACTCAGCCTGACATATCACGAAAGCTGCACTGAATCTACATGAACTACCCTCACACCTTATGTCATACCTTTTCAGTCATTCAACTCCATTTAATCCCAGCTGCTGAGTGTCAAATTAATCAAATATCATGGTGAATATACCTGGCAAAACTGTATTTTGGGCAGTTCAGTGTGGTGGAAGTTCTACCTCAATGTTGAGTAGTAAACAACCTGGATATGGCTGGGACTAAAATCTCCTCTGGTGACTAGCTAATGTTATGAGTAAATACCACCTACGTCTACGCAAATTCCAGCCCTATGCCGGATTGCCTAAAAAATCAGCTTAACTTCACTTTGAGTTTTAAATATCAGCGGATTTTTATTTTACGGTTCTGTTATTATAATCCTTCATTCTTCTGAAACATCTATTATAATTAACTACTGCCTGTTTTTATGCATATGTAAACATAACTGTGTACTTTTATGTATTTTCCTCTTCTCATACCATTTCATATTGCCCCTTCGTTTCATATGTTTATAACTAAAATCTAGAAGGTAGACTGCAAATTTCTGATTTCCTTACTTTTTTATTGTACATATATGTTTTTAAAATGCTGTTAGGTACGATGCATACAAAATGGCTGACTGAAAGTAGTCGTTCATACCATGAGTTTCGTTGAGTTAGCTAGTGAAGGCGAAAACTGTCTATATGACACTTAGCAATAAAAAATTCTTTTTCTAAAAACAAGAGGAGCATTTCGCCAGGGCCTAGCAGATTAAAAGGTGGGAGGGTGGTGACCGCTATTCAGTGGATATGATGGTGGGGACTTAAGAGAACCACCCTTATCTGTGGGAATGCGCTCTATTGCTAAGGTTCCTGAGTGTGAATGACTTCAAAAAAAATTTAAAAAATAATAATAAAATAAAATAATAGCTGCCTGTATAACAAAGCTTGTGTATAAACTCTTTGAAAACAAGGTCATGGCGCGATTTCTCTACTTCAGGAGGACATCTAACTGTATAAATCAGAACAACAGCATAAATAAGTATCATCATTCTTTTTGTTTTTCTTCACTTCTACATATTTTATGTAATGTGGCGTTTGGATTTAACTTCTCCACTTTCTATTCCCATTATCCTATATAGGTTTTACCCTTGTTTTTAAAAAAAATTTGTTATTCTATATTTTTGTTGTTGTTGTTTACTACCACAAACTTGAACTAACTGTTAGTATGTAACACTATAAAACTCAATGACTCTAAATTATTAGCAACAAAATAGGGGAATAAACCCTGCGTTTATCGCATATTGCTTACTTAAATTATTATTATTTACTGGCTGCCTCTGCACCTCTCTTTCTGTTTTCTTCTTCCTTCTCTTCTCGAAGGTATTGCACTGAAGCACTGCAAATGAACAGTAATGCTGCTTTCTACGTTTCTATTACTTGAGCGTTATTCAGAATATTGTTGGCACACACGACGAACCGCGGAACAAATTCCATTCTGAATTCTGTTTATCATCGCAAAGTTGGTTCCTTGTATCTGTTAATACCAAAATAATGTTGTACTTACCCGCTACTGTGGAGTTTTATAAATTTTTGAACATTTATTAATTGACAAAATGATAATGATCACAAAGCCTGTATCCTGTATGTCTTACTCTAGCACATGCTTATCACCTCTCTTCTTACCTTCCATTAACGCAACATTTCGTAATTCCCGCATGAATCTGACTGACTATAAGTATATTGTAGACTATAAATTAGACTTGAACCAATATATTGTAATCTATTTTAACAAAGTTTCTAGAGGTTTTTTCCATCTTTCCAATTTTTAATGTCAAAAAAGTGTTCCATTTCAAATTACACTTGTCTAATATGATCATGCCTGTACAAACGGTATGTTAATCATGTAAATGCTTAGTTTATGTGAAATATATATTATTATATATTTTCTTTGAAAATAGTGCCCACCCAGAAATGTGGGTAGTTAATTTGAAAATCTTCAGTCTCGGTCTGGACCGATGATGGACTTCTGTGTATCTGAGCACATTTCACCTAATGCTGACCTAATTGGTATGGTTATCAACATAGTTCCTTTCAAGAAATTTCACAACACAAAAATGGGTTTGAAGAAGACCGATTGCTACAATATCCAATGTCCCATATGGTTTTCTCCCACGAGTTAGTGTGAACCAATTTGATTTCTTTGTGCTCTCTTCTTGATTGTGACGTAAAAGTTCCTAGCTTTGGGAAAACTTCAGCGTAGTTCGTCCAGCTACTCTTCTGCCATATCTTTGGTTTGCCCCGAAATTAGTGTTGCTGAGATGAATTATATGTGGCACACGGTGTGTCATGACCGTGTTGCTACTGTGAATGAAGTTGATCCTTTTAACTGTTAGTCTTCTGGTGTCGCCGAAAGTTAGTCGTAATAGATATAATTAGCGTGGGTTATTGTGGTGATTCCCTCCTCCATCTTTCGAACTCTCCAGGAGAAGCTTTCGTTTCATTTGTGTAATTTGCATTCTGCAGCTTACAGAGAAGCGATTGCGCTACTCTGAACTTTTCCAGTTGAGAGTCATACCACTGGTCACTTTCCATAAGTTTTAGGTCTGCCCGCAGCCCACCTGAGCTTTTCGAGCACTTTATTGCTCTCCAAATCTTTACGTCGTCGGCCTAAAGAAGAGTCGAGCAGCTTAGACGGCATTGTAGGCCACTGATAAAAATCCAAAACGTCAGTGGCCCTAGGAAAGAGCCCTGCGGTACTCCTGACGATGACCTGTGCCAGGGTGGTAGGACACGACTGACCCCAGTGGTGGTCCTCCAACCATGACAGAAGCGGTCTACCAATGCCTGCCTGACCTGTTTTGTGTAGGAGAAGGTAGTGGTGAACTGTGTCAAATGTCTTCCCAAAGTCTAGGAAGACCCCATGGATTAGAATATCTATATCACACCATGATGTCCAATCGTCCCAAGCTGATAGTAGGTTTGTTACTGAGGATCTGCCTCTCTTGAAAGCACGTTCTGCTTCGTGGAATCTATTAATTCTGTCACTGTGTTCCCTGCTGTGCTCATCAATTATACTCTCCAGTACTTTTGATACCACTGGCAGTAGAGCTGATGGTCTATAACTGGTGGCATTTTGCCAGTCCCCACTCTTAAAAACAGAGGAAAGGATGGCTCTTTTCCACTCCCTGGTCAGTTTCCCTGAATTCATTGAGATTCGGAGCAAGTCTCTTAAGGGCTCACAGAGAGCTTTGGCACACTGTTTCAGAATAAATGCCCTGATGCCGTCACTACTTGAGGGCTTTCCAAAGGTGAGTCTCTGTAACTTCCCTAGTAATAATAATAATGTAATAACAGTACTCGCTTCATTCTAAACAATAATAACTACATCGGATGAAATTTTCAGGGTTTCGATACATTTCGCAATAATTTAGCTCCCTTACAAACGTGCATATACATAAAATCAGGAATAGTAATAACAATAGTATTAATAATTAAACTATCATGAGTGGAACGTTGGTAGAAACACAATGAAGTGAAAATAGATAGTATCGTCGATAATGCACGTGATAGTCATCCTTACTTATAATTCTCAGTTGACTTACTTATTTTAAAAGTTCTTTTCTGACATACGACTGTCTATACACACAAAATGCTTGCTAAACATGGCTATTATGGTAGAGTTTTTACACTTGGCTGCACGAGCAAAAATTCTCATGAATTTAAATCTGGTTCTACCCGAAGATATACAGGAAGAATTCGAGAATAAATGGGATGTTCGTCATCAGACAAGATAACTTTATCGAAATCCTTGCAAGAATTGAAGTGGCTATTGACAATAATGCCAGTAGCTGAGTCAAAGGCACAGCAGCAACCAGCCCTACGCTTACAGCCTTCAATGTTCTACGTAATATGACATAGTCGTTTTTTGTGAAGTTCATCAGGAAGAATAAGGGCAAACAATAAAGAAGAGGAGTGAGCAGAATACATGAGTTAATAAATTGTAAGAGAAGAGGTTGGTTGAGTTATGCCAGAAGCAGAAAGTCTCAATTTATTTATGTGATAAGTCAGAGGAAAATTCTTCTTAGAAATCGACAGGAAATGAGGCAACCAACAGAGATTCGAAGAGAAACTGATGCCGGGATAGGTGATATTCGATTTACTCCCCACCACAGTGCCGTCAATAGTACAAGAATCATGGTACTGAATCAATTCACGCAAATCTTGTTCCAATCTGAGACCAAAATGAACAATATGACATTTAGATGGGTTCATTTTGAGACAATTTAAGTGAGACCATTTGTTAACTTGAGACTAGAGTCCATTCATATAAGAATAATCCAAAGTAGAAACTACTACTGAAGCAGAAGTGGTCAGATCATTGGGATATTTAATGAAGATGTCTTTGGAAGAATATCGAAGGTCACGCAAATAGAAAGAAAACAGAAATGGAAAGAGCACAGCCAGCTCCTTGAGTCATACCGGTTTCATTTAGCAACGAAGTGGAGCACTTTCCATTCAAAACAGCATGCTATTTTCTATCCAAAGATCAGAAGACAGCCAGTCACCTTGCGACCCTGCTGGACTCGGGATTTCTGAAATCAGCCTGCTTAGTAAAAGTACCCTGAATATAGAGTAGAAAGCAGCAATGTGGTCTGAAATATAGGCTCGCGTCCTTATCGAGGCTCAAAAGGAAATGTGGTGGAGTACAGTGACAGCATCTAATTTGCTTCTGCTGCACATGTAGTAAACCACTTTGGGTTATGAAAAGATTTCAAAGAAGGTTTAAGAACATGCAAGGGAAGTTTCTCCATAGTTTCCAAAAATCGGGACGTGATGGCAATTGGCTGAAACTTTAAGTCTGATCAGGAAGATGACTTCGGTACAGGCACCACCTTTATTTCTTTCAAGGTGACCGGTGCTGCATCTCTGCGAAACGATACATTAAACATCTGAGCAGAAGAATGACAGAAAATATCGGCACACTTTTGAAGCAAAATGCTCGGTACGCCATCGAGGCCTGGACTGTTCAATGGATTTAGGGATTTCAGGCATATCAATACATCCTTTTCATTAAAATCAGGGTAATGACCACTTACGTGTCTAGAAACATCAGGTGCATTCATACTAACCTGTTGCATTATGAAAGATTTATTTAAGGCATTCACATCAGCAGAAGCACAAAATGAGATTCGTTTTTGTTTGTAAATTGAATAAAACGTTTCCGGAAGCTGGAAGCATTCTTACATGATGAAAATGTTTCATTGTATATGCAATTCAGTCTTTGTATTTCAGACCTTATCAGTGGGTTTATGGTTCGAATACCTACACTGTCATGTGATATACACAGTTGTTGTTTTCCTCTTCTGAGTTTATTTAGTTGTGGGGAAGAGACCCTATCGAACCTCGTGAACAGTGTTTCAGTAGGACGGAAAATTTCCAAACAGAACTTGAGACAGGAGGTGATATTAGAGACAGTAACTTCTGACACCCCATCAAAGAATGGGTCCCAGTCTGTATCATGCAACATATATCTTAATGCCTGAATATTGTCATGTGAATAGGATAGTTCTTGGATTTTCTTTGATAGGTAAACTAAGGCACCTCTGTGTAACTCGCCATACACTTTCGGTAAAGTACTAATAATGCAGTGATCAGAATTTAGCAATGGAGCTCTCGTTCGTACCTCGTATATGTCACGATCGTTCAAGTAAACCAAGTCTAGGGTTATGTTCAGACAAGTACTGAATTTGACAAGGTTCTTATAACTAACTGATGTGAGAAATCTGTGATCGCAAGAACTAAAGTTCCCCCAGACTATTGACAAGGAATTTCCAAAAATGTGATTAGCAAATCCAGTAAATTGGTCTGTGAAGGTAGATATGTGCGTCGGTTGCATATTGGTTAGGACTCTCGCCGACCATGCACATGGTCCAGAGTTCGATCCCCTGCCGACGCACACCAAAAATGCCCCCAAACAGACGAACGATGATCAAGTTAGTAAAATTTATTTCGATACCACAACAGACATACTATTACCTTTGTTATTTGGTTTAGTTATCTTCATCGCTATTTTTACTTTCAATATGTCCCTTTAACTTGACCTATGTCTATTTTCTCACCCCCTAACTGTTTGTTATATATATGCTGAGATTTTGTAAATTCCGGTTTAATAATACTTTGATAAAGCTATTAGCATTAAATAGCGAAACGTCAGTAAAAACAATATCGTTTTGTTTTTCATTCATTGGGAAATACAAAAACCTTTATTATAATGAACATCATATGCCCGATGCCCAAATTTTTTCAAACCGTTAAAAGTGAACTTGGTTTGGACATATATGGTCAGAACACTGTTCAATAAGCCCGAAAAATTTGTTCTGACAGTACTGTTGAGTATGGAATAAAATCCCTGAAGGATATCTTATCTAAGAATGGATATCCTGAGAAGTTCATTAATAAGTACTCTAAAGAAAACACCCGCTTCAAAACAATCCAAACAGTTCCGAAGAAACCTGTCTATATCAGCTTGCCGTTCAAAGGAGATGATGTACAGGAAGTAGTCAAACGAAGACTCGACAAAGCCATCAAGAGAACTTATTATGCTGCAATACTTGTTTTCCTTAACACCACTAAGCGAGTGCTTCAACAATCTGGGAAAGACCAGTCGACAATCCTCGACACTTCAAACTGCGTATATCAATTTGAGTGTGTTTGTGGAAGCAAATACATAGGTCGTACGGAAAAGAGATTGTCTACTCGCATGATGGAGCATTTGCCAAATTGGTTGAAAACAGCTGAGTTCAAAGTGCCAAAATCCTCAATAACAAAGCATCTTGTGGATTACGGGCATGATATCGGCGCGGTCAAGTCATTCACCATTGTCAGCAGACAAAGAAACAAGAAGATGCTTGCAATTGCAGAGGCTTGTGCAATTCGAGTTTACAAACCAGGTCTCTGTGTACAAAAGGAGATGGTCGTGACTCTGAGTCTACCATGGTAATACGTTTTACTTATAATTCTACCTCTTATTATGATTATTTTTATTATTATTATTCTCATTATTATTATTCTTGATTCATTTGAAACTATTCTTTATCAGTAGCATTATCTTAACTCACTTCAACACAATTATTATTGTTATTATAACTATTACTATTGACATACCTCTGGTTGCAATTCTTGTTAAATTCTCTAATGTCTAATTGTTTATCTAAGTGATGTAATTGAAGCGTAATACAATGTATCTTAATTTTGATCTCCCATACGCTCTCTCCCCTTATCTAATTGAACATGACCTGGAAAAGCATTTGCACCTGTCTTTCTGCATGACTAATTCAATGTAGTTTATTTACTTATCAGTCCTATATTTCCCAATGTAATTTCAAAAGTATATATCCGTGTATGTAGAGTATTCAGCTGACGAGTTCTACCGAAATTTGATGAATCCATTAAATCCTGCTTTATTAACCTTCATTTCTTGTTTTAAATTCGTATAGGGAAATAAATGTTTCCAGTATAAGAAGGAGTTGGAGACTCCTTGGAATGATAGTATACATTTGCAATGCTTAATGCTAACCATACTGTGCTAAGCATGGAACCTGTGACGCTTTTCATGAAAATATAACTTCATTCAAACACTTGTAGCAGGTAACCAGCAAGCATACAGATGATGAAAGTAGAAGGCGAACCGTGCAACAGAGAGTTTATTCCACAAAATTGATTTTTAAAAAGTTCGGGGGTACAGTTTTAGGGTATAACGGTTTTACTGGGCTTCATTAATGTTTAAGTTCTGCAACGCATGTATCTCCTGGTCCAGGCAGTTGACTCCCGGGTGTTTTCCTGCAAGTGGAGAAAATAAAACATTGATTAGTATAATATTATAGGTTCTGTTTCTTTTACACTGCCTTCTTCCTCTGGGGGTACTGTCCTCAGCGCCCAAGGATGGAATTGAGTAGCCTGCACCTCCAGTGGCTGGGACTTCATATTGACAGCTGGCGGGTGGTGGCTCATCGTGGAGGGGCTGATTAATCGGAGGGAGGAATGCGATGCGGCTTGAGTTGATTGTAGTGGGCAGGTATAATGTCACCGTTCGGTTGAGGAATATTTTTCAAGAAGTTGTAGCTGGACATGTCCGCACGATCTCAAAGGGTTCGTGCCATGGGGAGTGAAGCCTAACATGATCACCGACAGTGTAAGTTGAGCCACGAGCGAAACGGTCATACACATTCTTCTGATGGCAACTTGATGATTTTTGTTGCGTGCACGCCAGATCGTAAGCAATAGCCAAACGGTTACGTAGTTGCCGGACATAAGCGATATGGTCAATCTTTTCAAGGGGTATAGAAGGAACTCGGACTTCGATAGGAAGGCGTAATTCTTGACCGTACAGAAGTAACGCAGGGGAGAAACCTGTGGAGGAGAGCATGGAAGAACGATTAGCCAGGAGACATTGAGGCATTGTCTCATCCCAAGCGTCAGTTGACAAGCGATTGAGAAAAGCTCGTGGGATATTCTTGAGTGTTCGATTAGTACGTTCCACCAAGCCGCTTCCTTCTGGGTGGTAAGCAGTCGGGGCGTGTCTTACGAACGCCAAATACGTTGCAGATGTGGTGAACCAGTTGGCCTTCAAAAACAGCGCCTTTATCTGAATGCAGTGAATGTGGGGCACCAAAACGAGTAATCCACTTGTCAATGAACGCCTGGGCTATGCTATTTGCATCTTGTCGTTGTAAAGGTACCGCTTCATACCATTTTGTAAAGTAATCAATCATCACTAGGATATATCGATTACCTCTTTTGGTGGGTGGAAGTGGTCCCGTTAGCTTAGGTAGGAGGGGTGCTCTAGGCGTTTGCGTAGGCTGTTTTTTACGGCTACAGAAATCGCAATTTTTACAAAACTCGATCACATCTCGGTGAAGTAACGGCCACCAGAAGCGTGTGGTGTGTTCAGTTTTGTGTTGACCACCATGCCCAAGTTGGTGGTGTACTTGGTTAATAGGCTCCTGTACTTTGGTGTTTGGAAAGAGGAGTCATGGGTTGGAATTCGGTTCCACTATGTAGAGGACGTCATCTATTAGACGAAGGAAACCCCATATACCGTAGATGCTCCTCGTGGCTGCTGGCAGGTCCCGTAATTCTGTGGACGTCGGCTTATTGTCGCCATGCTGTTGTTTCAAATAAACAGGGTGTATCGTTGTGTCTACGCTTGTAGAGAGGTCCAGTCAATATCAGCTGTAGCACCAAGTAATGCGTTTACTATGGCTTCACAGTGTGGTAGGCGTGAGAGGGCGTCGGCGTTACCGGGCCGGTATTCACAGGTGAAATCAAACTCCTGTATACTTTCCTGCCTTCGGCATCACGAAAGTTCTGTAGCCACTGTAACGCCTTGTGATCAGTCCGGACGCGAAATTTGCTCCCCAGCAAGTAATGGCGAAAGTAAGTGAGAAAATATACAAGAGCTAACATCTAGCGACGCGTCGTAGAATACCGCATCTCTCTTTTGTCCAGCATTCGGCTAGCATATGCTATCACTCGTACTTATCCGTCAAAGGGTGTCTGTGAAAGGACGGCTCCTATTGCGTGCGCACTAGCGTCAATATCCAGGATAAATGGACAGCTATCAGCCGATGTGTTTGGAAACGCTAAAACAGGGGGAGAATTTATACATGTTTTAAGAGTATCAAAGGCTACCTGGCACTCGTTTGTGCAAACGAATTTCCGTCCCTTTTCGGTCAATCGATGGAAGGAGGCTGCTACACTGGCAAAATTTTGAACGAAACGCCGGTAGTAAGAAGCAAGCCCCATGAAACTGCGTACTTCAACTGTCGATTTAGGGGTCGGCCAGTTGACAATTGCTTGGGTTTTGCTGCTATCTGTGTGCACTCCTTGTGGAGTGATCTCATGTCCAAGGAAAATAACAGATTTCTGCAGGAATTTGCATTTTGAGGCTTGCAGCTTAAGATTACTCCTGCGTAAACGCTGAAATATGGCTCGAAGTTTTGCATGGTGTTCTTCGAGAGACTGGCCGAACACAATGATATCGTCCAGGTAGATGAGGCACTGTTTAGGGACTAGCCATGCATGTAATGTTTGCATGAGCCATCGAAACGTAGCAGGGGCGTTAGACAGGCCAAATGGCCTGGTTTCGAATTCGTACAACCCGGTAGGCACAGCAACCGCAGTTTTTAGGCGGTCTTCCGGACGGATTCCAACTTGTCAATAGCCGGAAGCTAGATCTAATGTGGAGAGCCACTGTGACCCACTTAAAACATCTAAAGTAGCGTCTACACGAGGCAAGGGAAAAGAATCTCGTTGTGTGATTGAATTTAACCGACGGAAGTCGACACAGAGACGGAGAGAGCCATCTTTCTTTTTCACTAAACCTGTCGAAGATGCCCACGGTGAGGTGGACGGTTTAATTATCTTCTTTCGTAACATGTCTATTATCATGGTGTCCAACTGCCGTTGGTAGTGAATGGGTACCCGTCGTGGTGGCGTCCTAATGGGCAAGTTATTGCCTGTATTGATCTCGTGTTGTACGATATTAGTCCACCCCATCACTTGCCCATCGTCAAACACATCAGTGTACTCATGTAGCAGAGCCAGAGCGTCGGTACGGTCTTTAAGACTGAGGTGGGAGGTTATCATGGATGTTCATCATTGTCATCTTGGGTAGAGCACATGCATTAGCACGCTGATTGTGGCTAACTGGTGGACCAAATGCGAGGTTATGTACCCCCAGCCGGATTCGAAGGCGTCTTAGGTCAATGACAGCGTTTTGGCCAGTCAAGAAGCCCACACCCAGTATAGCGTCCCATCGTATAACATCACAAATGAAGAAAGACTGATCACAAGTGAAAACTTGGCACGTCACGGAAAGGGTGGCGGAGTCCGTTACCTTGATAGGGCTCCATGGCAGTAATTAGTTGTAGCTGATTAGGAAGAGGTTTGGGTTCGGCCCCGAGTCTCTGAACCAATTCTGTGTGGACAACAGGGGACGATGCCTCGGTGTCAACCAGAAAAGTTACGTTTACGCCCTGAAGTTTTTCCTCAAGGATAAGGAGAGATTTCGAGCATTTGCCGAATAAAGACGCATTAGAAGATAACTCACCTTGAGGTTTTTTATTGTGCCCGCATTTCCATGCTCTGCGCCCGAATTGATGGCAGTAACAGCACTTGCTGGGGTCATTATTCTGTTTGGGAGGAATTGTAGGTGGTATTGTAGGTTGGTTGGATAATGAAGCATTGGGGCGGCGTTGCTGCAGGACTGGGACGGTTGTCCTTCACTCAGTGGTCCCGAGAGCATTGCAGGACGTACTAGCGGATGGCGAAAGCATGCTCTGTACGCTCTCGAATCGTTTGGCCACCTCGACAGCTTCTGAGACTGATTTAGCTGGTTGGCGGAGTAACTGGCATTTGAGGTCACGCGATAGGAGACGTTGTGCAAATCGGGTGCAAATAATTTCATCTCGGCTCGCATTAGGCAGGTTAGGGAATGCGTAAGACACAATCTGGCGAAACTCATGGAAGTAGTCGGTAGCCGTTTCACCTGGCTCTTGACATCGGCTTAAGAATGTGTGCATGAACGCGGAGGTGTTAGAGATTTTTGCGAAACATTCCTCTAAAACGTGCCAGTTGTAGCTGAGCGGTTTGGATGCGGAAAATCCACGAACGATTGCACGCCGTAACGCGGCGTCACTCATTGCTAGCATGATATGATTGTACTGGGCTTGTGGAGGCAGACCTGCGAGAAGGGGCTCCGTTCGAAATTTCCACAGCTCATAATCGCTGTTGATGTCCAACGGTGGTAATGTGTTCTGCAGATGGGAGATGTGTGTTCGTTTTCTGGCTGGAGACTATTTCAGGAGGTTCGTATGAGTTTGGTTTAATGTTTGGACTGGATTTGAGGCATCCCACCTCCGACACCAATTTGTAGCGGGTAACCAGCAAGCATACAGATGATGAAAGTAGAAGGCGAACCGTGCAACAGAGAGTTTATTCCACAAAATTGATTTTTAAAAAGTTCGGGGGTACAGTTTTAGGGTATAACGGTTTTACTGGGCTTCATTAATGTTTAAGTTCTGCAACGCATGTATCTCCTGGTCCAGGCAGTTGACTCCCGGGTGTTTTCCTGCAAGTGGAGAAAATAAAACATTGATTAGTATTATAATATAGGTGTTTTTCTATTACACTGGTGTTGTTGCGTTTTTGATCAAAGCAACCAGAATTTAAGCAAGGTACAGATATGAAGAAAGAGCAAGTTTTAGCTTCAGTGAAGACTTAGGTAGTTAAGATAAAGTAGAGTATAGTATTGCGTAAATATATAAAAGACTATCGTGAGGCAGATAAGTGACATTTCAGTGTGAAGTGACTTTGAAGATCTGGAAGATGAGAACCTGTTGGACAAACTGACCCGTAAGATGTCTCACGAATTTCTGTATGGCCCATGGTGTAGCATCTTGACAAGAAGCTAAACAGGCTTGTAGATGGTAGGAGCAAAAGCACTTTTTATTGATAATAATTGATAATAACGCAACAGTTGTAAACAATGTGCATCATAATAAGTTGTGAATAACTGCTTGATAAACGGAAAAATCAATGTGTAAACGAACAGCCACGGAACTGCAATCCAACATGGCCGACTAACATGGATGAAAATGACCTTTGAGAGTCTCACTCAATCAAAGACCTTGTACGTGATGTTTAATCTCAGTCCTGAACCAGACCTTACAATGATTGAATTGTACTGTAGCCCTCCAGGTTGCGCGAGAAAATCGACTTCGTTTCGTTTTCAACCCGTGTTTGTAGGCATAAGATAACCAACCAGTATTGAGGTAAGTACAACGTTTACAAGGGATAGTAAGCTGCTTTAGAAAAGTAAAGGTGCTAAGGTGAATCGTTAAAGTGCAATGAAATAGGTAAATGCAATGTATCATTAATAGATGCATTCATAAAGGAAATACAATGGGAGACTATAATCCCTAGGTTGACAAAGTTCATTTGCAATGTATCATGCTACCCATATAGACCTTACTATCATGATGTCCACTTTTGGTTTTAATACAATTATCCACAAGCCGGTTGTTTTTATTTCATACCTTTTGTGTATTTGGTGCACAACCGTACCCGATAGAGAATAGGAATAGAATAATAATAATAATATATATTTATTCCTGTTTTTGCAGGAACATACCAATTGTACAGGCATGGATAAGTTATTATATAAATTACAGTTTGTTTGTTCAATCTAACATTAGAGTCAGTCAGAACAGTCTGCAAAATAGTCTGTCTGTGTAACACATAAAGAGATATAGAAATATTGTCTTCGCATTAACAAAAAACCCAGACTTCAGATGAATGTAATACAAATATCTGGGAAAAATAAAGCTTGAAGTCAATTCTCCTATATAACTTTGTTGTGAGCAGCATCCTTGAGATAAAGTTTATTGATGTATTATTTTGAGTCAATAATGTATTTATTCCATTTTTTTCACCAGTCTAATCGCAGTTTTATAATAGGAAAGAAATTTGATCTTTGATACGAAAATTAGATAAGTTCATGTTAGATTGTTTTACTGCATCTAATGGGGCTGAGGTCGATTCTAGAACTATCCATTTGCGCCATTTGCGTCAGCATGGCAGACTGTACATGTAAGTTGAGTAATACATTGAAAACTACTTGAAAACCAGTTGTTTCTTTATATCAGATCAAGAATACTCCTTGTACAGAATGTTAGCCAGCGTTTTCAAGTGGTTGCATCGGATCGTTCATGGAATTTGAGTTTGAATTTACTGAAATGGTCATTTCAGTTTAGATGTTGGGTTGTTCGACCTCGACCAGGAGGTATATAGAAGATTACGCTCAGCAGGGAGATAAAGTATGTAAATATGGAAAGAACATTATTATTTTATGTACATATAAATGTTTATAAATGTATATCATTGTATAGTAAACACTACCCATAATCTAGTTGTTTTTCATGTAATTTTGCGAAGTCTTAGAGTTTATTTAGTGTCGTAATATTTAGTAATGAGTCTAGGCGTTATAGTGTTCTAATAGCTCATGCGTTTTGGAAATAAGTGGTGCGGTGTGATTGGCATAGTCATTGGGATGAAACAGTTTATATAGCAAGCGTTTGAAGGTTATAATAGAGTGACAGGTCCTTATTTCTAGGGGTAAACTGTTCCAGATCTTAGAGTACATGACTATGAAGAAGTTTGCACGGAGTGTTGTCTTACAGTTTTTCCTAGATACTGTGCACGTTTGGTTACGAAGGTTGTAAGAGCCTTCCGGTGAGAACTGTATCGCCTTGCTGTCTGAGAATGATATTTTATGCAATATTTTAAAGAAGAATGTTAGGTTAATGCTCAGTCGTCTCATCCAGAGTGGGTCGATACCTAGAGTTATACACCTTGATGTGTAGTCCTTTTCGCAGTCAAATCCTAGTAGTTTAGACGTGAAGTATCGTTGGACACTTTCTATTTTAAGTTTGTCACTTACGCGAGTGCTGCTGAGAATAAATGGACAATATTCAAGTAGTGGTCTGACACAAGTTTTATATAATAATAGTTTCGCTTCGTAGCTGTGGAAATTCCTGAGTATGCATCCTAAGAGCATCCTCGATTTACGCGTCTGTGTCGCCACTTGCTCAGAAAATGTCAAGTCACTAGAGTACCTGAGTCCTAGGTCAACAACACTTTGGAATTTAGGTAAGTCAAGAGATTCAAGTACTAGTTTAATATTTATTGAGGGTGCACCGAAACAGATCCAACCACATTTTTTAAGGTTGAATTTTAGGTTCCATGTGGAGGACCATGCAGTTACTCGATCTAGTTCTTCCTGAACAGCTTTCTGAAAGTACCCTAAGTCATCACAGTGGAATGTGTAAGCTACTTTAAGATCATCTGCAAAGATGAATGGTTTTCCAAGTGAGAAACAGCTGCATATGTCGTTGACATATAGAGTGAATAGGAGGGGGCCTAAGACGCTACCTTGAACTACTCCAGAAGTGACTGGACTAGGTTTAGGGTTTACAGAACCTAGTCTAACTACTTGGGACCTATTGTTAAGGAATGATTCAATCCATCCTAATAATGGGTTACGTATTCCCAAGGAGTTCAGCTTATTTATTAGAAGCAAATGTTCAACGCGGTCAAAGGCTTTGGATATGTCGAAGTAGATGACTAGTACTAGTTGTTGTTTGTCTCGGCTGCTAGTTATATAGTTAAAGAAGTCAAGGTGACATGTCATGCATGATCTGGATTTTAGGAATCCATGTTGGTTTGGACTTAGAATATTGCAGCTGAGCATATGTTTGAGGATATCATCTTTAACTATTCGTTCAATGATTCTAGATACTATGGGTGTAATATTGATTGGCCTATAGTTGTTGACTTCAGTTTTTGATCCGGATTTGTGTTTGGGTACTATAAATGTCGTTTTCCATTTATCTGGATAGGTTTGGCTTTCTAGGGACATTGTAAAAATCTTAAGTAATAAAACGGAAATGTCAGAACCACCGTGTTTATAAACATATGATGGTATACCGTCAAAACCGGCACTACTAGAGCTTTTAAGAGTATTAATGGCTTGGTTAATATTAGAATAAGTGAAATGAACTGTAGTGATTTGTTTCAGCGTTGAAGATGAAGGGAGTTCTATTGTAGATTGTAAACCGAGAAGTGGACTTGTAGGCTTAAGGTAGTTAGCTGCAAACGTTTCATTAATAATAATAATAATGTATTTCATATAAATTTACAAATTTACATGAAAATGCATGCCATTTTTACAGGCACGATCAAGTATGATATAATATCAAATCGTAGATTGTCTACAAGTTAATCGTATTTCAACTGTTAAATATTCGATACATATAATACACTCATTTTCTGAATTAGGCCGTATAGTTATTGAATTGTACAGTTGTCCTCCAGGTTGAGTGGGAAAATCGACTTCGTTCCGTTTTCATCCCGTGGTTGTAGGCATACGATAACCAACCCATATTGAGGTAAGTACACCTTTTACAAGGGATTGGAATCTGTTTTAGAAAAATTAAAGTGCTGAGGTGAATCATTAAATTGTAATGAAATAGGTAAGTGCAAGTATCATTAATAAATGCATTAATAAAGGAAACACCCTAGGGTAACAACATTCATTTGCAATGTATAATGCTACAGATATATCACAAACTATCATGATATCAACTTTTGGTTTTAATACAATTATCCTCATGCCAGTTGTTTTTATTTTATACCTTTTTGTGCATTTAGTGCACTACCGTACCCTTCAGAGAGTAGGAGTATAATAAGTAATGAAGAGCTATAAGATGTTAAGTTTAATGGAGTAAAATGAGGATCAAGTAAAGACGTTGTCAGAAAATAAATGAGATAAGACATTGTGGAGTGGTATGAAAAGATCTGACGATAGACAGCAAGTTAATTTATAAGATGCCCCATAAATCTGAGCAGATCCCACATGGTCGCATCTCAACAATAGGCTGGGTGAATGGTATATATTTAAAGGTAGAAGCATGATCTGTCAAGGCGTTCATTGTTATCTTTTTCAAGATAAAGATTTAAGCCCTCATAAAAACCAGAAACAGTTCACAAATGTCTGCATGGTTGCTGTAAAGTTTGCCCTTGTTTATAAGGAGAGAAATTTTATGGCTTTGACGATTCATTCGTTTCTTTAGTATTTCTGTGAGAGCACCTATTCTGGTGGTGCTGGCCAGTGCGGTGCATTCTTCATTTCTCATACGCAAGTTATGAGCTTGCGAGATGGAGCTAAGAGTACTAAGTATTGACCCTAGTGTACTAAAGTCGTGTCGCCTGAAGTAACTTGTTGACAGTCTTTTCATTTTCCTACGATCCTTTGGCTTTATGAATGTCTTTCTATGTGGGGAAAACTTTAGTGTTTGAAATGGGATGACAGCATCTAAGCATGTGTTGGAGTTACAGTAAAAGATGTCTAGAGCTTTCGAGAGGCTATCAGTATAGAAGTACTCTCTCCATTTTGAGGATCTTAGCATTGATTTCACCAAAGTCCAGTCTGCCTTAATGTAGTTCCTGTATGTTATTTGTTGTAACGTAAGGATAGGGGCTGCACTGCTACTTGACGGAAGTGACAGTGCACACAGCACTGTTTTGTGGTCACACCCTGGAAACTCAGAACCTACTAGGGTAGAAAGGGGACTTATATTGTGGCAGAAGATTAAGTCTAGTACGTTATTACCTCTTGTAGGGGTTGTGACAGTCTGTTTCCAGCCAAGTATATCCAGTCTGCCTAAGAACTTATCAAATTTAGTTGGACCTGTGGGTATTTCCCAGTTGATTCCTGGTAAGTTAAAGTCTCCACATAGGATCTTATGATCGTAGTGTAGGGAGGATAATTGTTCTAGAGTATTAATAAGTGGGGTCTCGTAATTACTTAAGGTACCAGGTGCTCTGTAGGTGCATCCAATTAATACTATTGCGTTATTTAAGTGTAAGTTGACCCATAGAGTCTCAGGCATGTTAAGTGTACTACTTTCTAGCTGTGATACAGTAGGTGCATTCAGAAAGTACATGAGACAACCCCCTCCCTTACCAACTTCCCTGTCACACCGAAAGTGTGTGTAGTTATCTAAGCTTATCTCTTCATCCAGTATGTTCGAGTTACACCAGGATTCAGTGATGACAATTATAGGGGGTTTGTATAGTACTGTGAGTGCTCTGAGCAGTTTAATTAGAACAGACCTAGCATTTATGAGGATCAAGTAAAGATGAGATTTGAAGTAGCACTTGAAGTATTTAAGTTCGTTAATCAACCCCGAGTATGGTTCAGCACCCAGTAGTACTGTTTGGCATGACGACCCTATGTTAAGAGGAGTTTCGACATCACGCTCATCTATGTCTATCGGATTGGTGTGTGCTGTTTTCAGTGAAGAATTAAGCGTTGGAGTACTGGATTTGCTATAGGCTAAGGCATTTTTATTTTTAGTTAAGCCAGAAACATGGGTAGGGATCTTTATTTGACCTAAACTTGTGCATGTATCAAGTGTGCTTAATGGATGCGGGTGAACTAGACTGTTCCTATATTCATGCAAAGGGGGAGCCAGCATTAACGGTTTAGGAGTGTTAGCATCCCTACCAGCTGTTTTTTCAACGCTGACAGGGACGCAGGGGATAAAAAATGATTAGGACCTTGTGGAGACCATGGCTTATTATTCGACTTATTGTTAGGTACTAGTTGTATCCTTGTATGGGTGTCGTGTGTACTGCTTTGTGGGTTAGTTCCCAGCAGACTTGTACCATATATCCGATCAAATTTATTTGTGTGCCATGCTGTGAATGCCCTGAGTTGTTGGTGGTCGAGTTCTGACTTTTGTCACTTGTACTCTTGAGGGTGGCATTGTTTTGGCGTTGGTTATCAGTGTGGGCCATGGTGCTATTTCGCACGTTGTGGGTGCCAATACTATTGACCGTGGGGAATGTGGGCTTATTTATACTGCCATTGTTGTTGTTGGCGTGGTTTGGGGCCATATTCTTCTTTTTTTCCAATGGACTTATGGCTAGGAGATGGCAGGGTCGACTTTCGGGGAATTTTGACTTTTTGTCCGGGATTATTTAGTGACATGTCTATATCTACGGTGATAGGGGGTATAGTTTTATTGGCTATTTCATTACAATTTAGTGGCCTTGCGGTTGGTGTCGCTCTCTGAGAGGATAATTCTGTGTGGTTTGAGAGGGGTGGTGCGGTGGAAGTTCTATTTCTGAAGATAGTACTGAAACAGAGCTTGAAGGCTGGAGCTTTTCGATAAGTACATAAGGTGAAGGGAGGGTTTCTGTGTCAGCAGAGGGTACTAAATTTTTGGGAGTAGTGCTAATACTAGTTGTCAGTGCAGTTTTATCCTCTGATTCAGCTCGACGCTTACGACATACAAGTGGGTTATGTGGCTCACTATAACCATTCGTAGGGAGTGTGTTACTTGATGTAGCAATCAGCGAATTAAAATTAGTCATCAGATTTACAGGGGATTGAGTTCGTTGCTTTTTACTTTGGTTAACCATAACTATTTGATATGAGAGTTATTAGTTATAGGTATAGAGGTAGTAGAGTACTTGTGCAAGGATTACAACAAGATAAATTTTATGTAACGAATCACGCAAAAATGTAACGCAAACGTTGGACGTACCGCGTCAGTTCGAATCAAATTCATAAAGAGCTGTAAAATGTTAGGTTTAGTGGAATATAATGAGCAAGTGAAGACGTCATTAGAAAATGAATGAGATGAGACATTGTGAAGTGGTATTCAAAGATGCGACAACGAAAAGCATGTTAATTTATAAGATGCCCCATAAACTTGTGCAGAGCCCACGTGGTCGCATCTCAACAATAGGCTGAGCGAATGGTATATGTCTGAAGGTAGAAGCATGATCTATCTAGGCGATCATTATTATCTTTTTCAAGCTAAAGATTCAAGCCCTCATAGAAATCTCGAGCCGTCAAATTGCATATGGCTGTTCCTGCAGATTGGGGTGATTCACCTTAGTGTCCACCACCATATCTACTGATCAGCATGCGCCACCCTCCCTCCTTTTATGATGTTAGGCTCTGATTGTTATGGCTACAGCAAATATATTGCTTGATTGCAGACACGTTCGTACCTGACATTCCATTTCGCAAGCTTTCTTAGCGAGTGCTTCCAATAGATCTCCACATACAGATTTATGAACATATTATATATGTGTGCATGCGTCCTAATGAACAGATTAGTTTATAAGATGTTAAGACCTTAAGGAGTAAAAAGAATAGGTTTTGTAAATAGTGGAGCAAGATTCAGCAGAACACTATAGTAAGGGTTCAACGTAGGCAGTATGAATTGAAGGTAGGGTCAGTTGGCAGAACCACAAACTTCTCTCTTTCCAGCCTCTTTCTTATTTCTCGGCAAGCGAGGTAAAGTAGTGCGTCGCCCGGGGATCGAACCCCGAACCTTGCGCATGGTTGGCGAGCGTGCTAACCGTTATGCCACCGACGCACAAGCTAAACAGTTGCGATAGCATTATCGATTTCTTGGGTGTTTAAGACTACATCGCTTAAACAGTTTTCTGTTTTATCAGGGAAATCAATATCCTGGTCATTTTCTATAGTGCAAAGTTTGGCAAAGTGCGTGCTAAACAGCTCACATAAATCCTCAGCACCTTCGTGAGTAATGCCACCTAGGTGTATTATTTTTGGATATATTGTTTTGGAGTTTGTTAACCTACTTTTCAAGAGTTTGGCTACTTCTCGTATGTTATGCGGTGACTGAATGGCCCGCGTTTCTTCCTCCTTCAGAAAGAAGTGATCATGCTGTGCTCACTTTCAAGTTCACAGCAACAGCAGCAAGGGCCAAAACCCCATCTCGACCAGACGTTCGGAAAGCTAATATAAATGCAGCCAACTCAGTAAACTGTTACATCAACCCAGAGTCTCGAGTAGAAGCCGCATGGAACCAATTTAAACAACTTTACGCCCAAATAACTGAACCTTTCATCCCTTGGTCTGTCCCAAAGGGTCGGATACATTGCCCCCCTTGGAAAAACCAAGAGATTCATAAGTTACTCAGGCGTAAACACAAATGTTGGAACCTGCTTGTCACAACTGAGACTCATGAGACCAGGAAATTATATAACACTGCTAGAAATAAAGCTATTGCAGAAATCCGTCATCAAGGACGAAGTTCGTAGCACATCTGACTCAAAATGCAAAGGCACAACCTAAGAAAATTTTCTCGTACATGAACTTCAGGAATAAAACATCCAGTGGTGTTCCGAACCTGACTATTGACAATGACACAATCGAAGAAGATCAAGAAAAAGCAGAAGCAATGGCAGATTACTTCTCACAAGCCTTCACTCAGGAGTCATCAATCCCTATAGGATCAGCTCTGGCTGCATCAGAGGAATACGGGATAGATTCCGTTGACATCGAACAAGGCATCGTGCTCAACCGCCTAATGAGACTAGGTGCAGGGAAATCAATGGGTCCTGATAATCTTCATCCAAGGCTTCTCAAGGAGCTATCAGCTCACATAGCCGGCCCTTTGACCACGATCTTCAAGCTTTCTCTCCAAAATGGAGTGTTACCGCCTGACTGGAAAGACGCCAAAGTAACCCTCATCCACTAAGGAGGATCAGGACAAAGCCCTTCAAATTACAGGCCTATCATTCTCACCAGCACTTTAATAAAGACACTGGAAAGAATCATCAAGAAAAGAATCTTAGCATATCTGGAAAACAGCAGCTTATTATCCACAGCACAGCATGGCTTCCGAAGAAACCTCTCATGCCTGTCAAACCTCCTCACTGCAAGAGAAAGCTGGGTCAAATCCAGGGACAATATAAGACCTGTTGACGTCGTCTTCAAAGACTTCAACAAAGCCTTTAATAAAGCACCTCACAAAAGACTACTCATGAAGTTGGAAAGTCTTGGTATCAAAGGCAGATTACTAAACTGACTCAGGGAATTCCTCATAGATAGGAGGCATAGGGTTAGTATCAACTCAAAACTGTCCTCTTGGACAGCAGTACGTAGCGGAGTGCCACTAGGCACGGTACTCGGACCTCTCCTATTTATTTTGTATATCAATGAGTTACCTCTGCTCACCGACTCCCCTATGGGCCTATGCTCAGATGACTTAAAAATTTGGAAAGAGCTGAAGAGCAACAGTGATAGGTCCACGTTGCAAGAGGACCTCAGCAAATTGTCAGAGTGGTCCATAGAATGGATGCTCCCGATAAATGTGGCAAAATGTGCAACCACGCGCATTGGACAAGCAAGCACGAGCTCCTACAAACTAGAGGGAATAACACTTCCAACAGTTCAGACTCACTTGAACTTAGGTGTCATAGTTAGCCATGACTTGAAAACTACAGCACACTGTCGCGTGGTGGCTGCACGCAGTTTTAGGTGCTTATGGGCAATTCGCAGAGCCTTTACTAAAATCACCAGAGATATGTCCACCTCCTTATATACATCTCTGGTGAGGTCAAGACTGGAAAACTGTATCCAGGCGGCCAGTCCTCGTCTAAAAGGGGACTCACTTATTCTAGAAAGGGTTCAAAGGAAGGCAACACGTATGGTTCACGGCATGACTAACTTATCATACGAGGAAAGACTAGACAGTTTAAATCTCTTCTCCCTGTCATGCCGTAGGCAGAGAGGAGATTTAATCACAATGTTTAAAATTTTAAATAATGACTACGGACCTGAACTATTCTCTCTTTTCCTTCCCACCAGGTTGGAACACCTTAGAGGATATAGCAAGAGAGTTCAAAAGCCAATAAGAAATCATATTGCTGTTGAGTACTGGTTCTCACACCGACTCATAAACTCTTGGAACCGACTCCAAGAAGAAGTGGTGTCTGCAACCTCAACTGATTCGTTCAAGAAGGGGTTGGAAAACCACGGAAATTTACTAGAAAAGGATTAACATAGGCTCCAAGCCTTCTATCCTCAACCAATAAATTTGAATCAGTGGACTTGACTGGGATGGAATCCACCAAAAGCCTAGAAAGATTCCAAAATAACACGAAGCGAGAGCCAATAAATCACAAGGTTTATATAAGCCCACCAAGAAGATACAAAATGGGGATGCTAAGAAATTGGATATAGAATTTGGGATGTTTGACCTCTACATGCATGTACCGAGAAAGCTGCAGTGACTCATACCTGGGAAGTTCCCAGGTTGTGATGACATCAGGCCATCTTTTCTGAAACAGTGCGCCGAAGCTCTCTGTAGGCCTTTATGCGACTTGTTCCAACACTCCATGGAATCGGGGAAACTGCCAGAGGAATGGAAAAGAAGCATCCTTTCTCCGATCTTCAAGGGTGGGGATAGGCAAAATCCCACCAGTTATAGACCAGTAGCTCTACTCCCAGTGGTATCGAAAGTACTGGAAAGTATTATTGATGATCACATCAGGGAATATCTGGATAGGTCTAAAATACTCCATGAAGCCCAACACGGTTTCAGGAAAGGGAGATCCTGCGTCATTAACTTATTATCAGCTTGGGACGATTGGACATCATGCTGGGATATGAATGTTCCAGTCCATGTGATCTTCCTAGACTTTGAAAAAGGCATTTGACACTGTTCACCATGACCTTCTCATACGCAAAATAAGCCAGGTAGGTTTAGGTAAACCACTTCTGTCATGGTTGAAGAACTACATAACTGAAAGGCAATTTTGCACCAAGGTCAATCGAGTTCGATCATCTTGGCACAGCTCGTCATCAGGAGTGTCTCAGGGTTCTATCCTAGGACCACTGATGTTCTTGATTTTTATCAATGATTTACCATGCCGTCTAAGCTGCCCGACTCTTCTATATGCTGACGACGTGAAGATATGGAGGGCGATAAAGTGCCCGGAGGACTCAGATAGGCTACAGGAAGATCTAAACCTTCTGGAAGACTGGTCGGTGGCCAGTGGCATGACTTTCAACATGAAAAAGTGCAAAGTAGTGAAGTTACGCACCTGTAGACTGCAGAATGCAAGTTACACCCTGTGCAATGAAAGCTTGTCCTGCTCAACGTCGGAACGTGACTTAGGTCTAGTTCTAACGGAGAAAATGGACACAAGCGTAAATTACACGGGGGATGTAGCGAGGGCATATGCGGTCATTCACTTTGCACATAGACAGTTAGGTGCACTCACTCCTGAGCTCTTTCTAATGTTGTATAAAACATACGTCAGATCGCACCTTGAAGTGCATAATGTCATTGCACCCCCACTGCTTAAAAGAGACGCCAACCTCTTGGAAAGAGCCCAACGACGGGCAACAAAAGGAGTGGTTGGTCTCCGAAATAAGCCATTTGATGAAGGGCTGAAGAAATTAGGCCTATTCACACTTAGTTACCGTCGTCTTAGGGGGGATTTAATTACTGCCTACAAAATAACAAATGATCAGAATCACCCAAACAAAGGTGTTCTGCCATTGAGTAGGTATAGGCTCCCTCGTGGAAATCCTAGAAGGATAGCTCATCAGAGGGCAAGGACCCGAGTGCGCTCCCGCTTCTTTTCCCTGCGGGTTTGCCGTCCCCGGAATTCCTTACCGGCAGATGTAGCCATGGCACCATCTGTGGACGCCTTTAAGCGAAGGCTGGACAACCATGCAGCGACGCAAGTACTTCATCCAAATGGCCTATCCCCTTAAAATCACATACACCATTCAAAGGTAGACAATTAAACTGGTCGTTTTACTTCTTTACATTCTCTTCAGCCTTACTCTCCTGACAGCTTGAACTACACCTATTATTACTATTATCATTATTACTGGCATATATATATACCGGTTGACTGACTGTTGTTACGTTTTCTTATTCTTTTTCTGTCTGTTAGTCTGAATACCTTTACTAATTATATCTATTATTATTGTTATTATTATTATCTCTTTTCTATTGGCAACGATACCGAAGGACCAACTGGTGAAAGGATCAACTCCATTCACAGTAGTAACAGTCTTAACACCTGTGCGTCGGTGGCACAGTGGTTAGGACTCTCGCCGACCATGCACATGGTCCGGGGTTCGATCCCCTGCCGGCGCACACCCGATATCTATGGTCGGCCTGAATTTGGGCTACCGATATCCATGCTGAAAATTCCATACTTGTACTGAAAATACGGTGTGGAATCAAGCTGTAAATCAAAAAAAAATTAATTCCTGCACTACTCCTTTTGGAGTCAACCAAAGCTACGGCAGTCGAGTGGCGGGACAAGCTACGCAGACGTTTACCGAAGATCAGGAACCTCTACCTCACAATCAAGAGGCGAGCACAAAGAAATCAAATTGGTTTATGCTAGCTCGTAAAAACGACATTGGATATTGGATGCATACCTACTTGAATTTGACCTTCAAATGGATCCAGACCATAAAAGTAGCGGTGAAATTGCGGATGCTTGGGTTAGTTAACCAATTCTTGTGTAATCTTGTCAGGCATTCTATAGATTCTATTGATTTTACGCACACATTATTATACCTCATTTGGAAAAATCTGCGGGCTCATATTATCTCAAGCTTACCATGGTGCTGAAGTCCCAGCTAGCATTGACTTCGACCGCACTGTAAAACATAGGCACAAACTTCGGGCGCACTGTAGATACTTTGGGACAAAGTTCGAGCTCAGTGCGAAAACTTTGGGGCAGACTGCAGATAACTGTCCCACTTTCTGCAGACTCTTAATTGATGGAGCTAAGTGTTGCCTGTTAAATGTCAGGCAACTACCCGATAATTCAACGTGCTGATCGGGGGGCGCATATATGACAATAAGTCGTCAATCTACACTCAGTTGAACAAATTTGTCTGCCTCTCCTTTAATGCGAAAATTGGTTTATAAGTGTAGTTAGGCTAAGGGCAGTTTACTTAGAGTGATTTGCTTATCCCAAGGTAGGCTTTGGGGGTAAAGTCGTACTGTTGGGAGTGCTTAAGAGTTCTATACAATTGGACTGTCTACATTTATCCGTTTCCGACGCTATTTTAAACCTTAAGCATAGGTTTTGTTTGTACACAACATTCGGATACGAATGGTTATACATCAATACACAGTAAGTTTTCGGTGGAGATGGCAGAAAATTGATACTTCTGGTGACACTTAAGTTCGTGAACATTTCATTTTATAACCAAACAAGTGAAGAAAACAAGCAGTTGCAAAGCTCTTATGCGTTCAGTATACGACTAGCCCCTATGCATGAGAATTTTGTGGAACTCTAGGTCCCTCAGAAACAATCACTTCAACCAATGTAGGTTGTTCAGTCTCAGGGATATGCAGCTCTTGGCCTTGTGTAGGACTACCTCTTCGTTTCACGAAAAAGCTTATTCACTATGTGTGGAGGCTTTTTTTAAAAAAAATTGTTAGTATTATTTCAATCAGTAGTGTTCGTTCACCAACCCTTTATACATGTTTGTAATATTTTTTTATATTTTCATCTATCGTGCAGTTTTTCCTTCATGTTTACATTTCCTTTCTTAGATTAAACTAGATTGGAATAGGAGTATTTTCTCCAGCTTAATGAAAGAATATGAGTTACAGAAGTCAAGAAATGCTGAAACCAAAAGAATATTACCTTCAGATAAAATGATGTACTGTATTCAGAGTATTAAATTTAATTGAAAAAGATGCACTCTTTATTATTTTCTACTTGTCACAGCGAAGTTCCTTCTAAAATGAACTATTTTACATGTTAGCCAGTTGTAGTAATTGTAGTTGGTGTATGTTGATTATTAGATCGCTAGTGGCATACACTGTCACTTTCTTGTGGTTTCATTGTGAATTTGCTTCACAGATAAGTGATCTTTGCTATTTTTTAAATCATGGAAAATTCCCATTGTAACATATAGAAAATCAAAACAAATGATTCAGCGAAGAGACTCTTTTCAACGAATTTATCATCAATCTGTACAATCGTATATATATGGTTTTAAGAAGTTATATCCGGTGAGGGAATTGAAACATAGGTGTGAATGCATGAAATAATAATAATATGAAGTGCAAATTAAAACTAAAATGTTTGTGATTATAATCGTAGTTAAAGGTCAAGTGGCAAAGCAAATTAATGTCATATATAGAATAATTCATAGGATGGATAGAACTTGAAAAGGGTGTGCAATTATAAGATTAGTAGACAAATCGAAAAAATAAAAACGTTACGTAATATTGTGTGAAATTTAATAGCATAGAATTTAATGTTGCATAAAGGAATTGATTTAGAATGACAAGTGGAACAAGTGAAATAATACCGGGGACAATTAAAAGTGAGAGTAGTAGTAGTAACAATTGACTTAATAAGGAAGAGTATACAAATTGAATAGACAAAAATGAAAAAATGGAGAGTTGGTAGAGCTAAAGTATGATTGGGGATTACCATACTTTAGCATAGAGGGATTAAGACCACTTGACCTTTAACTACGATTATAATCACAAACATTTTAGTTTTAATTTGCACTTCATATTATTATTATTTCATGCATTCACACCTATGTTTCAATTCCCTGACCGGATATAACTTCTTAAAAACCATATATATACGATTGTACAGCTTGATGATAAATTCGTTGAAAAGAGTCTCTTCGCTGAACCATTTGTTTTGATTTTCTATATGTCACAGATAAGTATCATTTGGTACTAGAATTTCAGGCACAAGGATTTTTTTTTCAATTGCCAGAAATATGCAAATATCATACGCTCCCAGCAATTAAGATGAATATGATACAGATTGCAATACAGTTCACCTGCAATATGCTGATTTGTGCTTTAAGCACAAAAAAGTTAAACAAATCACATAAGGGCTAGTATGAAATTGCAACACGTTCGCCATTGATTACGATTCTTGGCGATATCCGATAACGTTTCGAGCAATGGATTCAAGCTGTCTCTCGGACTCCAACCAGGGAGACGTGACGCACCAACCGATGCTAACCTAGCACAAATATCCTTCATCCCACGACGCCATTTCATGGACTGACCACCTCTCCGCCTTTTCCATTCCGTCCCAGGGCTAGCGAACAGAGACCTGTATGGAAGCCTCTGGGATGACATTCGCAGCACATGTCCAAGCCAGCTTGAACGCGGCACGAGGTTTCAGGATATCTGTATTAGGTGTCGCATTGGGGACAACCATTTTGAAGGCTGCTCGCTAACATCTCGAAACGGTACAGATAGGCTGGGAATTCAGAAAAAGGCGAAAGGCTGTCGAAGGTGAAAACCTCAAGGCTAGCAAAGGTAAAATACAAGAGTCTGTGTATAAAAATAAAATTGAGGTTGGAAAGAAATGTGTTACCTAAGACATCATTATTGCTTGAAAGCACTGTTACGTGCGCGCGATAAGTTTCACTGGTAGTTTGTTGCTTCGTTTCATTTATTGTGTGTGAGGGCTGAGATACTGCCCGGGCACCCAGACTGAAGCAGGTGGTTTTCTTAAGGGACCACCCCGGAGCCTTTGACTTGGAGTCTAATCTGCAAGGTAGCGGAGCAGCGTCAGGAGCTACGCTCCCATGGTTGCCGGTGACCAATATAGTTTCATACGCCATTTGATCCGATTGGATTCTGGAGCCCATGGTAACTGTTTTTGGTCTAGCCGCTATCCAAACAACCTTCCTGGCATGGTAGGACCTGCAGGATCATGAGTCCCAGCCAGTTTAGCTTGTTGGGTCACTGCGGTATTTGTGCCCAACCACCACGACAAGGTAGCAGTTGTCGGCCGGGTGCATACTTTGTCTTTTCTGGGATTCATCAATTGGATGTGGTAGCATCCCCATAAAGATGCTGTCTGTGCACGTCATCTTCACTAACAGTACTCTAAGTTACTGGGTCAGTGTTGAAGTAATGTAAGGATTTGAAACCGTGTGTTTCTTGTTGCAATGCTTTTGCTTCAAGTTATTTCATCTTAGAGTAATAGAGTCAGAAATTTGGAGACTGTTAGCAGTAACACTTTAAAAAAAATAATGTTGACTACTCATTCTAAGTTGTGAATTCATTTCCTCGAAACCAACATACATCATCATTTGTAGTTGTGATACTTGTACAGTTTGTTAATATAATAACTTTATACCAATGAGAATTCATAGTGTTAATGATTAGAAGCAATATGAACACTGTATCCTGTTGACGGAGTAAATCGGCGACCACTCACAACCTAACTTGTCAGCTGTTTGTTATCGTTTTCGACAGAAGGATTTCAACAAACCGTTTCCTATCCTGTAGCTTGGTTCCGAGCTATTTCTTGACGTTATTGAAAATCCATTGGTCAGTCTTGGCATCCCACAAATTTCCAGTGGGATGAAGAAGAAGAAAGAGTGAGATGAACACCACCTTGTGGAAGTTACTCAAGTCTTTCAACTTCGTGCCAATTCAGGTGTAAAAATACCCGTCCCCGAAATGATTTGTGGAGGGATGAACACAAGAGATTTTACCCAGATGGTTTTAGTCTCCCAAAATAGCTATATTACGTATTGTATTCTCAGATAAGGAACCAACTGAATATGATATTTACAGTGAGAATGAGGAGTGGATTCGACGAAGTGATATTTAGGTATCACTCCGGAAAGCTTTGAATATGTTATAGGTCGTCTAGAGTGTGGTTGTGGTCAAACGATTTCTGGTGACTCAGTGAGAAAACACAGAACAGGAATAGCATTGAGCAGTCGTATGAGAAGATGCTGATTCTTCGGAACAGGTGGATTTATTCAGGGAGATCATTAGTCTGTTTGTCAAACGTGAAGCGACGAAAGACTTCGTATAGATGCCTTCAGTTAAGATGTAGGCTGTGCGACTGTTAGGGCTCAGAGCTCCTAGAGTCTGAAAGCCTGATGCGTAAATGGGGAAATGCAGTGACAGAAAAACCTGTAAAACATACTGCAAAAAGAGTCCCAATCGTAAGCTCAAGTTTGCTAGGAGATTCAACAATCTTCCGAATTATTGTCATTAAGTCGAGGTTATGTGTTTGCTATCTTGGCGATAGACTCTCTGTTGTTATGAAATTCGATTTGTGAAAAGGCGGTGTTTGCTTCGCCAGTACAAATGTCTTATGTATTGTAGCAAATATTCAGCCATATTCTAGAAATTGATGGTAATGTGACTTAATATAGATGGTAAATTAGCTATTCGGTCAAGCTTATAGTCTCAGTAACTACGTTAGTGACCAATTTGGACAGATATTGGTTGGTGGACGTCAGTTCAGCACTTAGTTCTGCATCTAGGGTCAATGCTTGTTTGCAATCGCCAGATGCACGTATCTGTAACCTCGAAATTTACGGCTATTATGATTACTGTTATTAAAGAGATAGTTACAGTGAAGGAGATTTTCTCTGCGACGAAGTCATCGACTAGGTAGCTGTACATTTGTGTATCTATAGTAAATGGTTGAGGAACTTCCAGAACGATTTCCAGCCAAGGGTCAAATTAATAAAGTTGCAAATAGGGAGAGATCGGATAAGAACATAATAGGATCATAACTAATGAGAAGATTGACTTTTTGTGCAAATGGGGATTTAAAATGTAGTAGTCACAAAACACACAAGTTCGGATAAAAAAAGACAACGTAGTAGTGCCAATAGGGAAGAAAAAAATAAGTGAAATAGGATAATCACTGTCTGTCTCTCTGTTTTCAACGTAGAACTTTGCACCGACGTGCAACAGTTTGATTCGCCACACTCCATGTAGCACACAAAGCAAGAGAAGAAATGCAAAACAGAGACAGTAAACAGAGGTATGAGAAAAAAAGAAAAGTTATAACGAAGAACGATATAGTTTCATTGGTAATTATAAGTCACAAGGAGTGGATGCATCTGCGCCATTACCGAGAACGATTTTGAGCCGCATCACCGATTGTCTCCAGCCTTCATTGGTTTTTACCGTCCCGACGAACCCAACCAGTCAGGAAGTCTACACTTTCCTACATGGATTTCATTGACTGATGAAGACATGTTTTGGTTTGACTACCACTGGCTCTTTTCCAACCTGATCGGTCTTATGTCAGCTAACCTTACCTGTCGTCGAGGTAGCCGATGACTAGGCATACGTAACACATGTCCTAACCATCTAAGTCGATGTAGCTTCACAGCCTCGTCGATTACTTTCCCCTCCTTACCTAGCACTCGACCGATGCCTAACCTCAATATTGCTCACCCTGTTATACCGGTTCACAGGGGAGATAGAACGCAGGCATAGGATGTGGCAACCTGTAAACGTTGCACTCTTGTGCAAATTTCTACGTGGAAACTTAATCATTCACTCACGATATGTATGAAATTAAGTATTTTTATGTGAATTAAGATCTCTATGGATAGTTTATAAGCGAGTGATTGATAAATAATCGAATACTTAAAAATGGTTTATGTTATTGATAAAATTATTATGGCCATAGTAAACACAAAGGTTGAATATGCTTCTTTTAGATACATAGTGTGCGCTTGAACTATTGGATTGCTAATGACTCCACAGCTATGCCCAGATGCATTATTCTAACTCACTTTGAGAATTTTGATCAGATCTTGTATATGACTTCGGAGGACTTTTCATCAAATGGAGTTGGATTTCCTGAGCTCACCAAATGTTCTCTATACTGAGCTTTATACAAACTTGTGTTCTCCCTTTGCTGGGTAGTGTTGCTGAGCGCGTTTCACAAGCGAACGCATGGCATAACCAATGTATTCAACTCCACATTATATATCGTTAATGGTCATTTGGGTCCCAAGTGGGCGTCCATTGTATTCTGTTCCTTATCGTCTTTTGTAGTTAGCCGCGAAATTGCTCACAAGCTTTTATTTCCTCTCCACACCATCTTGTCTGTGTCACTGTTGGACACCTGCCCAGTCGCCTTCCATTCAGCTTCCGTTTGAGAGTCTGCCTGGCGCGTGATGACACTCAACGACCTCCTTTTCAGCGCTTCTCAACCCATCTGCATTTCCTTCAGCATATCTGTTGGGCAATAGGTTCTTGATTGTTTCATTGCCAGAGATCCTTGTTGTTTATCCTTTCTGGCCATTTAATCTTCGGTATTGAACAAAGGGGACAGCTGCTGATAAGCCACGTGCCAAATCTGTGTGTTATATGGAAGTACCGACTTGATATTATGATATTAGCATTCTACAATAAGTGAAACAAAGGAAGTAAATTCATAGAAAACAATCCTTCAGTTATTGTGAGATGATCTAATATAAATTTTCTATAGTTGGTTTGTAAGGATTAGTTTTGTCTTTTTGCGAGTTGATCACGGATTGATATTAGTTAGAGAACCATTGAAAACCAGCACCGGAGTACTAGACAGCTGTTTCATCCTAGTTTGGGAATCATCATCAGTATGCACCCACTGGGGTTCGAACCCAGGACCTTCCGGTTACACGGCAAGCTGGCTCGTATACCATTCAGCCAGCCACTGGGACCTGATTCAGTGGCCAACGCATGAATTCTAACTCCTACCAATTCGTGATGCATTTAGCGCAACCCCAACCAATGTCGTCGGTGGGACATCCATCCTCACACTTGACTGGATGGAACTCACTGGTCATGACTTCTCACTGGAACTCCAAGAAACTCCGTCCTGTAGCAAGTCACTAGCGAGCATCTGATTAATTTTCTATAGTTGGTTTGTAAAGATTAGTTTTGTTGATTGCGCTAAATCACGAATTGGTAGAAGTTAGAATTCATGCGTTGGTCATTGAATCGGGTCCCAGTGGCTGGCGGAATGGTATACGAGCCAGCTTGCCGTGTAACCGGAAGGTCCTGGGTTCGAACCCCAGTGGGTGCATACTGATGATGATTCCCAAACTAGGATGAAACAGCTGTCTAGTACTCCGGTGCTGGTTTTCAATGGTTCTCTAACTGATATCAATCCGTGATCAACTCGTAAAAACATAGTTTAGGAATCCAGACCACGCTTCAACCCAGGTTATAGGTTCGTATTTCGGATTGTGAGGGCGATTGTTGACCACACGTTGACCATTTCACCTATTTGGGAAGTTGTATCAGCACCAACGGGTTGATTGGTGACGAAATCTCAGCACGGATCCAAAAAGCTCGGACTGCTTTCGCTAACTTACACCGTCTCTGGCGTAGGCGTGACATCCGGCTATCAACCAAGGGACGTGTGTACTGCTCATCAGTTCGCCCCGTCCTTCTCTATGGTGGTGAGACGTGGCCATTGAGAGCGGAAGACATGAAGAGATTGTCTGTTTTTGACCACAGGTGTTTACGATCTCTTTCTCGCGTTAGGTGGTGGTATAATAAGGTAAGTAATGTTGACGTTAGGCGTAGAGTGTTGGGCAAAGAGGGAAAATCACTCGAAGAGGCTATGAAGTTACATAGATTGAGATGGTTAGGTCACGTGCTGCGCATGCCTAACCATCGTCTCCCCCGACGGGCATTACTAGCTGATATAGGTGCAGGTTGGAAAAGAGTAAGTGGTGGTCAAACAAAAACATGGCATCAGTCCATGAAATCCCTGACAGTTAAACTGAGTCAGGTAGGGAGATGCAGACTTCTGGGTTGGGGCCCGCCCTCGGGACTCTAAGAATCAAGGGCTGGAGACACTAGGTGACATGGCTCAAAATCGTTGTCAATGGCTTACGCATATGTATTCAGTCTCTGTAATCTTTCATATTCCCTTCTACCATTACCCATTCTGTTTCACTCTTATACCTGTCAAAACTCTATTGATTCTCTTCACTCATTTTCTTGTCTACCTTTGTGTGCTCTTTGGAACGTGGCAACTCGAACTGCTGCACTTCGGTGCCAAGTTCTATGTTGAATCCAGCCAGCCAGCAGCCATAGGTTCGTATCATAATGCTTCATACATTTTGGTATTGAAGGGTTAACCAGTTGTGGTTGCTGAGAAATGTGGTTTGGGATACTCTCGATGAACTGGGACGCCAACTGCTGCGACTCCGACTCTTCGTCCAATTTGTGGGGGCGGGTCGGTCTGCGCACGACGTAGTAGATTCGTCAGCTTCACCGCCAACACTAGCGGGTGTTCGTCCGGTCTCAGCTTTGTGGCACGGAATTGCTGTATCAACAGCTGCCTGTCCATCAAACTCTTTCACCAATCGTCCAACCAATACGTTCCAGGTCTCCGTCCCACCTGACCCATCCACACTGTTGTATACCGCTTTTGCTCGACCTCTCAGTAATGTCCCCAGGACAACCGCCTTCGCCTTCAGATCCTTGACACCCACCAACTCAGCGACGCCTTCAAAGTCCAGCAAGAAGCTCCGAATGTCTCCTTCCTCGGAAGCACCCGGCCATGAAATCTTCATTATCTGGTGGCAGTGACACCAACCGAAACGGTAGAAAACGAAAGACTTGGTGAATCTCCCGTTTCGTGCTGCCCCCAGCCGTCATATTGTGTTTCTTTGTGTTCCTTTCTCATCTCCGATGTATCCTCACAACGCTGATTCATTTACTTTCTCTGACATTAAATCTATCTCCCTGTCATTTGATGTTTTTATGCCGACGAACGTTTCTTGATATACTACTGATAAATCTTATCAGTAGTACACGCCACAGTATGCTGCATGAAAGAACCTGTTCTCAGTAAAGACATCCAACTGTTTTTATTGCTTACTTCGTCGTGAAAAAAGATAAAATAAGTAGGTGAATGAACGTAAATGCAGAAAATGATGTAGCTAACTGGACTGCTAATCCAACTATCAGTGACACATTTTAAAATCTAAATCGGAATGGGGTGAAGGAAATAACTATCCTTAGATGTATTAAATGTGAATATAACTCTGGAACAGTTTCTTCAAATATTGATTTACAGCGATTTGTTTGGTTTCATGTGTGGTCACGAATTGAAAGCACTTAGCAAGTATTGAAAACTAGGAAACCTGGACAGACGTCTCGTCCTTATCTGAGAGTCTTCAGTAGCACTCACCTCTAACAAGCTAGGACAGAACATCTGTCCAGTAAACCCTGGTTTCTAATGGTTCTCTAAGTGATATCAATTCAAGATCAAACTTGAAACACCTGTTTCGCCATGAAAATTCTCATTAAGACATAGAGAATTAAAACAAGTGATTCAGCTAAGAGAATTATCAATGAATTTATTATCAAGCTGTACAATCTTATATACAGATATGCAAGTCGGGATGGAGATTACAGTAGTTTAATATAAACGGATTAAGATAATGAAAGAAAGACTGGTTAAGCAAGCTTCTTCTGTGTACAAAGGTATAACTTTTCTATTTCGATGACCAAAGCTGCAGCAAAACAAATGAGTCAGATACTTAATGATTTGGGCAAGTTATTTTTCGCCTTGTAGATAACTTTAAGGGAGGGGGCCACTGTAGAAATAAAGTGGCCAGTATTAATCAGATATTCAATCAATACTCTTCTTATAACCCTACGTCTACCTCTTCGTAAGCGGGAAGGATCTTTCTTTTATTCCTTCACGTTCCCAGTGGAATATAGGGTTTCAAGCTAGGGGCTTGAATTTTCTGTAGCAGTTGTGATTACTTTTACAGGATAGGGTTGCTAGCCTCATGCCCCCAACCTTTCCTCTATACCAGCTTTATTTCTGGCTTAGCGAGGTAAAGGAGTGCGTCCAGTGGCCGGGGATCGAACCCCGAACCATGTGCATGGTTCTAACAACTGTGCCACCGACGCAGGCGTGAAGGATAATATTCTTGAATCCTTTTAGACAAAACCCAGGTCGAACGACCGATAAACTCACAAAGAGTTGTTCAGTTGCGTGATCTTACCCTTTAGGTCAATGAACAGTAATAGTCAACTGGAAAACCTTATTCTCGATGATGTTGCAATTAATGTTGCTTTCAGGGACTGTGTGGTCCTTCTTTTAATGATGTCGGCAGCTAAGTCATCTGTGAATTCAAAGTTCATATGCAGAAATTTCTTGTTTACAGACGTGAATTCACACTTCATAGGTTTTAAATCTATGTTCCTGTGTCTAAAACGTGATGGAAGTCCATTCTCGACTAGAATTTTATTAGAAGATGTAACTTTCACAGCATCAGGACTACATATGCGCCGAATGAGAGTGGCGGTAGATCTAATCAGGTTTCGTTTTCGACTAATTAGTACCCAACTGTAGAAATTTTTCACTTGAGCATTCCTTAACTGCCTTCTGTAAATTGATCTTGTCTTTTTTGATAAATTCACATCAATAAAATGAATGTTAGACTGGTTTTGCATTTCAAGTGTGAATTTTATCACTGGTTGGCAACCAACAGTTTAATCATCAAGTTATTGAGATATTTAACAATACTTTGGAATATATTTATCCACATTTTTGTAGGAAATTGGTTCCTGTTGAATTTTTATGAGTTGTATGTTCTGTGACAATTTTTTTTCTACTCATATGCTCAAAATCTAACTTCATTCTCCATGGATGCTGTCGCACAGCTTATTCACTATTTGACAATGATATACTTAGCTACTCAAATAAGTAATAAGTAGGTCAATAAATTCAACTAAAGATAGTTTTTATTTCTAATTGACGTTGTTTCATGAATTTTAACTTCTACCAATTCGTGATGCATTTAGCGCGACCACCAGCCAATGTCATCGGTGGGAACTCCCTTGCCTCACTGCCGACTGGATGCACCTCACTGGTCACAGCTTCTCAGTAGAACTGCAGGTAATTTCGTCCTGTAGTTAGTCACTAGCGAGCATCAGATTAATTTTTCAAGAATTAGTTTGTAGGGATTGTATTTGTTTCACGTCAGACCAACGGATTGATATCAGATAGAGAACCATTGAAAACCAGCGGGGAGTACTGGATAGTTGTTTCGTCCCAGTCTGGGACTCTTCATCAGTACTCCCTGGTTTTCATTGGTTCTCTAACTGATATCAATCCGTTGGTCTGACGTGAAACAAATACAATCCCTACAAACTAATTCTTGAAAATTAATCTGATGCTTGCTAGTGACTTGCTACAGGACGGAGTTTCTTGGAGTTCTAGTGAGATGTTGTGACCAGATGTCACGTGTGAGGATGGATGTCCCACCGATGACATTGGTTGGTGGTCGCGCTAAATGCATTGGCCATTGAATCGGGTCCCAGTGGCTGGCTGAATGGTATACCAGCTTGCCCTGTAACATTGTTTCATTTTTTTCCCTATTGTTTTGGTCTCCGAGTGTACCATAGGGCTCCAGGCCAGTATACATGGTCTAGCTTAGGAGTGCGTCCGCTGGGAATGGAACTTAGACCTCCCATGTGACTGGCTAAAATTCTGTCATTGGACAACCAACTCACCATTTTCATTAATGATTAGACAATAGTTGTAGGTTCTTCAAGAATATGTTCTACATAATATTCCACTGGAGGGATCTATGAAGATCCTTTACCACTTCTCTTATCTTTTTTCCGTCATAATAAAGTATACTTTTCAAAAGATTATAAGCTAACAATGAACTTAATAATCTTTTTAATTTTGAAATGTACACCTCCTAGAAATGTCCCATTAAAACAAAATATTTTCGATTCTAAATTGACATTTCCTCGTAAGTACGTGTTTGAATGTTGTATGAAATTTTAAAGTGTGTCAAACCATAAATATACGAGAGAAAAATTAGTAACAAGGAAAAAGAGTGAACGCACTTGTACCACTGAGGACCGTTTTGATCCAGATCACCAGTAGCCTCCAACAATTCGTTCTTAGCATTCCAAGGTATCCCTAATCAACCAGCCTACACCTCCGTAATAGGCTGAAACCAACTGTCGAATATTTCATGGACTAATGCCAACCTTATTCTATAACAGCTGACATTACTCGTCAAGGAAGGTGATACCTCAGCATGCGCAACACTTTTCCTAGCCATTCTAATCAATGTAGTTTCAAAATCTCACCACTTGTCTTCCCTTCCTTACCTAGTGCTTTACACCTGGCCTCAGTATTACTCACCGTGTTATGCCACTTAATACGGGACAATAGACGACAAGCCTTTTCATTTCTACCACTTTCAATGACTATGTCTTACAGTCATAATGGAGGACAGAGTGAACTGCTACACAGTATTCATGAACTTAGATCGATAGCTGGACGTTTCTTCCATAGAATCGTAATGGCAAAACACAGTGGGGTATTCACAAAGATTACATATCTTGATAGTTCTGTTCTCTTTCTTTTTGTCGTCATTTCATGCTTTCCATATTGCCTGCCCCACAAGGATCTTCATTTCTCCCCCAATACAACTAAGTCCATTTCTCCGGTATTCAAGATTCTTTCAGAAGATATTACATAGAATATACTACTTAGGAATTTTTGTCAGTAACACATACCACACCATAAGTTTATTACTAGGCAAACGAAACTTTGCTGTTTAGATTAAGAAGAAATTTACTAGTTTTTTTAAACTTATGAAAATTTCTGTAGATTAATCTGATTTTATCTTACATTAGAAAAGTTTTGGTGTAGCTGACTAATACTTTAAGTAAGAACTACAGTTTTAGCAGAATAAAATGGTACCATCATTTATTTCGTTGCCTTTTCGTCAGCTGCTTACAGTCCACAGTCATTATTTAGTATATCTACAGAAACAACTTTAACATACTTGCACAGACAGTTCATGTTTAAACAAAAATCAATCGATCAATATATGCATACAGTAATAATATATGCATATATATGTAATATTAAACACTATTCCGAACAATAATGATCATATACAATGAAAACTTTTCAACATTTCGCATTCGGATGAAAAATATCCAGTTACCAGGTTGGCGAAGAAAGACTGATAACTGTTTCTTTCTGGACGCACAAATCAGGTTTCAGGCGCTTGATGGAAATGGCTTCAGTAAACTTGTGGAGAATTGAACTCTTTTGCTTATTGATAATTTTGAACGACTTTCTGACGTCCACCTCATGACCTGTGTCAAGGAGATGCCTGTCGATGGCACTGTTGAAAGCATTCGTTCTCTTTAGACGTACATGTTCAAAAAATCGTAGATATGCCCTTCTTTCTGTCCTCCCAATGTAACTACTCACACAGATACATGTAAATTTGTATATACAGTTGGAGTTAACATGAGAAGGATATCTATCAATTTTCGATTGCAACAGAGAGCAAGTTGTTCGATAGACGGGGACAAGCTCAGCTGTAGGATAGGCTATGGCTAGTGATGTACTCAGCCTTCTGTTGATCATCGCTGCAATGTTTTCACCTTTATAATCAAGTTGAATGTATATTGGCTTTATTCCTACTGTGATTTGGTTTACATTTGTGACTTCAGATCTTCCATACTTATTGATGAACCTTTAAGGGTACCCATTGCTCTTCAACATCTTTTCAAGAAACTCAAATTCTTCCTCTAATTTCTCTATAGAGCATATTCTCCTCGCTTTATAGTACAGAGTTTTGACTAGTTCGCGTTTAAAGCTAATACTTTAATTTCCCTTCCCCCACCCACGACAAGTCAGATAAGTTTCACATACAACTTTAATGCTCTATGTGAATGTTGTAGGTCATATTACAAAAAAAGAAATAAAGAAATTGGATGATATTTCACTGATGTTTGGCAGTGCTGTTTGTTATTGATTGTTATTATTCCCTTGGGTTCCGAGTGGAGCATAGGACTTCAACAGTACATCTCCACTTTGTCATGTTCTCTTCAGTCCTCGTTTGCCAGCTCCTAAATCTTCTATAAGCTGCCATCTCCTCCTCATATGATTTCATCCATGTCACCACCCTTGGATGCCCGATTCCTCGATTCCCATTCGGGTTCCACTTGAGCCATGGCCTGGCGCGTGACATTTCACCCAATGGCCTACTAATTGTGTGTGTGTGTGTGTGTGTGATCCATCTCCATTTTCTTCGTGATAATTGTGAAGCAAGAGGTTCTTGTTTGGTTCGTTCCCAGAGTTTTTTTTTCTGGTACTGATTCTCTCTGGCCGGTCATCTGATCTTCAGTATGAAGCCAGCGAAGTCAACTGTTGATGAAAGTCTGCCTGCAGTAGCCTGTTGAAAGTGCTTCTCGTGACATGCACGCCGAGTTTCTAACCTATATAGAAGAACCAACTGACTTAACATTTATGTTGAGAATCCGAATCTTGAGAAAACAGAAAGACTGAGTGAAGAAATATTTACTTTTCAATTAGATCCTCTTCTATGGCTCTATTCTAATATACATAGCATTTTTTACAATACACAACAATTTACCAAACAAGTGGTGATATGTTTGTTAACAATAATTAACCAGTGTCAAAATGTCAATGGGTAGATAATTAAGGAAGAAAATCAATACAAATTTAAGAGGTAAAAATGGATAGAATAAATTAATTTCACAAGGATAACATGTAATTAAAGATGAAGTGGTCAAAATAAAATTAAGATAATTTGGACAATTATAATGTAATTTTACAAGAATAACACGTGATTATAGAAGAAGTCAAAATAAAAATAAAAATAATTTGGACAATTATAATTTAATAAGGGGAGGGGGGCGACGTAGTCCTGTCTTGTAACGATGGCCACGGTAAGCAAAGTGGCTGTACAAATTTCTTCTGTACACATAGGCTTGGTTTCTTCTGGTGGATTCCAATTGCTTCAGCTGTCTGTAAAAGACGAAATCTTAGAGCAAAGTTAAGATTAGTTGGAATACGATAAATAATTTTAAATGCAGTATTCACATCGACCTTGTGCTCAGTATCAACAAGGTGTGCTAAAATAGAACTACGAATAGATTTTATTTGTCCCTTGCTTAACCACGCTGGATGATGTTCAGAAATACGACGATGAAACTGCCTAATTGTACGCCCAATGTAGCTGGCTCCGCAGCTGCAGTCAAATTGGTAGACACACATAGAAGAGGCAAATTTAGGTAGTTTGTCCTTATTTCTCGAACATAGAATAGGGGTGGTTTTGAAGAGACAACGTACTTCTGCTGCATAATTGTCCAAATTATCTTAATTTTATTTTGACCACTTCATCTTTAATTACGTGTTATTCTTGTAAAATTAATTTATTCTATCCATTTCTACCTTTTAATTGTGTGTATTAATTTTCTTCCTTAATTATCTACCCATTGACATTTTGACACTGGTTAATTATTGTTAACAAACATATCGCCACGTGTTTGGTAAATTGTTGTGTATTGTAAAAAATGCTATATATATTAGAGTAGAGCCATAGAAGAGGATCTAATTGAAAAGTAAATATTTCTTCGTTCAATCTTTCTGTTTTCTCAAATGTCTAAATGGGGATATTTTCTATATTGAAATCCGAATCTTGTTTTTTTATGCTGAATGCAGAAGAATTCCAAATTGAATTCATAGTGATGTTGGTCTGTCTTACCTTTCCGATTCTGGTTTTGATATCCTCATTTGTGCTGTCTAGATAAGTGAAGGGAATGACCTCTTTCAAATTAATCCCACTGATTGGGATTGTTGCTTGTTGTTGTTGTTGGTTGGTCCGTTGGTTATCGTCATCACCACTGTCTTCTCTGTGTTCACTTGAATTCCATTCTTCACTGTCAGCCTCTTCTACCAATTTATCAGTTTCCAACTGTTGATCTCCGAGTTTACGTGACACCAGACATAAGTTGTCCGCGATTTCTAGATCTTCTGGAATGTTCTTGCCTATCCAAAGTATCCGTGTCTTCTCCTTCTCCACAGTTTTCTGCAAAATCCAGTCCACCACATCATGAATGTCATCGATGATAGTAGGCCAACACGCTTGTCTTACTCCTGTCTTCACTGAGATGCCCTTTGTGGATCGCTTGACATGTGGCCTGATCACCACCTGACTGTTGATTGAGGTTGATAAACATTTTTGGGACGCTGCACTCCTTATTGGGGAAGTAGTTTCCAAATTACTTCACGGTCAACGCTATCGAATGCCCCATCAGAGTGGATGAAGTTGAGATGGAGGTTTGACCGTCATTCTACGCTTGGTTTGGTGTTGATGCGTAGAGTTGTAATTTGGTCTGCAATGACTTGCCTTTTCTGGATCTAGGTTGTGCGAGGGGAAAGTTTGAGGATCTCTAAGTCTCTCCAGGACAACACGAATTAATATTCTGCTTGAAATGGACAAGAGCATTGTTCAACATCAGTTCTTGCAGAGGCCTAAGCAGCTCTTCCTCTGTAGTTTGATAAGACAGCCTTTTTCCCAATCCACAGATACCTTTCCTTCCCTCCAAACGTTTTGGGATAATGGTGTGGGCATCCCTGCTGCGTTCTCTCGATCGGTTTTCAGTGCATCAGGAAGAATTTCATCAGGTTCTGTTGCCTCCCCAACTTTCAGAACATTTTCCTATTCTTTCTCCAATTTTTGTTACTTCTTTGCTTTACTACTGGTTCTAATTCTATTCACAAAAGAGATTTTCATTTTACCTTCACTTACAACCTGCCATCCCAAGGCTATCTAAAGTAGTCCCACTACCAATTAATTAATAAACTGTTCCACTACCCCTTCCCCCCTCATTTCAATATGAATCTTGTTAGCAAGAGGAGAGCTAGCTGGGCAGCTAGTGTATTGATAAGCAGACCATTGATGTATTACACTGATTTACATGACAGCCTGGCATTGCCCGTGTCTTGACTGCGATCTTGCGTAATCCTAGATTTTCGTTTCATTTTTTATCGTCATCCATTATTTCTTTTCTGTTTGTAACGACAGAAGGCAAGAGTCAGGCAACAGATCATTTATTAAGGAAATCAACGCATATTTATATATATTTGCATGTACATTACTATGGATATTTAAGTAAACAAACACAGTCTTCCGGTTGGTTGTTTCTCACGTAAAGTTAATCTTTCATCTATTTGTGACTATTTCTTGAATGTCAAATCCTCTATATGTTAACTGTATCCGCCTACGCAAAGTCTGCTGTGGTCGGTTTTGAATCAGTCTTTGTTCACATTTTCTCACGACAAATCTTGGGAACGTAAATATTGACGTAAATTACTGTCTACCAATTTGGCTAGTAGACAGCTCTCACCACATGTTTATTGTAATGCAATTCTTTTGTTCATGTTATATTCGTGGCAGTTTACTTAATTTCAAAATAAGCTTTGTTACAACCAAGCACTATCATTATTATTATGACTACTATTATTTCGATAATACTCTGTCTGCGTTTCGGTGACTCAATGTTAAAGTGCTCTCCAGTCACGCAGGTGGTCCAGGTTCGTTTCACAGCTGACACACTCCAAAGCCATGTCTAGTTTACACACACACTCTCTCTCTCTGACAGTAAGCTCGAAAAAGGAGAGAAAGTTGGGCGTAGAAACAAACAAACAAATCACCAGCCCGACTGAAACTTCGAAACTCATGCTTGAGGCCATATATGTTTCAATCAAAAGACATGGTATGGAAAGATAATCCTCTGTCTAATTTTGCTTCTAAACGAAATCCACCTTCAGGTTTGTTGTCGTGAGGCGTGGCAGATCATATGACAATTCTACATTGACTTATCTTTGTGCCTTTCTTTGTGTATAACAGTGAAATGACATATATTTATAATTCTTAAAAGTTTAAACAACTTGACTATATATATATATATATATATCCTAGGAAAGTGTATATATTTAGTTAATAATACTATAAATTCATTACTATAGGGTCAAGTTGTTTATGTGAGTGTTTCACTCTGAAATTTACATATCACGCAATTAGAATTACTCATATACAGGTGAATAATGTGACAGGATTTTGAGGACAATAGAACTATTTTCTATAGTCATGCAAGCTAGCTAGGTGAATAAACACAAACTTAGTTATTAAAAAATTTTCTTTTCGACGAAGTCATCACATAAGCTGTACATTCGTGTATTTATATCAAATGGATGGGAAAGTTCCAGAATAATTTCCGGTTAAGGGTCAAAATTAATAAAAATTACAATTAGGGATTAGAATGCCATAATAAACAGGGGGATGGGTAAAACTCAAACTAAGTAGCATCATAATCACTGAGAAGATTGACATTGATTGTGCAATTAGGGGGTTAGAAATGTAGAAATAACAAAAATAGACAGGATGTTTGGATAAAAAATCTAGTGGGATCATAACTAATGTGATGAGTAATTGTTTATGTAATCAGGGATTAAATATGTAGAAATAGTAAAATGACAAAGAAAACACGAAGTTGGGATATGAAGATATGGTAGTGTAAATAGGGATTAAGGAAAACTTAAAAATAACATGAATAAACAGGAAGTTTAGATAAGAAAGGCGATGAGATTGTCATTACAAAAAACGTTTTTACCTGTTTATGATGGCCATGGCAGGGACAGGGGTTGGACGTATTTCTTTTGGATACAAAGTGTGGGTTTGAACTTTTGGATAGCTAACGCCTCAGCTATGCCCAGATGTCTTGATTTCACTCCCTTTGGTAGGTTTGATTGAATCTTGTATATTACTTTGAAGGATTTTCGAAAGGCGCTGAATGTCCTGAGTTGACCAGATGTTCTGTCACTGAACTGTATACACGCTTTTGGCCTCCTTTTACTGGCCAGCCTGGGTAGTGTTCGCGACAGAACATCTGGTCAACTCAGGACATTCAGCGCCTTTCGAAAATCCTTCAAAGTAATATACAAGATTCAATCAAACCTACCAAAGGGAGTGAAATCAAGACATCTGGGCATAGCTGAGGCGTTAGCTATCCAAAAGTTCAAACCCACACTTTGTATCCAAAAGAAATACGTCCAACCCCTGTCCCTGCCATGGCCATCATAAACAGGTAAAAACGTTTTTTGTAATGACAATCTCATCGCCTTTCTTATCTAAACTTCCTGTTTATTCATGTTATTTTTAAGTTTTCCTTAATCCCTATTTACACTACCATATCTTCATATCCCAACTTCGTGTTTTCTTTGTCATTTTACTATTTCTACATATTTAATCCCTGATTACATAAACAATTACTCATCACATTAGTTATGATCCCACTAGATTTTTTATCCAAACATCCTGTCTATTTTTGTTATTTCTACATTTCTAACCCCCTAATTGCACAATCAATGTCAATCTTCTCAGTGATTATGATGCTACTTAGTTTGAGTTTTACCCATCCCCCTGTTTATTATGGCATTCTAATCCCTAATTGTAATTTTTATTAATTTTGACCCTTAACCGGAAATTATTCTGGAACTTTCCCATCCATTTGATATAAATACACGAATGTACAGCTTATGTGATGACTTCGTCGAAAAGAAAATTTTCTTCGCTGCATTTGTCTTTTTACAAACTTAGTTGTATTGAAGGTCAGTTTGTACATATAACTCTAGTAAGCTTAAATGTATCTGTTTTTTTTTGTGTATGCGTTGAAGCTCGAAGCGAAGAACCGCTCAGAAAATTCCTCTTCTTTTTCTTCTTCATTCTTGACTAGACATCCTCTTTTGACTGTGTACCCACATATCTTCTGTTAAATAAGCTTTCTTTGACACAAGTCGAGTCCTGGGGTGTTAACTAGCTGCATTCTGATTTCTCTAACAGAATTCTATATATTGTGTATAAAGGCAAATCTTTCTCTGCCTTACTTACTGGAGATGATGTCCCTCATGATGTTGTTCTCTCTCCTCCTCCTCATCTTTTTTCTTACCTCCCAGGTAACTTGCCTCTTTCGTTAAATATACCAGTGATCTGACTGTCTCGTCGCCAGATACTTCCAGTTATAACTGTTCCAACCGAATAGGCTTTTGTTGGACATCAACCGTTGGTCTAAGGTAAATGATCTCACGTTAAATCCCTTTAGTGTACATCACTGAAGCCAACTGGAACATTCACACCAATATTATATGGCTCACCTAAAGTGCATAAAAATGGTGTACTACTTCGACCAGTATTAGATACGTTAAATTCACCATATTATCCCGTAGCCAAATGGTTAGTCGAACTGTTACAGCCTCTACATACCGAGTTGGTGAAACACAGTATAAAGGATACTTTTGGATTTGTTGAAAGGATAAAAGATTTTGAAATAATAGAGAAGATTTGTAGCTCAGGTGGATGATTTGCAATTAATAGTGTTCTCTGAGCTGGTTGGTTTAGTTGTGGAGCTTTCGTCGTCCTTCTGGACAACATCTTCAGCACAATATTTAGCTTAAAGTGAAATGATTTAAATTTCTTCATGAGTGATATAATTGCGTCTCCTGGTGACCATCTTTACATTTGTATTGATCATTTTCTATTGACTTGGATTTTAAACTTTCTGGTCACCTGATTTACTTTTTATTAGTTGGTATATTTGGTCTATATTACCATGTTTGTTAATTGCATTTTCGTTTGAGTACCAGGCTTCTAGGAATTCCCTGACACTTTTGGTGTTTTCTCTGCCTTAGATTTTGGTATTATCCCAATCAAATGTTTAAATGTTGACAGTAAAGTCATGATATCATTTGACGTATCTTCCTTATTTACCAATGTACCATTTATGGAAACTGTAGACTTTGTATGTGAAGAACTCATAAGTCGGCATTCTTATATCTTTTGTAAAAGAGCTTTTCCTGAAGTGCACAATGAATGTCCACTTTTTATTTAATTAGGAACTATACAGCCAAATCGATGGTGTGGCAATAAGGTCACCACAAGGACCCATTATAGCCGACAATTTCCTTGCGAAACTAGAAAATGGGTCTTTGAAAGATGTTATTGATGAAATTGAATTTTATTGTCGGTACATGGATGATGCATTATTGATTATGAAAAATGAGGATGAAGCAAAGTACATCCTGGTATAAATTTAACGAGGTTCATTCTGCAATAATTTTTATTATTGAGAAAGAAAAAGACTCTAGTATTTCATTTCTTGACGTCCTTATGACCAAAAAAGAAGATGGCACAATAAGAAGTGTATATAGAAAAACTACATCAACTGGCTGTCAGTATTCTCATTTTTTCAGCTTCGTACCTTTGAAATACAAACGCAATCTGATAAACTGTTTGGTTCACAGAGCAAGAGCAATCTGCTCGGATGAATGTCTTGATGAGGAACTTAATAATATTAAACGGTTGCTGAGTGAAAACCGTATCCAGAAAAGTTTATTGATAAGAATATGAATCTAAAATCAAGGCAGCCCAAGGTACCAACAGTTACTAAAAAGGCCTTACTCTTACAACTTCAATTCCTAGGGTATTCCTTCAGATAGATAATAACATAACGCCTTAGAAATGCGGTAAAAAAGGCATTCAGTGCTGCTGAATTATTCTGTCTTCAAAACTACCCCTATTTTGCGTTCGGGAGTAAAAGATAAACTGCTTAATTTCGCCTCTTCCATGTGTATCTGCCAATTTAACTGCTCCTGTGGAGCCAGTTACACAGGCGTGTTTCTCGTCGGATTTCCGAACATCACCCTGCGTGGTTAAGTAAAGGACAAACAAAGTCTATTTGTAGCGCCATTCTATCTCATCTTGGGGATACAGATACACGCATGATTGATGTTAGAGAGGCGGCTTTCAAAGTCACTTACCGCATACCAACCAACTAATCTTAACTTCGCCTTAAGAGTTTGTTTACTAAATATTGCTGAGGCTGGCTGTTGGGATCTACATTAAGAAACCAAACTTGTGTATCCAAAAGTGGGGCTTTGATTCGGTTGCTTGGCTTGGGGGTAGATGTCAGTGTTAGTTGTAACTGTAGTACTCAGGAATGCCTCATATCCACTACTCAAAATGCATCAAATAACCCACAAATCGAAGCTATTTATCGGATTGGTAAACTCATTTTTCTCTCTCAGTCTATCAATCGATCAAGTGCACTGAAGAAATTCTATGCATACCATCACGTAGATAGGTAGGGTAGGTAGGCAGGTATACAGTCGAAAATTCTTTCAGCTGATTAATCTATCAATCAATCAATTAATCAATTAACTAATTAATCAAGGAGATAATCGAAGATTGAACATCAATCGTTGAAAGATAATGAGAATAATAGAAGAGAGAGTGGCACATTCCACACTTGACCAATTGATTAAACAAAAAGTAGAAGAATCTAAGTAAATCTAAGTAATGAAAAAAATAAAACCAAGTCTAGACATGAGAAATTGACATGCTACCTTCTCTAATTTCTGTTCAGATTTTATCAAGTTTTCTTCCCTAGTTTGAATGGAAAGCAAAGTGACAGTCAGATTTTGTTATATATGACTGGTTATGTTGTTGTTGTTATTGTTGTTGTGATTGTGTGTTATTATGGTGTGATGATATCTATTTCTTCGATCAAGATCACATGAGAAGTGAAGGAGATCACTGAGGAGGTGATGAATCCAATATATTAATAACTGTTCGGTAGTGCTTCGCTAGTTGGAGGTATGAGTGATAAGTACATGACACGTTACGAACATGATCCCTAAGCAGTGAGGCAAGCAACACTACGAAGTGAGTGACAATTATGTTGAAAGGAAAGTTTTGAATTCCAAGTACAACGATAATTATGAAATTTCTCACAGATGTTTTGCACTTGTCACATATAAGTCTGGTTTTGTGTACAACCTTCTTTCAACTGACTCTGTAGTGTCATCTTGAATTACTATTAGTATTATTACTATTCGTTTCGGTTACCAGTGGAACATGGGGCTTCATCAGAACATGTCCATTTCATCATGTTGTCTACAGTTCCCTTGCCTTCATAATCCTGGAGGAGATTGGCTCTCATGACATAAGAGCTTCCATTACTACAGGTGACATCATGATAGCCACTCCCTCGATGTGCTTATGTTTGTCATCTGGATGACCGAAGCAGATTATCAACTCTCCAGTTAACAATTTACAGTGATCACTTGTAATCGCATATGTTCTCACATATTCCTAGGACTTTTATACTGCATGTTCCAATTTCTTTTTCAATTTGAACCCCCTTCTCAGCTTTAAACATAGTGAGGGCGTTCCATGTCCATGTTTTTTATTTTTGCTTTCAACGAAAAAAGACACATCGATTTATGGGCTTCTAGAAGGATTCCACTAGCTTGCGTCATTTCGTCTCTCCGATTCTATCGAGGAATAAGTTTGTTTTTGATACTTTTCTTGGTCTTTGAAGTTCCTGTAACCACTGGATTTATTTTCCGGTGTAGGGTCACTAGCACTGCGCACAATGTCCCCTCTTTCTACAGGCTTAGGACCAGCCAGTGAAGTGGTAAACTAAACAAGGTTGTCTTCTTGAATACTGACTGGTTCAGTATTGTTTATTACGAGACAGTTAATAATGTAATGCAAAATGACATATAATTTTTAAAAATTAATATATCCGATTAAACATTTGTGTAATTAGGTATCTGACTTGTTGTGGTCTATAATTGACGATGACCTAGGTTCTCCGCTCGAAATGCTGTCATGCAACCAAGAGTTCATTGTCTCTTTGAGGTAATTTCGACCCACTCTTTCCATGCAACAATAAATGTTTCCACAAAAGTGAGACAGCAGAAGGTAATGTCTGATATATGTTACCAGATTGGCAGGTACATATGTGATTAGAGCTGTCTGCAAGCCAAAATTGTAGACAACAACTGACGTCAGTGTTACGTCCCCAGTCAGGGTCATGAGAAAAAACAATAACACTGCCTAATCTTGAGGAACTCACCAACCAATCACAGCAGACTTAGCATGTGCAAATACGATTCGCAGATATATGGATAACTTTGTCAACAATGGTTACAAGCAGTACAGAATAACCTTCAGGGAGAAAACAACCAATCAGAAGACGTTGCTTGTCTGCTAACAATAACGAATAATGATTTACATAAAAATCTACAAATATCTCTTGATTTTCTCAATAAATGATCTGTTGCCTGGCCCTTGTCTTCTGTCTTTAACATATAGTTTAAATTGCGCCGCAGACTGTGGGGAATAAGACGTGTGCTGGACTGGTAAGAAGACTTTAGAAGATCCTCACTGCGTAGACGATTTATGTCTAATGTTACACAAACTCGAAGACTACTGGTGAAAACCAAAAGTTTGACAGGAGAAGCTGCAAAGACAGGACTTCAAGTGGACATAGAAAAGACACAGGGGATGAAGATAACCAATCAACAGCAACAACAATCAGCAATCCCTATCTCAATATATGCCTCCACCTGTTTCATTTCACATATTCGTTATCTCATTATGAACCTCCCATTGCAGTCTTACTATCTCCTGTTTAACACAGACCACTTTTTACTAGCCACTCACCTGACACCTTTTATAACCTTGAACTGACTTGTCAATTCTCCTACCCCACATTCTACGAATCTATTATGACTGATCACCACCATTGTCTCCCATTTTACAATATTTTGTAATCGATTTCAGCCCAGACGACGTTTGTCACACAAATACGACTATTTATTTTGACACTCCATAACTAATCTCTTATTCTACGTTAAAAATGTACCTGCAGCATAACTGGCCTTTATTGTAACGACAACAAATATTACATTTTATAATTGTAAGAACCTGAAGAGGAGAAATTATTGAAAAGAATCTTCTTCATTCAGATTGACTTTTTAACATTAATCACTCTGAAATCAGTTTGGAAGTCTTCTGCACTCAGCATGAGGAACAAAAATAGGATTTTTAACACTAATAGTATGTCAGTTCTTGTATATGAGACAGAAACTCGGCCCGTCACTTAAAGAATTTCCAACAGGTTAATGAAGACTTTTGTCGACGCCGAGTTGGACAATGATACTAGGGCGATATGGTGGAGATGAAAGCTTCTGGTCAGTCATAGAGTCAGATGAAGAGTGCTGAAGAGAACAGGACAAATTGGAGCTGTGGTTTTCATGCCCTATGTTCCACTGAGAACCCAAGGGAATAATAATAATATATGGTTCATCAGGAGAAATGCCCGATATTAGCTCAAAATCAACAATGCATATGATCTTCTTTTGGCCACCAGTAGCTAAAAGTACATAGCTGCGCTAATATTTTTTTAATCCTCTTTGTGGATTCAGAGTAGGTTCTCCGTCATTCAGGGCGTTCGGTCGATATCTCAGATGCCATAAACCTATCAAACAACGGTTCTGAATAAATGCTACAATCCAAAGGAGTGCTCTTGTGTTTATAAAATTATACGAAATTTTAAAACTTACAAACAACCATTCAATGTCCTTGTTTTATCACTATCATCTTAACACAATCTTTATTTGATCCAGCTACTTGTAGTTGTCCGAGATCCTGTTCATGCTGTACCGCTTCAAGTTGCATCTTACAAACTTATTCTCCCGTGTAATATCCAACAAGGCTGCTGTAATGCCACTAATTTTGTTCAAGCATGCCACTTACATCGTACTCACCTTGATTCTAACCAGACAACAAAAAAGTTTTCTTAGGACACTTATAATTCTAGCTTTTAAAGTATGCAGCCTGTAACATTCCTGACATAATGCTAGGAGTACAGATATGCCAGACTTCCACAGTATTTAAATTCCATGGGAAAATATACAGACAAACTGAGGGAGTTACCATGGGATCACCAATATCCCCAGTGGAAGCAGATATATTCATGGATAAATGGGAAAGCATAGCGATTGAAACCTTCACCCCCACCCGAAAAGTATGGTGGAGGTACGTAGAGGACACATTCACTGTACTTCGAACACAAGATATAAATAGGTTTTTCGAACATATCATTTCGAAGGTTGAAGCAATTCACTTCAATTATGAATTGGAAAGTCAGGAAACGGGGGAGCTCCCAATGTTAAATTGCAACGTAAAGAGGAAAGAAAATGGGAAGTTAAACACACTAGTGTGTTTACAGGAAACCCAAACACTCAAACAGATATTTAGACTTCCAATGATCCCATCCTATGTCAGTAAAAATTGGATTGGTGATATGTTTCAATGACAGAGCACAAAAACTAAGTAGTACCAAAGAAAATCTAAAACAGGAACTGATACACATAAAAGAAGCCTTGAAACTTAATAATTACCCGGATAAATTAGTCAGGGAATATGTAAGGAAATGTAAAAATAAAATGAATAATGATAGTAGCGATAGTGATAATAACAATAATGATGATGATAATAATAATAGTGATAATAATAATAATAATATTAATGACGACACCAATAAAAAGGAATCTAAATCATCAGTAGTAATTCCATACAAGGAAGGAACCTCGGAAGCCTTACGCAGAATTCTTAACAAGGCAGGAATAAAAATGGCATTCAAACCCACAAACTTAATTAGAAACAAGCTTTGTCGGTTAAAGGATCAATTCTGTGGAGCCTTTAAGACAAAACAATTTAGTTTATCTCATACCCTGCCTGCAATGATTGTCAGTTCAAATACATAGGTCAAACTAGTAGAACAGGGACAGTCAGTCAGACTAGCCGAGCATAAAATACCTAGCAGCAAAATCTAGATTGGTTGACCCGAATAAGATAAGAAATCTAGAGAATAGTTCAGCTATGTCACTCACTACATGCAGTTACACACGACCATACAATAGGATGGGATAGGATGACAGTTTTAAAATCTAATGTCACAGGGTGAATGGAGGGAGAGATTGATAACAGAAGCTTTGTTTATCGAATCAACTGAAAATACATGTAATAGGAATGATTCATCACCTGTCCCCGATATCTGGAAAATTCTACTACCCCAACGACGACAAATAGGAGAGAACAAAGAAAGCCATAAAACTCAAGTGTCAAAGTCGTGTGATTACAATTGATGACATGATTATGAACAATAAATTTTGTTCGAAACGTCATCCAGTAAATAATACGACTGTTTCACTGTGGGATATATCTAATAAACAAACTGATATGGAACATCGTTAATGCTTAGATAACGTGTCATGAAGATGATGAGTAGACGTGCTGTATGAACAAACCTCTTCATGTATAATCTTGAGAGAGACAGACAGAGGTAGTGAAGCTGAAGAGTGGAATCTCCGAGACATTTTCATATTGCTGATAAGTGTATGATGTATTTTCTGACAATGAAAGTGATGCGTCCTACCTACTTGGAGCATTCAATGTCACACATAAAAATACCAACTTCACTATAGGAACTTTTATTTTTTCTCGACACTGCCATACAACACTTGAAACATGGTAATCCCCAAAGATCCATTCACCGTAGGCCTAAATGGAATGGATAATATTTAAATTTTAATAGTTTTCGTCCAGTTGTTGGCTATAAACAAGCATTGGTCATAACTCTGTTTTACACAGTCAGAAGAATATACCCTAGCGAGAAATTCGAGGGAATTTTTGAGTTTTAAGGAAAAATTTCTGAGTATAACCACGGATTGATATCAGTTAGAGAAGCGCTGAGTACCAGAACGGAGTACTGGACAGCTGTTTCGTCCTATTTTGGGACTCATCGGAGGTACTCACCCAGGACCTTCAGGTTACAAGGCAAGCTCGCTTACCATTCAGCCACTGGAACCGAATTCAATGGCCGGGCCATGAATTCTAACTTCTACCAATTCGTGATTCATTTAACGCGACCACCAACCAGTATCATCGGTTTGAAAATCCATCGTCACACTTGACTGGATGGACCACACTGGTCATGACTTCTCACTAGAATTCATTCTAGTCAACTTTGTCATGCAGCCAGTCACTAGAAAACATCAGAGCCTAGTGGCTGAGTGGTATACGAGCTTTCCTTGTACCCGGAAGGTCCTTGCTTCAAAACTTAGTGGGTGTGTGCTGACGATGAGTCCCAAGCTAGGGCGAAACAGCTGCCCAGTACTCCACACTGGTTTTCAATGGTTCTCTAACTGATATCAATCCGTGGTCCTACCTGAAACAAGTAGAATTCATACAAACTAATTTTTGAAAATTAATTCTTTATTCTTATCACTCCATTATAGTATACAAAGATAATCGTAGTTTACGTTAAATTCTTATGGCTAAATTTAGACAACGCCTCATTTAAGTTGATAGCGTTTGATAGTCTCAACATTTGTGTGAAATAAAGGCAGGCTATGGATGTACTAAGTCGTTAGTTGTTCCAATTCATTTATGCAACCAGGAAAAGTAGATGTGAAATCACTGCAACCGACTCTAGGAAAGACAGTATGTTAACAGAAGACGGATGAAAAACTAGATAGAGAACTTTAACATTCCTCCTGTGTGACGACAAAAGAGCGTTAAAGTGTAATAAAGATATTATAAATGTTACTACTATTACCTTGGGTTCTGAGTACAACATAAGGGGCTTCAACAGAACATCTCAATTTCATCTTGTTTCCTGCACTTCTCTTCAGCTGGCTCCACGATCACCCATTAGTTGTCAACTCCTCCCCACACGGACTCCTCCATGTCACAAATTGTCATTTCACATTCATCTTCCACTCTAGGTTATGTCTGGCGCCCGGTGTCGCCCAGTGGGCTCCTGAGCATGTGTCCGATCAATTTCCATTTTCTACGGCATATTTATTGAGCAACAGGTTATTGATTGGTTCACTCTCGGCGATTTTTTTGTCGCTAATTTCATCTGGCCAAGTGATCTTCAGTATGCAGCGAAAACAACCGTTGATGAGAGGCTACAGTAGCCTATTGGAAACGCCTTACTTGATGCGTGCGCCGAGTCCCTGGACCATATAGAACAACTGACTAAATTGACATTACTGTCGAAAATCCAAATCGAGTTCTTTATGCTTTAGCGCAGTCGATTTCTGGACTGACTTCACATTTAATGAAGGTCTGTCCTAATTTTCCGATTCTGTCCAACTTCGACATCCTCAACCGTGTCGCCTGCGTTTAGTTGAAACGATGCTCCCCAGTTACGTGAAGCAAGTGACCTCTTTCAAATTTCTTCTGTTGATAGTGACTAGTGATTGGTGCTTCTTTTGGTTAAGTATCTTCATCATCTCCACCGACTTTTCTATGTTCACTTCAACTCCCGTCTTCACTGTCAGTTAACCTCTTCCAACCAATGCAGATCTTCTGTAGTCTTCCTATGAATCGAACGTATTTATGTCTTCTCGCTGCCCACAGTCTGTTATATGATCCAGTGCACCACATCAAGAATATCATCAGCGATACTAGGCAGACAGTCCTGTCTTCTAAAGTTTGGTTTGTAAAGGTTTGTTATGCTTTTGCGAGTTGATCACGGACTGATATCAGTTAGAGAACCATTGAAAACCAGCACCGGAGTACTAGACAGCTGCTTCATCCTAGTTTGGGAATCATCATCAGTATGCACCCACTGGGGTTCGAACCCAGGACCTTCCGATTACAAGGCAAGCTGACTCGTATACCATTCCGCCAGCCACTGGGACCCGATTCAATGACCAATGCATGAATTCTAACTTCTACCAATTCGTGATGCATTTAGCGCGACCCCAACCAATGTCGTCGGTGGGACATCCATCCACACAAGTGACATCTAACTGGACTTCACTGGTCACGACTTCTCACTAGAACTCCAGGAAGCTCCATCCTGTAGCAAGTCACTAGCGAGCATCAGTGGGTGCGTACTACCGATGATTCCCAAACTAGGACGAAACAGCAGCTGTCCAGTACTCCCTGGTTTTCAATGGTTCTCTAACTGGTATCAGTCCTGTCTTCGCTAAGATTTCCATTGTGGATCACTTCACATATGACCTGTTGAACGAGATCGATAAGGATTTACGTCACTGCACTCCATAGTGTTGAAGTAATTTCCAAATTACTTCACCGTCAACACTGTCGAGGGCTTTTTCAAAATCTATGGTGCTGAGGTAGACATATGATTGCCATTCTATATTAACTTTTTTTTTCAAAAGATGCTCACTCTACTAATTAATTTCTATAACTAAAAAATGTGAAAATGTAAAAAAAACGAACTATTATCTGTCATGTAATTAATTCTTTCATCTCTACTTTTCTTTTAGAAAAAAACAAACACTTGGCACATTCAGAATTTTATGTGTACAGTATAAAAAGAAAAGATTTTATGTCATTGATATTCTGTATGTGTACGTAAGCCGTATACGTAAGCACTGATTTTTAATCTATTCAAGACAAGTGATAAATGTTTGTGTGTGTGTGCATGTTTAACGTACACATATAAATTTAAAATCCCGCCTTTGATTTATTTGAAAAAGATGCTAAGATATTGAATATTGCATTAATATATTCAAACAAAGTGTGTACACTTTCAAGAATGAATGCGCGTCTGTGCATGTGTGCAAATGGCTTTCATACACGTCAACACTATAATACTCTGTAATAATAATAATAATAATAATAGTGAAAACTAAGCAATGTCAAAATTAATTAAATATATTAGAAGAGAATTTGATACATGTATGAGTATTGACATCATATCAAATACCTATAAGCATAAATGATACTTGTCATAGAAGTAGAACCTGGTGACATCGATTATATATATATATATATATATATATATATATATATATATATATACAAAATATCAATTTTATTATTATAATTTAGATACTTATAACAAAAGAAAACAATTCATTGAGGCATAATTAATACCTCTTTGTGAATACAACTAACTTGAGTTCTACAAATGATATTATATCTACTCTTTAGACATCAGGAAAACATATGTAAAGATTGTGCAGCATTAATATATGTGTAAAACTTGGGCACTGTGGTAGTAAGTAATTCCATATTAGTTTGTTTATTTATTAGATATACATCACACAGTGAAACCAGTCGTATTATTTACTGGATGACACAGTTTCGAACAAAATGACACATTCACTGTACTTAAAACCCAAGATATAGATAGATAGATTTTTCGAAAACATCAACTCGAAGGTTGAAGCAATTCAATTCACTTATGAATTGGAAAATCAGGAAACGGGGGAGCTCCCAATGTTCGATTGCAACGTAAAGAGGAAAGAAAATGGGAAGTTCAAAAACAGTGTTTACAGAAAACCCACACACTCAAACAGATATTTAGACTTCCGATCGTCCCATCTTATGTCAGTAAAAATTGGATTGGTGATATGTTTAAATGACAGAGCACAAAAACTAAGTAGTACCAAAGAAAATCTAAAACAGGAACTGATACACATAAAAGAAGCCTTGAAACTTAATAATTACCCGGATAAATTAGTCAGGGAATATGTAAGGAAATGTAAAAATAAAATAAATAATGATAGTAGCGATAGCGATAATAACAATAATAATGATGATAATGATAATAGTGATAATAATAATAATATTAATGACGACACCAATAAAAAGGAATCTAAATCATCAGTAGTAATTCCATACAAGGAAGGAACCTCGGAAGCCTTACGCAGAATTCTCAACAAGGCAGGAATAAAAATGGCATTCAAACCCACAAACTCAATTAGGAACAAGCTTTGTCGGTTAAAGGATCAATTCTGTGGAGCCTTTAAAACAAAACAATTTAGTTTATCTCATACCCTGCCTGCAATGATTGTCAGTTCAAATACATAGGTCGAACTAGTAGAACAAGGACAGTCAGTCAGACTAGCCGAGCATAAAATACCTAGCAGCAAAATCTAGATTGGTTGACCCGAATAAGATAAGAAATCTAGAGAATAGTTCAGCTATGTCACTCACTACATGCAGTTACACACGACCATACAATAGGATGGGATAGGATGACAGTTTTAAAATCTAATGTCACAGGGTGAATGGAGGGAGAGATTGATAACAGAAGCTTTGTTTATCGAATCAACTGAAAATACATGTAATAGGAATGAATCAACACCTGTCTAGGAAGATATCTAGAAAATTCTTCTACTCCAACGACGACAAATAGGAGAGAACAAAGAAAAACTACAAAACTGAAGTTTCGAAGTCGTGTGATTATAATTGATATGATTATGAACAATAAATTTTGTTCGAAACGTCATCCAGTAAATAATACGACTGCTTCACTGTTTGATGTATATCTAATAAACAAACTAATATGGAATTGTGCAGCATTACCTAGGAGACTAGCGTCGAGGAACACTAGGAGTCTCTGTAGCAAGAGTAAACAATACACACACACGAAAGTCAAATAACCTTGATTTGATTTAAAACAATCAGATAGCTCAGCATTACAAATGGTTGCTAGTCGTATAATCCTCGCTGAAAATGTCTCCTAGATTTGGTTTTTAACTTCTCTGTGGAAAATATGTTCATAGGGACGAATAAAACATGTATATGCAGTGGAGGGATAATGACTCTGAAAAAGTATTGCCGGGCTATTGATAGTTATACATTCAGATGCAACCGCTTTACATGAGGAAATCTGTGTAAGTTGGTAAGTCGTACATAACTGGTGATATTTTTAGACACTTTCTTCTTGAAATCAAAGCTCTCCCTTAATAATATTATATTGCGTATATGTAACCAGTATCTGCTACAACTGCAGAAATGGAGGATAAATTGGTTCGATATGTCTATAACCACTTCTGTGAGAATCTGGGACCAATTTTCGCAGCATATCAGAGATATATACCCGATGTGATTCATTTTAATCACATTCTTATTCGACTTATATCAGACCTCATTTGGAATATGGGATCAAGGCAGCGAGCCTGTGTTTCAAATACGAAATAGACTTATTAGAACGGGTGCAAAGAGTAGGAACTAAGCCAATAAAGGGCTTCTCAACCCTCTCATATGAGGAGAGGTTAAGTCGACTGGGTTTATTTCCACTGTCATACAGACGACTTAGGGGTGACCTAATACTAGCATACCATATCCTAAGAAATGATTTTGGAGCTAATTTATCTAATTTATTTCTTCCTTCTAGCACCAACCAATTGCGAGGACATCACCTCAAGGTTCAAAAACCAGGGTCGAATCGTCTGCGTTTGGAGATCCGTTTTTTGCATCGGTTTGTGAACCACTGGAACTCCCTACCGGAACACGTCGTATCAGCGCCATCCGTTGATTCATTCAAGGCGAGACTGGACCTCCTGTGCGTAACAAATCGAAAGGATTAACACAGGCATATAGCCTACTATCCTAAATAAATTGTAAACTATATATATATATATATATACATATAGTAGATATACTTCTTTGTAAATTAAGTACCACTTTTCACCTAGAAGAATCTGATTGGGTGTTTCAAGGTCGTCTGAAGTTGGTGTCTATTCTTTATTGTTGCCCTCTCTGTAAATGATGCTGAAGGAAGCTTATATAGCCTTCTTAGGAAGAAAAAGGAGGTAAAACTTTCTACAGATACCTGGATGATAATAGAAGTGAGACAGATGGTGAAATAGAGGATAAACCAGTGCAAAGATGGACAGAGGAAGAAGGAACTGAGTTCAGGCTACAATTCTGTGAATAAAAAAGTGAAGAGGAGGTACTAGGGAAAAGACAAAAGAAGTAAAGGGAACTTAATTACCTTAAAAAGAGGAGAAACAAAGGAAATAACGGATGGATCACTTTCAAAGGAGTATTGAATAGATCACCACTTGTAACTTGTTCAGATATACCACTGACAGCCACAGAACTGCCAGTGAACAGCAGTCCTTCGACAAAAGGAGATGTCTTGAATGTCATAAAGTCACTGGAAGTCAGCAGCAGGGACAAATGAAATTCCTTTTGAAGCGCTGAGAACGGAGCAAAAGACGACGTAACTATCATATAAGGTTGCCTAGCAATTAAAAGAGCGATTATCTTTTCAAACTACAGGAGAAGGAGGTTTTAAGACTTTGCAAGAACTGGCGCGGAATCATGCTCTTGTTCACGCGAAGCAAAATATTGAGTGGCTTTATCCTGAAGAGACTAAAGGATGCGGTAAATACAAAACTCCGTGGGGAACAAGCTGGATTTAGGAAAAGCAAATCATGTGTGGATCAAGTTACAACTCTAGGAATCATCATCTGGCGGCGCATAGAATGGCAGTCAAACGTCTACCTCAACTTCATCTACTTTGATGAAAATGCCTTCGACAGAGTCGACGGTAAAGTAATTTGAGAATTACTTCATCACTGTGGAGTGCAGTGCCCCAAATCCTTGTCAATCTCAAAATCAATGAGATGCCTACTAGCGACTGGCCGTATTCAGGTAGGTAGTTACCTGGGTTTCTAGTGGGAAGTCGTGACCAGTAGGGTACAGCAGGTCGGGTATGAGGACAAATACTCGCAGAAAACATTGGCTAGCGGTTGCGCTGTGTCGTGAATTGACCGGAAGAAGTTGGAATTCATGCGCATTTGGATCGGGTCCCAGTGGCTTAATGATTTACGAGTTAGCTCGCCTTGTAACCAAAAGGTCCTGGTTTCGAAACCTTGTGGTGGGTGTGTAGTGCTGAAGAGTCTCAAACTAGTCTGACGAAACAGCTAGCTGTCCAGTACTCCCTGTTGGTTTTCCAATGGTTCTCTAACTGATGTCAGCTCATGATGAAATCCTGTAACTTTATCAATCTCATTCAACAGCTACGTGGTGATCAGGCCACATGTAAAGTGAACTGCAAAGGAAATCTTTGTGAAGACAGGAGTAAGACAGCACTGTCTGCTTAGTATCACCGATGATATTCCTAATTGTGGTGGAATGGAACACTCTATGGAGCTAGAAGACAGAAATTCGTCGAGCTGGCAAGAAGACTCTAGAAGATCTGGACTTGGTGCACGATTTATGACTAATGTCACATAAATTCGAAAATATACAGACGGAAACCAACAAGCTGAAAGAGAAGGCAGTCAGTAAACACAGAAGTTCAAGCGAATACAGAAATGATGGAGGTGGTGAAGACACCAAGCTAACAACAATTAGCCACTATCGACCGGGTAAATTCGGAGGAAGTGACCTCCTACACTTATCTAGGCAGCATTGTTTGGACTGCAGGCAGGCGACATGGTTGCTGGATGTTGAAGTTGGACAGAATCGGAAAGGCAGACAGACACCTTCGCTCCACCTCCAAAATCGCTCCAGAAATCTACTGCACTCAGCATTAGGAATTAGATTCGAATTTTCCACACTAATGTCAGGTTAGTCAGTTCTTTATACGGGCCAGGGAGTTGGTACACGCATCAGGTAAGGCGTTTGTAACAGACTACAGGAGATTGCCATCAACATCCATCCACCTTTGCTGCGTACTGAATATTAGATTACCAGAAAGAATCAGCAACAAGAAACTCTAAGAACGAACCAATCAAGAGCCTCTCTCTCAACAGATATATCGAAGGAATGGAGGGGGGGGGGTCAGACACTGTCTGAAGAAGCCGTTGAGTGACATCACGTTTCAGGTCTTTGAAGGTAAGCCGAATGATAAACTATGTAGATGGTTATGGCTTCAATGGTGATATGGAGGAGGTGGAGATGACAGTTAACGGGCAGCATGGAGCCAGCTTCAATGGACTACATAGTGAGTACAGGATGGAGTGGAGATATGTTGTTGAAGCCCTATGTTCCACTAGGAACACAAGAGAATAATCATATAAATTTCTAAGAGCCAAACCATACCTCTGATTGAATTTCATCTATAAAGTTAAGAAATTTTGGCAGTAAGCTGTAATGTCAATCAATGCAGTATCTCCTGGGCCACATGATTGTTTCTTATCAATAAATTTCAAGTCATAAATATAATTACGCAAATTCGTGAACAAGTTATTTCTGTTACCATCATTATTCAAAACTTAGAATTTATAAATGAGACTGTCCTATACTGGTTGGAGGATTTCATCATTAGCTGATATCATTTAGAGAACCATTAGAAAACCTGCAGGGATTACTGGACGGCTGTTTCGTGCTAGTCTGGAGCTCTTCAGAAGTACACCCCACTGGAGTGTTAACGCAGGACCTCCTGGTTACAAAAGCAATACTTGAAAATTGATCTAATGCTCACTAGCAACTGGCCCTATTAAGGCATTTGCCTGGGGTTCTAGCGGGATGTCATGACCAGTAGAGTACAGCAGGTTGAAGGTGAAGACAGTTACTTATAGAAGAAGAACACATTGAGAAGTGGTCACGCTATGTCGTGAATTGGCAGAAGTTAGAATTCATTCGCTGGACAATGGATCAGCTCCCAGTGGGTTAATAATGGTCTACGAGTTCGCCTTGTAACCAAAGCAACTTGTCAGTGATGCGACTGTGCAATCCAATTCTGAACCAAGTTCATGACGGTAGATTTTCCTTATTTTTATGATACCAGGCATAATCTGTAGAATCCCTTAAATGACCCTTCTCCATCAATATCTATTCATCATAGAAAAATTGCATCACGAGGCAATATCAGTGATTATTAGCTGTTCATGTTAACTTTCACTGAAAGTCGAGGAATTCATCGGCTGAACTGATGAAATAGTAATGTAAATCATTAGGAGCTCTGACGGTTCTAGTTTTTATAGAGTGGGATGTTGTGCGTGTACACATTCTTCATAACTAAGGTAAAAACAGCCGAGCTCCATTGCTTCTTGGTTCTAATTTTGATCAGAGAATAAAATCAATTAGAGAACCATTGAAAATCTGGCAAATGGCGAACAACAGCTTTATCCTAGTTTGGAAGGTGGGAGTCGAACCCAAGACTGGCAAAGAACAGCGAGCAATTCAAGCAATGTGAACGCACCACAACTGACCTTTAGGCGACCAGTCAGAATAACCAGTATCTTTTAGACATAAAAATGTCATTTATTTACCAGGAAAACACAGATAAAGAAAATAAAACACACAAACCCTGATCTTAACCACAATCCTGACTCTAATTGTAACCGTAACCCATTTGGCAAACAATACTTAAAAACCACAACGGGGTGGAATTATGCACGCCTTAATTCACGTATAAAATTCATAATGAAGCTATAATAATGGTCCAATGAATGGTACGCGCTCAAGGTCGTTGGTGCGTTCGCACACTTGGATCGCTATTATTTAGCTTTGCTTCAAGACCTTCAAATTAAAACAAAAACCAGCCAAGAGCACAGAATCAAATGCCCGATCAATTCTACTTCCTTTAAGTTTACGAGGTACAATGCTACTGCCCAGTGAATGTGATCAGTGAGTGTTCATCTGCACACTTGACTCGGTTAACCCACTACTAGAAATCCACGCAACTTCTTAGTTTTAATGATATTTCAACGAATACTGAGGTGTAATAAAAATATTGTGTCTTTTGTTGTTGTTGTTGCTAAAACACGTTCTGAAACAGAAAAAGGCTTTTGTCTCAAAATGAACATGTGAAACTGTTTGGCTTGCAATTAACAGTGTTCTCTGAGCTGGTTGGTTTAGTTGCGAAGTTTTCGTCGTCCTTCTGGATGACATCTTCAGCGCCATATTTAGCACAAAGTGAAATGATTTAAATTTCTTCATGGGTGATGTAATTGCGTCTCCTGGTGACTATCTTTACAAATGTATTGATCATTTTCTATTGACTTGGATTTTAAACTTTCTGGTCACCTGATTTACTTTTTATTAATTGGTATATTTCATCTATATTAACGTGTTTGTTAATTGCATTTTCGCTTGAGTACCAGGCTTCTAGGAATTCCTTGGCACTTTTCGTGTTTCCTCTGTTTAAGATTTTGACATGATCCCAATCAAATTTATGACCATTATTGTCTGTATGCATTGATATCAAAGAATACATATCATGTCTTTTCACGGCTGATTTATGTTCTTGGATTCTGATTCGAAGGGGACGCCCACTTTGGCCGATGTAATGTTTGTTGCAGTTTATACAATTTATTTTGTAGATGGTATTAATTTTATCCCCTTTTTCTGTTGGATCTTTTGGTTTGCATAATATCGAATTAAGCGATTTTACTGGTTTGTGTGCTATATCTATATCTAACGGTTTCAGTATTCTGGCTGTTATTTCAGAGATATTCCTCATGTATGGTAGGATGAATTTTCTTGTAGTCTTTGATGATGGTTTCTTGTTGGTGTTTTGATTCGACTTTAAACACTTTTTGATGAAATTTTGTGGATAACCATTCTTTTTGAAGACCGTTTGTAGGTACTTTTCTTCCATTCTTTTCAACTCTGGAGTGCTACAATGTGTCTGAACTCTTTTAAACAATGTCCAAGTCAATAGAAAATGATCAATACATATGTAAAGATAGTCACCAGGAGACGCAATTACATCACCCATGAAGAAATTTAAATCATTTCACTTTGTGTTAAATATGGCGCTGAAGATGTTGTCCAGAAGGACGACGAAAACTTCGCAACTAAACCAACCAGCTCAGAGAACACTGTTAATTGCAAATCATCCAACTGAGCTACAAATCATCTCTATTATTTCAAAAACTGTTTGACTATTCAGTTTTTTTGGTTTTCTTTAAATTTTTGTTGAGTTTTCACAATCACATTTTGACGTTTTGTTACAATTAATTCCAGAGCTTTAATATAAAGTTTCTGAGCTTAATGTGTGTGTGCGTGTCTATGTAAATGGCTGTATGTATGCCATGGGTGTATAAGTGCGTTGCTGTGGTTTGCACAGTCTTTGCTTTTCTATCCTCTACACAACGATGTAACTTTGATTTGTTACGTGTACACCACGCCATGCCGTTGACGTCAAACGTTGCTCCTTTCTCTTCTATTTCTTCAGTTTTTGTTTGAATCGATCGTGTGAAATTTTCAAATGATCACAATGGTATGCGGCATAATTGAAACTGTATTGAAACAAAAAATGTTGAAATTAGTCATCCATCCAGTTGATTTGTAAAATTTCAAGTTTAATGATAGATTGATGTCAGTTAGAGAAGCATCTGTTTCCTCCTCCTTTGTTTCTGACTCTTCATCTAAGTAGGCATCCACCGTCAGGGTTCGAACCCAGCAGCTTCCAGCTACAAAATTGAAGCTCATAGACCATTTAACCTCTGGGATCCAATCCACTGGCTAGCCTATGATTCTAACTTCGTGATTTTTAGCGTGATTGACACCAGCCAGTTTCACGCGCGTGTAACTGTTCTCTCTGCCATATCTCGGTAGACCCCAGTGACTAGAAATTCTCATTAGAACTCTAGATGACTTTCTTTATACAGCCAGTCACAAGTAATAATAATAACAATTTGCTTTATTCCAAAAACAGTACTAATGATACAGCAAGGAATTTTCAGCATTCAGTACAGTATTGCATCTAATTTACTCAAAAACGACAATAACAAAAAATAAATAAACGAAATAATCATTACATAATAATGATAACAAAACGTTTTTATAGCAGCTATTTAGCAATTACAGTATACGATAAGGAGAAAAATACGCATAAAGTATAAAATTATAGTAATAATAGTAATGAAAACTAGAATAAAAATAGCAAAGTTATAATTAAACGATAGAAAGGGTGACACCATAAAATTACAGAAAGATGAACAATGAAAGGGTCGATTCACTATGCTAATTACATAGTAACTTATATGTTTCACATCTAACAGAGTCTTCATCACATAAAATACGGGCTAAATACGGTATTGTAGAATTTTTGTACTTAGTGGTACGAGCATATAATTTCTTATATTGACTTCTCGTCCTAGCTGATGAGATGCAAGGGGATAGTTGTGAATAAAGGGGGTGCAGGGGGTCTGACAGTTTGGCCTTTGCCCATTTTTGTGCAGGATTTTATATGCCTCTCGACTATAGTATTGGCGAGCTCACGCAGTGGCAAACCACAAGCCCTACTCACAGCATTTAATACCCTTCGTAATATGACATAGTCTTTTTTAAGAAGCTCAGGAAAGATTAATGGAGAACAATAGAGTACAATAGGTAAAATACAGGAGTTTAAAAATTGCAGAACTAAAGGTTGGTTGATACCTGATTGTCTTAACTTTTTAATGTAGAAGGTAAGACGAAACATTTTCTTAGAGACCAATAAAATGTGGGATGACCATGAAAGGTAAGAGGAAAGAACTAATCCAAGGTATTTAATGCTTGATTTGGTTTCAATTTCTGTACCATCTATGCTACAGGCACCATGGGAACTAACTAGTTCATGTATGTCACGTCGATGGTTGAAGGTAAAGTTAACTGCCTGACATTTGGAAGGATTTAACATAAGACCATTCGACTTAGACCACTTGCTGATGTCCAACAGAAAGCTATTAAGTTTGGGGCAGTCAGACTCTGAAGTGATAGGCAGTGATACAGTCAGATCATCAGCATATTTGACGAAATTAGTTCCGTTTAAATGTGGCAGGTCGTGTAGGAAGAAAGAAAAACGAAAAGGAGAGAGGACGGCGCCTTGAGGAACACCGGCTTTTGTAAGCAAAGCAGAAGAAGATTTGCCATTATATGCAGTATACTGCATTCTATCAGAAAAATAAGAATGCAACCAACTCTTAGCCCAGGATGCTGTGTGCGTCAACGAAAGCTTATTTAATAAATGGCCTTTAGGTACAGAGTCAAACGCAGATGTGTAGTCTAGGAAAGCACCACGAACATATTTGTCACCTTTGTCTAAACAAGAAACAACATTATGATATAAGACAACCGCAGCATCCAAGGTACTTCTACCATGTTTATATGCAAATTGCTTGGGATCATTAAAAGCTTTCAATGAAGGTTCAAGACGAAGTAAAAGTAGTTTTTCCATCAATTTTAAAAAAGGAGAAGTAATTGCAATAGGCCTAAATTTAATATCGGTACCAGAAGATTGTTTTGGTATAGGGATAATTTTAATGTTTTTTTCATGCAGAAGGTAGAACATTACTGGAAAAGGAAGCATTAAAAATATTAGTAAGAGGGTAACACAAAATATCAGCATAGTTCCTGATGACAATGGCAGGCACGCCATCAGGACCAAGGCTTTGGGAAGGCTTAAGAGAACGGAGACATTTAAGCACATCAAGGGTATTAAAACCACTAAAATTATTGTCTATGTGATTTGTATCATTAGGAAGGATATCGACAGAGGAGCGTATGAAAGACTTATTAAGATTATCAACATTAAGCACTAGATGATGTCATCTCCTGAGCAAACTTGTCACCAATCAATTCCTATCACACCAACATTTTATATTATTGATCGATTGTTATACAAAACATTAGTTTTTCAAGAATTAGTGTGTAGCGATTCTATTTGTTTCACATTGGACCACGGATTGATATCAGTTAGAGAACCATTTAAGACCAGCGGGGAGTACTGGACAGTTGTTTCATCCTAGTTTGGTTGGCTACAGAACGGAGTTGACTGGAGTGAGTTCTGATGAGAAGTTGTAACCAGCGGGATCCAATTAGTCGGAAGTGAGAATGGATTTCCCACCGATGCTATTGGTTGGTGGTCGCACTAAAACCATGAATTGGTAGAAGTTAGAATTCATGCATTGACCGTTGAATCGGTCCCCAGTAGCTGAATCATCTACAAGCTTGCTTTGCAACCGGAAGGTCCTGGCCTCGAATCCTGGAGGCGGAGGAGCACTGTCGATGAGTCCATAACTAGGACGAAACAGCTGTCCAGTATACTCCGTTCTGGTTTTCAATGGTTCTCTAACTGATAAAAATCCATTGTCTAAGGTGAAATAAAACACTACTTTTGTTAATATCAATAGTTTTCTGACTGATTGACTGACTGATTTCAACGTAGAAATTTGCCCCGATGTGCAGCAGTTCGAGTTACCACACTCAATCCATGTAACATACAAAGCAAGAGTGAAGAGTGAAGAGAGATAATAAACAGAAATATGAGGCAAAAAAGTATAGTATTATGGAAGAACAATACAGTTTTATTGGATATTGTAAGTCACAAGGAGTGGATGCATGTGTGCCAGACATTGAGAACGATTTTGTGCCATGTCACCGATTGTCTCCAGCCTTCATTAGTTTTTACCGTCCCCAGGACCCCTAGACAGTCAGGAAGTCTACATCTCCCTACGTGGCTGGCTTAAACTAACTGTTATAGATTTCATTGACTGATGAAGCCACTGGCTCTTTTCCAACCTGACCCTATGTCAGCTGACATTGCCCATTGTCGAGGAAGGCGATGACTAGGCATACGTAACACATGTCCTAACCATCTCAGTCGATGTAGTTTCACAGCCTCATCGATTAATTTCCCCTCCTTACCTAGCACTCGGTTGATGCGGTTGCTCACGCTATTATACCAATTCACACGGTAGATAGAACGCAGGCACCTATTATCAAAGAAAGCTAGTCTTTTCATATCTTCCACTCTCAATGGCCATGTCTAACTCGCAGCCATAAAGGAGGACGGAGTGGACAGCTGAACAGTACACACTTCCTTTGGTTGATAGCCGAATATCACGTTTACGCCAGACATATGCGAAACTAGCCTCCTGTATCCGTGTTGAGATTTCGTCAGCTATCAAACCGTTGACACTGGCTGATGGAACTTCCCAAATAAGTTAGTTCTCTAGCCATTATGGATATATATATATATATGTATAGTTGTAGGACTTAATGGAGTAGAAGTGGTTATCGAAAAGAATATTCTTTGTTCATTATTCTGAGTCTTTTAAGATTTTTAATAGACCTCTATAATCAATTAAACTATTAATTTCTTAAAATCTTCGTTTTAATGAAAAACGAGAGAAGCTATAACTCCGAGTTAAAGTCCGCTGATCAAATCCTGTTTTGCTATTATAACTATAATTATAATACTAATCATTATGAAGGAGAGGACAGATATACTTGAAAACGTATATATATACATATATATATATATATAGTTTTTATCGAAAGACATTAAACTCAGTTTTATTACCACTCTGACTAAATCATGTGCCAGTGTACACTGTGTGACATGTGCTCTCAACTCTGTGAACAACCCAATTTTCGAAAAGTTTATCATAAAACCGGAACAGAAACTGACCACAAATAAGTTAGCCTTTGTTAGTATATACACTAGTATGATTGCATAAATTAAAGCAGTTATTTCTTATATAAAAGAAATATGTAGAAATATATACCATTGTTAACGCTTTAAAGCAGCTCATATTAAGCAACTGTCTTGTATTTAGAGTAAGTACATCATTCTAGTTTTTGAAACCTCTTCATCATTTAAGATTTCTGACATTTTTGAGTAACTATGTTATATATTGATTAATAATATAATTTGCAATAAACTCAATTATTTGCAATGACAGAAAAGATTTGCTTATTAGCTCAGAGTGAGGATGATGAAAAAAGAAACAACATTGTATGATATGTTCACTGTGCGTTAGGTATTTGATTATGGACGTTTCATTATCAAGCTAGATAGCATATTCAGTGTTAACTTCATATTCTGGTTGTACGAGGCGAAGTTTATGCTACGATCAATTATCTAGGTTAATTTGTGCAACATTTTACAATTAGATTGGATAAAAAGTGTGATGTGTAGAAAGCTCAAAGATAATTATCGTTAGAACAGTCTCAGTGGCCTTTTAACAACTTGTGCCACCGAAAACCTTCATCACTATATTATTATTGTTCATTTGGGTTCCTAGTGAAACATAGGGCTTCAACTACACGTCTCCACTTGCTTCTGTCTTCTGCTGTACTTTTCACTTGCATCAATGTTAGTCCATACTGTTTCAACTCTTCTTCACACGATCTCCTCCATGTCACCCTTGGACGTCCCACTCGCCGCTTCCCTTTCGGGTTACACTCGAGCACTGGCCTGACGTGCGATGTCACCCCGCAGCCTCCTCAGCGAGTGTCCAATCCATCTCCACTTTCTCCTGCATATTTGTTGGGCGATTGGTTCTTGTTTTGTTTGTTCCCAAAGTTTCTTGTTGGTGATTCTTTCCGGCAGCCATCTGATCTTCAGTATAGAGCCAGCGAAGACAGTTGTTGTTGATAAAGGTCTGCAACAGGCTTTTGGAAATATTCTTTGTGACCCGCCAAGTTTCTGATCCGTATAGAAGAACTGACTGACTTGACGTTTGTATTGAAAATCCGAATTTTGTTGTTTTGCAGGCTGAGTGACGAAGATTTCCAGATTGGTTTCAGGTTGATGAATGTGTTTCTCGCCTTCCTGATTCTCGATTTGACATCCTCGTCTGTTCCATGTGCCTGTAGTTGAGACAATGCTCCCTAGATAAGTGAAGTGAATGAAGTAACCTCTTTCAAATCCCTCCCGTTGCCCTTCACGTTGTTTAAGTCTAGTAAAGTATCATCTCTAATAATATCGTTTACTCTCTGGTGAGTATATAAAATCCTTATAACCTGCTGGTTTACAAGTGTTCTCTAAACATGTGAAAAATCATTATCTAGCTCAGCGGCGGCTTATCCAGGTACATGAGATGACTCTTCGTGAGTGTTGTGCTTGGTTCACAAAATATACTCATGAACTGTTTGTAACTGGCAATCGACCAAGTGTCACGTGTTTCTCGAAGGAGATAAATAAATCATAATGGCTTGATTTGAGCTTCTAGTTAGATGGAACTGTATCACAAGTTCCACATCATTTAGAGCAGAGCTTATTAGCGTTACTCTCAGGGATCACTCAGCCTCTACATTTACAATTTGTTAACTCTTTCATGTTACGTACTGTTATCCACTGCTCCAACCGCCATATGTCTCTCCTGGGCTACTCAAATAGGACTACGTAATGTTTTGAAGGGCATTCAAGGTTGTCAGTAGAGCAAGTGCCATACCAATAACTCAGCTCTTTATTATCGTAGTCAACAGACGCCTGAACTCATGTGAGAAATGGGGCCAAATCCATACTGTCTGACTCTCAGCACCCTCTTTATTCACAACTATCCTGCACCCATTGAATTTCATCAGATAGGACTAGAAATCATTATAAAAGACTATTTGCTTGCACAAATGAATACCAAAATCTCAACGGCAGCCTATTTGGCTAGCGTTCTATGTGATAGAAAAATAGTTTCATTAACAATAATAAGCGGACTCTTTGATCTTTCTCTCCTCCTAATTGTAATTTATGGTGAAACTATTTCTATCATCTTATAATTTTAGATATTAACATTATTATTACTATCATTTTATACTTTTTGAACATTTATTTATGACTTTATTTTCATAACTAGTGCCAAAAAGGTTGCCATTATCAATTTTGGTAACCTACTCTACACTATGGAATGTAAATTAGATGCAATATTGTACCGATTGCTGAGAATTCTACGCTGTATCATATAAGTACTACCTTGGAATAAAGCAAATCATTATTATTAGTATTAATATTATTAATTACGCTGAGTGAGTAACATACGTTTGTTACTCTTATGGGATATTATCCCCAGAATGTTTGTAGATAACTACCTACCTACCTGTTTGATAGTTGGCGCATGCTATTGAACGTTTTATCGAGTATATGACGTATCTTGATGTCATTTGATGCGGTGATCGCTGTCAAAGGTGCGTATTTCCAATCACCTGAGTACAACTTTCTGTTATAATTAAAAGCAAACACTTGTTTTTTCAAAAAACAGTTAAGCATTATTTATTAGATCAGAAGAGCTGACTCTCATGGTGTGTGAGAAATCGCGTCGGTGGTTCAATGGTAGAATACTCACTCGCCAACCACATAGGTGGTTCAGGGTTCGATCCTTGGCTGAAGCACTCCTAAACTTCACTAAGCCGATTGTAAGGCCAGTAAAGGGGGAAGCTTAGGCGTGAGGCTAGCAACCCAAGTCCGTAAAAATGAAAAAAAACGCACTCCTACCGAAACGTCAAGGCTCTCCTAAGCCCAGAGAAAGAGCGACTCTACCGCGGAAAATCAATTCATTGGTTACAGGAACTTCAAAGCACAAAACAGTATAAAAACAAGCTTATTCCTCAAAATGACGCAAGCTAGTGGAATCCTTCAAAAAGCCCATCAATCGATGTGTCTTCTTTCATTGAAAACAGAAATGAACACGTGAACATGGAATGTCCTCACTATGTTTGAAGCTGAGAAAGGTGCTCAAATTGCAATAGAAATTGGAACATATAGTATAAAATTCCTAGGAATATGTGATAACATATGCGATTACAAGTGGTCCCTGAAAATTGTTAACTGGAGAGTTGATAATCTGCCTCGGTCATCCAGATGACAAACATAAGCACATCGAGGGAGTGGCTATCATGATGTCACCAGTAGTATTGGAGGTTCTTATGTCATGAGAGCCAATCTCCTCCAGGATTATGAATGCAAGGGAACTGTAGACAACATGATGAAATGGACATGTTCTGATGAAGCCCTATGTTCCACTGGTAACTGAAACGAATAGTAATAATACTAATAGTAATTCAAGATGACACTACAGAGTCAGTTGAAAGAAGGTTGTACACAAAACCAGACTTATATGTGACAAGTGCAAAACATCTGTGAGAAATTTCATAATTATCGTTGTACTTGGAATTCAAAACTGTTCTTTCAACATAATTATGACTTTCTTCGGAGTGTTTGGTTGCTTCACTGCTTAGGGATCATGTTCGTAACATGTCATGTACTTATCACTCACACCTCCAACTAGCGAACCACTACCGAACAGTTATTGATATATTGGATTCATCACCTCCTCAGTGATCTCCTTCACTTCTCATGTGATCTTGATCGAAGAAATAGATATCATCACACCATAATAACACACAATCACAACAACAATAACAACAACAACATAACCAGTCATATATAACAAAATCTGACTGTCACTTTGCTTTCCATTCAAACTAGGGAAGAAAACTTGATAAAATCTGAACAGAAATTAGAGAATTTAGCATGTCAATTTCTCATGTCTAGACTTGCTTTTATTTTTTCATTACTTAGATTTACTTCGATTCATCTACTTTTTGCTTAATCAATTTGTAAGATGTGGAATGTGCCACTCTCTCTTCTATTATTCTTATTATCTTTCAACGATTGATGTTCAATCTTCGATTATTTCCTTGATTAATTAGTTCATTAATTGATTAATTAATTGATTAATCAGCTGAAAGAATCTTCGACTGTTTACCTGCCTACCTACCCTACCTATCTACGTGATGGTATGCATAGAATTTCTTCAATGCAGTTGATCGATTGATAGACTGAGAGAGAAAACTGAGTTTACCAATCCCATAAATAGGTTCAATTTATGAGTTATCTGATGCATTTTGAGTAGTGGATATGAGTTATTTCTGAGTACTACAGTAGCGATTAACATTAACATCTATCTCCAAGCCAAGCAACCGAATCAAAGCCCCACTTCTCCACAAAATAAACACAAGAAAATCACCCTACCATAAATAGAATGCATTTCAGAAGTCACTGCAAGATTCTTCAAACTTTGATGAGGGATTGATGTCGTACACTAACCAACACAATCATTTCACTCAGCTGACTCTATGTCAACCAATAGACTGAACATCGAAAGGAAATAATAAACCAACATCATCTGCAAAATACGTTGCAGCTATTGCGAAAAACACTACATTGGCCAAAGTGGACACCCCTCTCTTCATCTTCTTATCCTTGACCACAGACTAGCCGTTAAAAGATATAACATCCACTCCTCCATCTCGCTGGATACAGACAACCATGGACATCATTTAGACTGGGACAATGTTCAGATAATAAGTAGAGGAAACACCAAAAATGCTGGAGAATTTTTAGGAGCCTGGTATTCCAGTGAATAGTCAATTAATAGACACACTGACATAGATAAAATTTACCAATCCATGAGACGAAAATCACATACTCAAAAGTCAAACTTCAGGTCAATCCAAGTAGCCTAGATTGTGTGGAAACATATAAAATCACGATGTTCGAGGTGACCAGGAGTGGTGACTAATAAACTGGTGGAGAGATCTAAAAGCTCACTTCAATGAATTGAAGTATGCGCTGAAGCTGTTGAAAGTAAACCAACCCGGTCATAGAACACAATTACACCAAAACCAACCGCCTGAGTTATAGATCTTCCCCATTATATCTAACATTATTAGTCTTTACTTCCATTTCGAGTTGAACTTACAACGTCAACGGTATATCCCCGTTGCACCCAATTCTCTGATGTCATGATCAACCGGCTCCATGACTATCTACAAAGCCTTCATTTCCTCCTGACGTGTCAACTGCAACTAATCAACCCAGCGTAACATCTTTATTCACAAATGTGCCTCTAATTGAATGTTAACTATGTGCGTGAATAAGTGTAAAATAAATAGATAAATAAATAAATCCTGGAAAATTCATACATTTATTCCCCTTAATGAGTTTGAAAAAAGCAAGAACTACAGTTTTAGCAGAATAAAATGGCACTATCATTGCTTATTTCGTTGCCTTCTCGTCAGCTGCTTACAGACCAAAGACATTACTAAATGTATCTACAAAAATAATTTTAACATACTTGCATAGAGTTCATTTTAAACAAGAATCAATCGATCAATATATGCATATACTAATCATATATATATATATATATACATAATATTAAACACTATTCCGAACAATAATGATCATACACAATGAAAACTTTTCGTTATTACGCATTCAGATGAAAGAGAGATGAAAATATCCAGTTACCAAGTAGGGCAAAGAAAGACTGATAACTGTTTCTTTCTGGACGCACAAATCAGGTTTCAGGCGCTTGATGGAAATGGCTTCAGCCAATTTGAGGAGAATTGAGCTCTTTTGCCTATTGATAATTTTGAACGACTTTTCGACGTCCACCTGATGACCCGTGTCAAGGAGATGCCTGGCGATGGCACTGTTTAAAGCATTTGTTCCCTTTAGACTAATCAAGACTCTGTACTATAAAGCGACGAGAATATGATCTATTGAGAAGTTAGATGAAGAATTTGAGTTTTTTGAAAAGATATTGAAGAGCAATGGGTACCCTCAAAGGTTCATCAACAAGTATGGAAGATATGAAGTCATAAATGTAAAACAAATAACAGTGGGTAAAAAGCCAATCTACATTCAACTTGACTATAAAGGTGAAAACATTGCAGCGATGATCAATAGAAGGCTGAGCACATCACTAGCCATAGCCTATCCTGCAGCTAAGCTCGTCCCTGTCTATCGAACAACTTGTTCTCTGGTGCAATCAAAAATTGACAGATATCCTTCTCATTTTAACTCCAACTGTATATACAAATTTACATGTATCTGTGTGAGTAGTTACATTGGAAGGACAGAAAGAAGGGCATATGTACGATTTTCTGAACATGTACCGAGAACCTTATGTCTGAAGGGAACAAATGCTTTAAACAGTGCCATCGCCAGGCATCTCCGCTACACGGGTCATCAGGTGGACGTCGAAAAGTCGTTCAAAATTATCAATAGGCAAAAGAGTTCAATTCTCCTCAAGTTTGCTGAAGCCATTTCCATCAAACGCCTGAAACCTGATTTGTGCGTCCCGAAAGAAGCGGTTACCAGTCTTTCTTCGCCAACCTGGTAACTGGATATTTTTCATCCGAATGCGAAATGTTGAAAAGTTTTCATTGTGTATGATTATTATTGTTCGGAATAGTGTTTAATATTGCATATACATATGCATATATACATATATGTATACATATATATATACATATATACATTTTTATTAGTGTATGCGTATATTGATCGATTGATTTTTGTTTAAAATGAACTCTGTGCAAGTATGTTAAAATTATTTTTGTAGATGCATTTTTATAATGTCTTTGGCCTATAAGTAGCTGACGAGAAGACAACGAAATAAGCAATGATGGTAGCAATTTATTCTGCTAAAACTGTAGTTCTTGCTTTGTTCAAATCCGGGGAACCCATTAGAAATCACATTCTTGTGTTTTTAAGTCTAATGAATGCTTAGCTTGATCTAATTGCCAAGTTAATGCAGCAATTTCAGCTTCTAAACGTTCACATGCCTCCATTCATTAACACAGTAACTTGTTCATCACGTGTCTGCGTATTATTCAACAGAAACATACTGTTCATCTACAAATAATTTAAAAGCAACTTCTATTTGTTAGGAAAAAAAAGAGAACAAAACAGAATAGCAAATATGTATATAATAACAATTGGTATTAAGGTAGCTTGATAATACATAGTTAACAGCTGAGCACACAAAAAGAAAGACCTAAATGATGAAATAAAACAGATAGAAGAAGAAGAAGCGTTGGTGTTGAATAACTATCCTATGAAATTCATTAGAAAAATCAAAAAACTTCAAAAGCAAAGTAAAGTATAGTGGTGAAACAAATATTGATAACATAAATAACAAAGAATATAAGACATCTACAGTAGTTTTACCATATAAGGAGGGGACATCTGTGGCCTTACGTTGGATTTTCAATAAAGCAGGAATCTCGGGTGGCATTCAAACCCTCCTACAAACTCACTCACTCACTCACTCAGGTAGGACTAGCTGTGTAGGCTAAAGGACCCTGTAGGTTGACCCAATTGGAAAAAATAATATAATTAACAGGATACCTTGCAATGACTGTGAGTTAAGTCAAGTACATAGGTCAAACTAGTAGTGGATCAGGCGTAGTGAGATTGTCAGAACATAAGAATTTAGTGTTTAAGGTCAGAATGATTGATCCCACGAAGATAAGCAGTTTAGAAAAAAACTCAGCGACTGCACTGCATTCATTAACACACAACCACGCAATAGGATGAGAGTGGATTAAAATAATAAAAAGTAATATGGGTAGGTGAAGATAGAGAGGGATTGATTACTGAATCCTGCCTGGTTCATCGAGTCTACACCCAACACGACACGTACAATAGAAGTGACTCAACACAAATACCAGAGATATGGAAGATATTATTACCACCAGTCAGTCAAATCAGAGGAGGATAATAAATGATCCCAAAATTCTATTTCAATTCACAGTATAACATTCTAACAAGTTACTTATTTACTTTACTATAAAAAATATCTTATTTCCCATCTGATTGTATTTGATTGATAACACTAATATTATCTCAGAATGTACATTATCTTATATTGGTTTTATTAAAATGTCTAATCATCAATTTGTTACTCGTGTATATAAATGAAGCAAGAAGGTTATGTGTGAGTAGTGCCTTGATATGATGATTATGAGTGGCAGTGATAAATTGTGTTCGAAACGTGGTCGCATCAGTAAATATTGCTGTACAACACACTGTGTGATTTCATCAAAATAAAATCCTATCCATAATCAACTGATGTCACCTTTTTAAACGTCTTTTTGACAAGAAGACCGGACGGTAGTATATAGCCAACGAATTTGCATAGGCAAAGTACTTCGACCAGTCACCATTCACACATTTTCACAGCTTCTTTCCTCTCCGGTATAAAAGAAATTTGATAAACGCCCTCAGCTGTTGGGGTCAGAGCTATTTGTTCAGAAGATGTGACTGAAGGCGAACTTCATCTTGTGTACGACACATTAGTTGAAAACAGCTACCCTGAAAACTTCATCTCCAAGAAAGTAGAAAAGAATTCTTCTGTATCTGTTAATAAGAAGCCTCCCTGTCTCTCTTTTTATATACGACTACAATTCAAAGGTGATAGATATACAACAAGTGGTGAAACAAGTTGAGGAAATCGATTTAAAAAGAATGTTTAATGCTGACGGTAAGCTGCAATCTACATTTTCCACACAGCCGGTTGTGATCCCGAAACTGAAAGAGGAAATACATGGGCTGCCTAACCACCTCTGATTGAATCTGTCAATTCAACAGCTCCTGTCTAGCCAGCTATATTGGTTACCAGTTGCTCTAGGAACACCTCTTAGTGTGGCTAAATAAAGGTGTTGTTAAAACCATCGACACTTCGTCCAAATAGGCTGCAAAGCTGACTAGCATTGAAGAGTCTTTCTCTATCGTCATCTATCGGGTATCGAATGAATTACCAAACGTCGCTAGATATTGAATACCTCAAACAGCAGTGACCACTGAAATTCTCCTAAATCGGGATCGGGAGAATTTTTAGAAGCCTGGTATTCCAGTGAATCACCAATCAATAGACACATCGAGATATACAAAATTTCCCAATCGATAAGAAAGAAACCTCACACACACACAAAGGGTCAAAGTTCAAGTCAAAGAAACAATCAGTTCCAATACAAGTAGCCAAGAGGGTGCGAAAACACACAAAAACAACAAATCACTTTCAAGTTCACCCACCAGGAGAGATGACTAATAAACTCGTTGAGAAATCTAAAAGCTCACTTCAACAAATTGAAGTATGTGCTGAAGATGTTGCCTAGTGATGGGGCAATCAAAGCTTCGCAAATTAACTATCCAGCTGCGAGAATACAACCACATCACAATCATCCACCTGAGCTACAAATCTTCTCCATCATATGGATGCTAACTATTGATTTGATATAGTTTAAAATAACATTAATGTTTGATTGTTTGGAGGATTTCATCATGAGTTAACATCAGTTAGAGAACCATTGGAAAACCAACAGGGAGTATTATCAGACAGCTGTTTTGTCCAACTAGTTTGGGGCTCTTCAACAGTACACACCCACCGCCAAAGTTCGGGCCCACGACTTTCTGATTACAAAGCGGGCTAGCTCGTAGACTATTCCCTACCCACTGGGACACGATCCAATGGCCAGCCCATGAATTCTAACTTCTGCCAATTCATTAATGTTGTTAATCAATGTGGAACCTAATGAAGAAGAAGAGGTTATCGAAACTCTTAATATTCTTTATTCTTTAATCAGTCTTTTAAGATCTTTACTGGGCATCTTCAATCAACCAACCAAATAAGGAAAAAAAAATTGATGATATCTATTTTTTTTGAAATTTTGTTTTCTTGAAAAGATAATATATATAATTATTTTTATGAGTTGATCACGGATTGATATCAGTTAGAGAACCATTGAAAAACAGCCTGGGAGGAGTACTGGACAGCTGCTTCATCCTAGTTTGGGAATCATAGGCAGTACGAACCCACCACAGTGGGGTCCGAACCCAGCACCTCCCGGTTACAAGGCAAGCTGGCTCGTATACCATTCAGTCACTGGGAGGCGATTCAATGGCCAACGCTTGGATTTCAACTTCTAGCAATTCGTACATACTGCTGATGATTTCCAAACTAGGATGGAGGAAACAGCTTAATATATACACAGGTGAATCATTAATATTCATTATTTATTTCACACACTAGCATAATCATTGATTTCACGCATCTGCGTGATTATTGATTTTAATTACTGAATTCCCATGGTTTGTTAATATTTTTAAAATGTGACATTGATTTTTCTAACTGTATAAATACGGAGTTGTTGTTTAACATTTCGACTGTTGTTAGAGACAGTAAAAGCTCTCGTATCAACGTCCAGTCTTCTCTTTTCTTTGTCTTGCGTGCCCGGCGGTATTGTTGTTGTTGTTGTTGACGTGCGATTAGGACAGATTAGCCAGCGCATTAGTTAGATTCGCTCGTAGTCTACCAGGTCCTAATATCTCATACATAACACAGCTGTCCAGTACTTCCTGTGGCTGGTTTTTCAATAATTCTCTAACTGTTATCATTCCGTGATCAACTCGTAAAAACCAAAGTAATCCTTACAAACCAACTACAGAAAATATATAATCATCAACAACATAACCTTACATCATTGATTATTTCACTCATCATCAGTATTACATATATGTGTAAAAACCAAAAAAGAAAGAACCAAAAGAAGATATAAAATAGCAGTTTAATAATCATTTATGACTACTGTTCATATTGTCAAGGTTATAAATAATATTCTCTACTGTCGCAATAATACACAATGCCTGTTAAAAGTGTACTTTCATTAAAATATGTAAAATAAATGAACAAAATATTTTTCTGGGTTACATTCTTTGTTTTTTTCTTTAAAAAAAAAAAAGAAAATTTAATTTCACCTCTCTGTTTCTTTTTGTTTGTTTGTTATTAGTTATGTACGTGTTCAATAGTCAATACTGCCTATTATTATTATTATTATTATTATTATTATTATTATTATTATTATTATTATTATTGGTGATGATCATTTTTTATAGAATAATTATAATTACAAATATAGTAACAATATAATGAATGTATCTTGGTGAATATGAAAATTAAAAATTGCACTTTTTATTGTTTTATTGTCTTAAAATGTAATATATAATTTAGTTTTAATTCAATTTTCATTTAACTATTGATTGGTTGATTGGATATAAATGTTCCGCTGATGTCGATATGTCAACTCTCACTTAGTAATGGACGCTTCGATTATATCTGAGGATTATTATGCCATCATTTTTGGTAGATGGCGACTAGATCTGGAGTCTAATCAATAATGTGTATTTCGTCCTATTTTGGGATTCGTCAGCTAGTAGATGTACCTGCATCAGTTACCCAAAGTTTACAGTTCCCCAGCGTTATCCGCTAGGTCACTTAAGTAACGACAATCATCTATTTTGCAGTGTACAGCAAATAATAACTGATGCTCGTGGTTAAAGTGGTGTTTGAAACGATAGGTATTGGGTTCGAACCTCAGTGCGTCCAGCTGATGAATCCAAAATAGAACCGAATGCACATTCTGGTTGGATTCCATTGCTAGTCAAGGTCAACTATAAGCTTAAGTAAACTTTATACCTGCTTTCATTAGTAAATGATCTTTTGTGGATCAGTTCAGCACAAATCTGAGTCATGGTGATAATATAAATCTCCTAATGAATGCTTACAAATACGGAAACACAATCAGTTCAAAGCCACTAAGTCAACGGACGCTTGAAAATTCTTATGTATAAGTGTTATAACAGACTAATAATACTGGGTTGTGGATTCGTCTAACTTGACTTAAATGCCCCTGTCAATGGACGTGAACATTGAACGTTTGTTTATTGGAACTGGCAGCCATTGGTGGGCAACTCGAAGGCGCGAATGATTCGATCGCGTGCAAGTTGGGAAAAGGCGGAAAGGAACACGAATAAAAGTACTTTATAACTTTATTTGTACTAAACATTTGTTTGTAGACTTTGTATTCTGTCTTGCCTTAATTGCCAAACTTTATAATTTCGTTCAAGGAATACTGGTGTTTTGGATTTAAAGTTGAAAGAAATACATAGTCTTTATCGGTTCCAAGCGTCCTCGTTACAATAGGAACTTAGGTCGGTCGGTCGGTTTTCGACATAGAACTATGCACATTTGTGCGGCAGTTCAAGTCGCCACACTCCCTCCTTGTAGCACACAAAGCAAGAGAAGAAAAAAGAAGAAATGCATAATATAGACAGTAAACATAGGTGTGAGACAAAGGAATAGTAATAACGGAGAACAGAACAGTTTCATTGGAAATCATAAGTCACAAGGAGTGGATGCATCTGAGTTAGCCACTGAGAACGATTTTGAGCCATGTCACCAATTGTTTCCAACCATTGGTTTTTACCGTCCCGAGGGCCCCAAACAGGAAGTCTACATCTCCCTACGTGGCTTAAGCTAACTGTTGTGGATTTCATTGACTGGTGCCATGTTTTCATTTGACCGCCGCTAGCTCTTTTCCAGCCTGACCCTATATCAGCTAACCTTGCCTGTCGTCGAGGAAGGCAATGACTAGGCATACGTAGCACATGTCCTAACCATCTCAGTCGAAGTAGTTTCACAGTTTCGTCGATTGATTTCCCCGCCTTACCTAGCACTCGACGCCTAACCTCAATATTGCTCACCTTATTATACCACTTCACACGGGAGATAGAACGCAGACACCTATGATCGAACACAGCTAGTCTCTTCACTCCGAAGTGCACACGAAACCTCTCTAGGAACTTAGGGCTAAGTTCCTTGACAGCCCCTCCAGAACACGACACTATAACTAACTGATCACTTAAAAATATCTTCCAAACTATGATAGACACAACAGTTAGACTGGGAGAAACGACAGTTTTTTTTATGAGACAAAATACATAGTGGAAACAATTGTCTTCAAATGTAAACCTAACCTTGTTAGTACATAAACTCAATAATCCTCTACGTCCTACATATATTGTGAATGTGCACAAATCCCCAACGCATAAACTTGCTGAATGGTTAGTAGAATTATTGCATCCAGTCAAAACACAATTCTGTAAGTATGTGTTAAAAGATACATTTGAATTGATTGATTTTCTTGACAATAGTAATACTAATATTATGAATAAGAATATGTACTGTTTTGATGCTCAAAACAGTTGACATTTTGTGTGATTACATTTCCACAAACAATTTTTTCATCCCGTTCCCTACATCTTATTTAAGGGATTTATTACTTCCCTGTACTAACAATGTTAGGTTTACATTTGAAGGCGATTGTTTCCGACAGGTTGATGGTGTTACTATGGTAAGTCCGTTCGGGCCCCTTTTAGCAGATACGTCTATATGTCGTACATTGAGAATTTATCGGAGGAGGATTTAATCGAAAATGTGTCACTTTTTAGAAGGTATGTAGATGATATTGTAATTTTCAGTGATAAGCGCCTTGTTCTGCCACCTCAATTTTAAATAGAATGAATGAAGATCAGAATAGCATATCACTTACATATGTCTGTAGAAGAGGAAGATAACTGTTTATCTTTCCTAGACATATTGCTTAGTCGACGGCTTGATGAGTCAATAAGAAGACCTATTTGCAGAAAACTTACCTGGACAGGACAGTATCTTAAAATACATGGTATCTTATGTTTATAATAACCCTCAGAATATTAAGCCATAAATAAAAGAAATCAGAAACTGTCCAATCAGATGTTATCATATCAGGACATGCACATAAATCATGCCTTCACGGCCAACAAAGAAGCTTATCCATCCTAACAATAGTTAAAGGTACATTTGATAGGATCTGTAAACTACTGTCCTCCTATGTGGCAAACAGTCAGTTTTAGTAGGTGAATAGACATGAATGAGTGAAGTTCAGTACGAAATTATCAGCGAACATAAAGGAGGTCATATTTTTTTCCAGTTATATACAGTGAACCAATAAAAAAAATCTGTTTTTCAACAAATATGTTGAAGAAGATGGAGGTGCATTGGACACATGCTGCGGAGACCGTCGGGTGACATTGCGCGCCAAGCTGGCACTCCAGTGGAAAAAACTACTAGTTGAGCGTAAGACCGAAACATGGGGGAGACGGTGTGAAAAGGAGGTGAGAACCTACGAGCAATTTTGGGGCCAGATGAAAACGCGCTAAAGTGAACACGACAAAGTGGAGCTGTGCTGCTGAAGCCCTATGTTCCATTAGGAACCTAAGGGAATAATAATAGTAATTTGTAAGAAATGGATTTAAAATTCATATTCAGCATGTTTCTAGAAAACAAAATAACCTTCTTGTTCAGCTGTAGTGAATGGTCTTATTACTAGAGATGCATAGGATATTCATTACTGTATCTACTCTTAGTATCAAAGTCCTTGGTTTAGTTAGATCAAATAGAAAATGCATCTGACAACGATTAGCCTCATCTGAACTGTCACTCAGTATTGCTGGAACTAGTTCGGAACATAGGCCTTGAAGCTAGAGCTTCCAAGTTTCAGTAGCAGTGGTGTTTATTTTTACGGGATGGGGTTGTTGCTGACCTCATGCCCGACCTTCCCTCTTAATCAGTATTATTACTGGCTTAGCAGAGAGGTGAGGGAGTGAGTCTGTAGCAGGGGATCGAACCCCGACCCACCTGCGCGGTTGGCGAGGTGCTGTATTTAACTCATAACGGAAAAACCCTTAGATGTCCAGACTATTTTGTTATGGTATACAGTTCGCTTACTTCCCCTACACATAGCTGAAGCTGAAGATTGACTAAATCAGAACTTTGTATTCAAAAAGAACACGTCCAGACGCTATTCTTACTGTGGCCAAACTTGGATTGATGAGTTTTCTTCTCACCAAGAGTGCTCCTTCCCCCAAACCCTCTTGGTTTTTTTCTTTGCTTATTATTACAATTATTATTATTATTACTCATAATTTATAACCTTATATACAAACATTCTTTCAATACTATCGAATTTTCCATTTATACTATCTGGACTTATTATTGGTAATATTATCTCTTTTCTCAATATATACCTCCACCTGTTTCATCTCACCATATATTGGTTATTTCATTATGAACTTCTCATTGCAGTCTTACTATCTCCTCCTTTTTAATACATACCACTTTGTACTAGCCACTCACCTGACACTTTTTATAACCTTGAACTGACTTGTCAATTTTCCTAGCCCACATTCTAAGAACTATCATGACTAATCACCACCATTGTCTCCCATTTCACAATATTTTGTAATCGATTTCAGCCTAGCACGTTTGTCATATAAATACTATATTTATTTCGATACCCCATGACTAATGTGATATGTCTAGTCCTTTCTTTGCTGCAGACTGAATTCTATCAGTCAGGTTTGTAATGTAGCCACAATGCTAGATAGCTCGCCATCACGAATTGTTATTATTGTATGGATAGCTCATTGGTAACGTTTCTGACTGCAGGCGGCACTGGGTGACACAGGTTCAAATCTCAGAAGGGACATGAGTTCCTTCAAGGTTGCATATATGCCTTGCTGACTGACTGTTGAGTGCCAACTTGCACGAAACCTACGTCAGATTGGGCTTCCTGCCGCTGATTGCCTCCAAACATCTAATATCACCCCATAACTAATCTGTTATTCAACGTTAAAAAATGTATCTGCCGCATAACTGGCTATCATTAGTGTAACGACAACAAATATTATCATTTTATGATTGTAAGAACCTGAAGAGGAGAGATTATTGAAAAGAATATTCTTCGTTCAGATTGACTTTTTATTCATGATATGGGAATATTTCACACTACTACATACAGAAAGTAACTTTAACACTTCACTCTAACAAACATAATTTTCTGACTTAAAAATACGTCCCAGCTATAATGGAAATTATCATTTGCCAAGTTAGACTAGTTTCTGTACATGTATTCACCGAGATGACTACAGATGAGCTGTTTTTGTGAATTTTTTGTCTCTCTTATCCTGTTGTTCAGTCCTTTCCAGAAGTCCTCGGTCGGTTGAGTTACTATGGTTTCCAGTAAGAGAATCGACGACTACTTACCTGGAGAATGTGGATCAGAAAACAAATTAAAATAAATGACATCAACTCGAAATCTATCCCTAGTCGCAGCCCTAATCTTAATCCTGACTCTAACCCTAAACTTAACCCTAGTCCTAATTACAACCCTCATCCTAACCCTAACGATCAATTAACACATTGTTCAAACAGTACTTAAACACGTGATCTGGTTGAAATTTGCTCCTTTGTTGGTGTGAATAGCGTTCATATTTGCGCTATAATAATGACAGGTGTCGTTAGCGAACGACTAGCATACACTCAAAATGTCATTGGAGCGTTCGCACTCCCGGGACGCTATTGTTGAACTTCGCCATTTCTACTGACATCGAATCACTTGAGGTGATAAATCCATACTGAAGTGGAGTGCTGCCCTTGTCATTGCAGGGATAAAACGATGAAATTTAACTTCAGTGGAGGTGACATCCTTTTTCATGTGGATCTCACTATGAATTATCATCAGTGAGAGAAGACTTGGAAACTAGGGTCTACTAAACAGCTCTTTCACCCTAATTTGTGAGACTCCTCGCCAGGACACAGCCAAAACTTAACCAGAGATGGAATGCAGAACCTTAAGGTTATGAGTCTAACATGTTTATTGTTTAGTTGATGTGAGGTAGTTGATCTTCTAGAAAACAAGAAGTGTACTAAATCATTTCAAACATCTTAATTTTTTTGAAGCTAGTACATAATACCAACAGTAGTTTCTTAATTTTGAATACGGAGGTAAAAAATCGCAAAAAATGTGTCTGATTTTTCCACTTATTATTATTCGTCCCTTGGATCTTAAGTGGAACATGACACTTTCGACAGTGCATTTCTATTTCACTCGATTTCATCATGCCACCCCTCTTGGTTGGCTCCACGACTGCTAAGAAGCTCTCTCTTCTTTCTCCTTACATAGTCTTTTCTATGATACCCTCGAAGTGACGTTTACGGCGTTAGAGTTTGGATAAAACGGTTGCCTGCTTCAAACACTGGGCTATCTACTTTTCCCATCCATTAAAATGTATCCAATGTTTACTCCTTTTCATATTGTTATCATCACCTAATAATCCTCAATGAGCCATAATTCATACTTGCGCACAACTTCAAATACGTCTCTACCTACGGATAAGAATTTTTCCAAAGAAATGGACGGAGAACAACGTGTAGGAGTGTTGGAGCAAGAAATATCGCTTCAGATGATATTACATTATTATTATTATTCCCTTGGGTCTGGAGTGGAACATAGGGGGCTTCAACAACACATCACCACTTTATTTTGTTTTCTACTGTCCTCTTCACCTCAGTCCACGATTGCCCATAATCTCTCATCTTCTCCTCTCCACACGATCTCATCCATGTCACTGTCGCATCGACGACCCACTCTTCGCTTCCCATTGAGATTCCACTCCAGCAATGGCCTACATTGCACGCGATGTCATTCGACGTTCTCTTCATTATGTGTCGGATGAATTCACCTCCATTTTCTGCTACATATTTGTCGAGCGATCAGCTCTTGGTTAGTTTGTACGTTGCCAGAGTTTCTCGTTGTTAATTCTCTCTGGCCGGCTGGCTGCGACAGGCTGTTGGAAATCCTCTTCGTGACGGGCGCGCAGTGCAAGTTTCTGACCCGTATAGAAGCACTGACTGACTGACTGACTTCAAATTTGTGTTGAACAGAATCCGAATCTTGTTGTTTATGGTGGCTGGCTAAGTGAAGCAGAAGATTTCCAAACTGGTTTCATCAGGTTGATGAACGCGTATCTTGTCTCTCCGATTCTGGCTGACTAACTAGCTTTGGCATTTTCATTCGTGCCATATGCCTGTATTTATAACCGTGTTTCCTGGTTGGATAAGTGTATGAAGTAATCTCTGTCAAATCTCTCCTGTTGATGGTGACTGGTGCTTGTTGTTGTTCATGTTGCTACTGTTGCCTGATTTAACTTCATCACCTCCATCTTCTCTATGTTCACTTAGAGTCCTGTCTTCTCTGCGTACCTGCTTCTTCAGCCAGGTTGTTGGTGGTTTCACCTGCCTCTAAGTCTTCGAGTTTGTGTGTGAGTAACACATTAAACATAAATCATCCAGACACAAAATTTAGATTTTTTTTAGAGTCTTTTCATTGGTCATTTCAACGTATTCCTTCCTGTTTTCCCACTCCCAGCTCGCAGTGTGACGTATAATCCATGATGTCCAACACAATTGAGAATATCATCGTGGTGGATAACAGGCAGACAGGCAGGTTGTCTTATTCGATAAGTTTATTTTAATTACCACAATTGTTCAATGAGATTGATAAAGTTTATAAATTACTTCTCGGTCAACGATGTCTGTAGAAGGCCTTTTCAGATGATCCATCAGGTCCATCAATAAAATAAATGAAATTTCGGCACAAGGGGTAAATGCCATGCATTGAAAGTCACTGAAAATTATTTATCGTGTATAAACAAACTTTTCAGAATACAGCTATTATTTTTCTTGATGGCATTATTAGAAGACGGAGATTATCTGAAAAATGTGATGTATTAGCGCTATACATTTCGAACAATCTGATCACACATTTACTTGTCAAATCAATATACATGGAAAAGTTAAATTAAACAATGTGACAAAAAAAAGAATTAAGAATAATTAACACAAACGTTTGGTAATCCAATCAAATAAGGATTACCAAGGTAGGTTAAGAGTAATAACAAACTGTTTTTGAATACACAAGGGGGGCTTAAGTTTATGTATGGCTATAGCCTCAGCGTATTTCAGTAAACGTCCTTGACCGTTTTTATAGATGACCTTAAAGGCTGAGTTAACATCAACCTTATGGTTCATCTCGATTAAATGTTTAGCTATAGACGAAGTTGGTAGTCTAGCACCTGCATCTATGGGCTTGTCACAATTCATCTGTTTTCCTAACCACTTTGGGATATGCTCACGTGCAACGCGCGATTACTCCTCCCTATGTATGTATGTCCACACACACACGAAAATTGGTAAATTGTATGGGATGTGATATAATCACTTGTGCACTTTTGAGGTTTCCAGTGAAGCATATTTTTAGCCTTTTCGACAATTACAAGCTGGGCTGCATAGTAGGTTCTACGGATGATGGAATTCAACCTTTGTCTCAAAATCCTACTATTTATTTCCCCATTATATATGGTAATTTAATGAAAACCTTTTTCTTAGGGACGGTATGGATTGTAGGTTTAGAGGCTAGTTGACTTCTACACCTGTTTAAAAACTTCAAAGGATATCCATTTTCAACAAGAGTATCCATCAATATTTCGTTTTCCTTGTCTATAACATCAGCCGTGCAAATACGCTGAATCCTCTTAAATAGACACTTCATTTTTTCAGATAATTTCCGTCTTCTAATAATGCTATCAAAATTTATAAAAGGGACTAACTGTTTTAAATTTTTGAAAACAGCTATTATTATTATTATTACAAGTCGTCGTTTCCTACTCGGATTCTATTGGATAGTCTGGTAGGCTATGTTGACCAACAGTCTCTTTACTTCCTTGTGCATACTGTTGGGCGATGGGTTCTTGGTTGGTAAGCCGAATTTATCAGTATGACTGTTTTCTGGTCTAAAAATTTCATTATCACTTTTGTTGTCACCTGGACAACACATAGTTACATAGAAACGTTGTTGTTGTTGTTGTTGCCATAACTTCAAATTGTAACAAAAGCACAGCTCATAACTAACTGATAAGAAATAACTGTCTGTCTGTTGACCCTTGACTGATTAGAATTAGTTGTTTATTTTCATAGAAACGATGTCTGTTCAGATAATTCGGATTCCTAGCCTGTGTCTATGACTATTAGTCTGGTTTTATCATATATTGACACACACACACACACATACACAGATACACACACAGTCAATCTACGAAATATGATAGTTTGTTAATCATTTGAATTACGTAACTATTAATCATTGGTTGTTATGTAATCATAATTACAGATTTAAGGATGTTTAAAAATTGTGAGTAGTAAATCGACACCATGTCATGTGATCTGATATCTCCAGTCCACCATATATGTCGCATTATTTTGTCTATCCAGTCATTCCCTTTGAAACTACATCAAAACGAAATGATAAAGAGGTCCGATCAGGGTATATGCAAGAATTTCAGTGACTTGACATGTTTGTTTGTGCTTTTCAGTTCCCCCCAAAAAGATTATCTTAATTTACTCAGTTTAAAGTGATCTGATGTTTTTTAACTGAAACACTACAGACCCTGACTGACGTGCTTCGTCTGAAACATGTAAAACAACAAGTCAGTATTTTAGATAGTTGCAGCCGATGGACAAGAAGTACACAACATAGGTTTTGTGCTTGTTGGCCCTCATCAGTCAGCAAGGCATATCTGCAGCCTTGAAGGAACTCGTGTCCCTTCTGAGATTCGAACTACTCTAGCCAGAGATGTCACCAGCAAGCTATTCGTCCTCGCGATTGACCACTTTGTGTAGGTCTGTAACAGACACATTGATTCGTCACTAGGGTGTCAAAATTTTAATCTTCTTCATCGAAATGGTTAACGCTGCTGGTTATTAGGTGGAACTTTCAGTAGGATTTATTACAAGATGAGTGAAAGCCACTTTTATCTTTTTTTAAATGTCATCAAAATAATCTACCCAAGTTGATTAACGGTTGTTAATAGCATAGATAGAACTTTATGAAAGTTGAGCACATTCTGCTCCTTTTCTATACACCAGACTTAATCCTGTCCTCTAAAATACCTTATACAGGTTTAAAAAGTGGTATTATTGATTATTATTATTATTATTATTATTACAGGGCTGTCTACTGTCTCCAATGTTTTTCCTGATTGCGGTGGACTGGATAATGCGACAGGCAGCGGTGGGCAGTGAGGAAACTGGCATAAAATGGACCCACACAAAAAACCTGGAGGATCTGGATTTCGCCGATGACATATGTCTGATTTCCCACAAACTGAAAGATTTGCAAGCGAAAAGCGACAAGTTGGCAGCAGAAGCATCCAGAGAAGATAGGACTTCAGGTGAACATAGAGAAAACAGAGGTGATGAAGATTCCTGGGCAACACCAACGATAGCAACAACAACAACAACAGACAACGATCAGCATAAATAGGAGGAAACTGATAGAAACAACCTCCTTCACCTACATGCCTACCTATCTGGGAAGCATCGTTTCAACTAAAGGCGGACAGAACTGACTAGGGTATCAAAGCAAGAATCGGAAAAGCAAGACAAGCTTCCACTACTCTCAAGTCTGTGTGGAGGTCAACAGCACTCAGCATTAAAAATAAGATCCGGATTTTCAACTCCAATGTGAAGTCAGTGCTACTCACTATACGGATCAGAGACTTGGCGCCGCGTCACGAAGGGCACCTCCAACAAACGACAGACCTTCATCAACATCTGTCTTCGCTCAATACTGAAGATCTGATAGCCGATCAGAAAAGATCAGCAACAGGGATCTCTGGGAGCGAATCAACAAACCAGGAACCGACTGTGCAACAAATTTTTTTTCCTTCACGTTCCCAGTGAAACATAGGGCTTCAAGCTAGTGGCTTGAATTTTCTGTAGCAGTGTTTATTTTACAGGATGGGGTCGCTAGCCTGATGCCCAACCTTTCCTCTTTACCAGCATTATTTCTGGCTTAACGAGTTAAAGGAGTGCGTCGGCCGTGGATCGAACCCCGGACCACATGTATGGTCGGCGAGCGTCCTAACCACTATACCACCGACGCAACAAATAAGCAGGAAGAAATGCAGGTGGATTGGCCATACTCTGAGAAAACAAACCGCCATCAAGTGACATCACAAGACAAGCCATCGCTCGAGTGGAACCCGAAAGGGAAGCGGCGAATTAGTTGGTCGTCAGTGCAAGGGTGACTTGGAGGAGGTCATGTGAAGAGGAGATGAAAGCATGTGTGCAGAGTTGGAGCCAGGCGAAATCTCTAGCAGAGAACCGAATTCAACGGAGACGTGCAGGTGAAACCCTATGTTCCTCTGGGAACTAAAGGAAACAATAATAATATTATACAATAATTACTATTACCAGCAAAATAAGAGTGTTACTAGGTTGTGGGTTCATCTAACTTGACTAAAAAGCACCTCCAAAACTTGACATCTGGGGAAAACCGGCGACCAGTGCAGCAAAAGAAGCAACAGTAACAATTGCAACAACAACCCATATATAACACAAAATATGCGGTATATTATATTAATAAAAAACCCTCCGAAAATTAAGCCATAAATAAACGAATCAGAACTGTCCAATCAAGTGTTATCCTGATGTCAGTGCATGCATAAACTACAACTTCACGGCTAACAAAGAAGCTTTTTGACCATCGTAACACTAAGCAGCATGACATAGAAAACATTATTAGTGAAAGAATATGGCACAAAGAGAGAAGCTGTTGTGAAGCTAAAGTTAGATGAAATTCCTATAAGTACCATACCTGAAAAACATTTTAACACTATAATTATAAACAAATGTGACCACACACACAGAGAAAAGAATTAGATCTTTACTTATTGATCTTTCTAAAATTCAAATCTGCGTAGTGGTAGGAATTTGAATGGAATTACTATACACCAGTAATTTTTTCTTACAAAATTACTCTTTAAGATAACTAAAATAAGAAAATCTTATTAAAACATTGTGAAATAGACGAAGGATCTTGTACACTAGGTCTTCCTTCCTAATGTTATTTCCTCAAGATTTATAATCGCATATATATGTACATGCAGAAATTTCTTAGCAAGAAAAGGAATGTTCCCAAAGATATTTCATTAGAAATGTAAGTTTAGGATAACACCTACGTAATACAGAAGAGGATAATCAGATAGAAACTACATATGTGAACACACTGATTCAAGTCACTTGTCTAGGCAGCAGGTGATGGCATAGACGAGGATGTCGAAGTAAGCCGGGATCGGAAAAGTAAGATTATTACTATTATTGTTTCCTTTAATTCCTAGAGGAACATAGGGCTTCACCTGCACGTCTCCATTGCGTTCGGTTCTCTGCTACAGTCTTCACCTGGCTCCAAGTCTGTCCACACGTTTGCATCTCCTCTTCATATCATCTCCTCCAAGTCACCCACCCTCGCACTGACGACCAACTCGCCGCTTCCCTTTCGGGTTCCACTCGAGCGATGGCCTGTCTTGTGATGTCACTTGATGGTGGTTAGTTTTCTCAGAGTATGGCCAGTCCACCTGCATTTCTTCCTGCTTATTTGTTGCACAATTGGTTCCTACTGGGTTTGTTCGCTCCCAGGGCTCCCTGTTGCTGATCTTTTCCGGCCGGCCGTCTGACCTTCAGTATTGAGCGAAGACAGCTGTTGATGAAGGTCTGTAGTTTGTTCGGGGTGCCCTTCGTGACGCGGCGCCAAGTCTCTGATCCGTATAGTGAGTAGCACTGACTTCACATTGGAGTTGAAAATCCGGATCTTATTTTTAATGCTGAGTGCTGTTGACCTCCACACAGACTTGAGAGTAATGAAAGCTTGTCTGACTTTTTCGATTCTTGCTTTGATACCCTAGTCAGTTCTGTCCGCCTGTAGTTGAAACGATGCTTCCCAGATAGGTAGGCATGTAGGTGAAGGAGGTTGTTTCTATCAGTTTCCTCCCATTTATGCTGATCGTTGTCTGTTGTTGTTGTTGCTGTTGGTGGTATTTGCAAATCATCTACCCTAAGCATACAGAATAAAATAAGAATTTTAAACACTAATGTTAAGTCAGTTAGTTAGATTTTCTATGTGGGTCAGAAACTTGGCTGACGAGTCACGGAAAGTCTTTCAAACAGGCTGCAAGAAAACTCTCATCAACAGCTGGCTTCGTTGGCTCCATTACTGAAGGTCAAATGGCAGGTCAGAAAGAGTTAGTAATAAGAAACTCTGGCAACGAATCAATCAAAGGCCTATTGCAAAAATGTTCATTCAGACATCTATAAAAACAAAATAATCGAGCAAAGAATATTCTTTTCGATAAATTCCTCTTCCAGGCTCTACAATTATATATATGTTTTTATACACAGAATATTTTAAATTAGTAGTTATTAACAATATTAGCGTTTTTTCAAATAATATCGATTTGTAAAGTATGATCAATGCTATTGCAGTTCATTAATGATGCTTAAATTATAATAATAATAAAGATATAACAGCGGATAGAATATCAACTAAAATTAGGGAAATTTCACAAAATTCTGGATTATTCAAACCTGGATGGCCAAGGTAATGGAAAAGAATATTCTTTGCTCGATTATTTTGTTTTTATAGATGTCTGAATGAACATTTTTGCAATATTGAAATCTTCTGAGCATCATTTTGCGTTAAAAGTACTCAACGAGTATTTGAAGTATAGCGCAAGGCTCGGCGAAGCAAAGACTTCTGTTGACTTTATCCACGAGTGCATTGAAACAAACCGGTATCCAAAATCTTATTGGAAATCTCTACGCCGTTGCAGAATCCGGCCTAATGATAAGACTCTTAAACGCCATGCACGAAACCAAGTTGACTCAATTCAATTGAGTATTACTGAGTTATCTAAGAATGTGACAGAAAGGTTCCATGCGGTCGACGAATTACCAGAAAACCTAAAGAAACTATTTTTGGATTATGTGGAGGTAATTGTGAGCAATAGGAAAGAAAAGAAGCGCCTGAAGCTGGTACAGAGCCTAGAGAACAAGACACCAGAAACAAGATTTCCACCGAACCCAAATCGTTTTGTGTTTAATTTTTCAGATGTAATACTTAGTGATGTGGATCTACAGGTTTTATCGCTTGGCCCCAAATTTTGTGACAGCCATGTAAAAATCAACAAAATGGATGCACAAATTCAGTTCGAAAGTCTCTACACCCAAACGGAAGGCCTTACACCCTCATCAACTGAAGATGTTGAAAGATTTAAATCAACGCTGGTCGACTGCTGCTATTATTACATGAACAGTAAACGCAATTCAGATAGTATCTTAACCAAAAAACATAGAGAAGCCCTGGATACTCTCCGCAAAAATGACAACATAATAATAACAAGACCGGATAAGGGTTCAGGAGTGGTTATCTTGAACAAAGCGGATTACTTTGAGAAGATGAATACTATTCTTAATGATAATTCAAAATTCCAAAAAATCTTTTCTCTGGATCCGATTGAAAAGATAGAAATGCAGTTAGCGGAAACACTGAAAAGACTGAAACAACAAGGCTTCATCTCACAGAGTCAGTACACGTCACTTAAACCCACCGGAACGTTCACACCAAGACTATATGGCTCGCCTAAAGTGCACAAAAATGGTGTACCGCTACGACCAGTATTAGATATGCTAAATTCACCATACCATCCGGTAGCCAAATGGTTAGTTGAACTCTTACAGCCCCTTCATACTGAGTTGGTGAAACATAGTGTAAAGGATACATTTGGATTCGTTGAAAGGATAAGAGATTTAAATGTTGATAACAAATTTATGATATCATTTGACGTATCTTCTTTATTCACCAATGTACCTCTCATGGAAACAGTGGACTTTATATGTGAAGAACTCAAAAGACGAAACATCGAGATTGGCATTCCTATAGCTTTCATGAAGGAGCTTCTCTTGAAATGTACAATGAATGTCCACTTTTTATTTAATAAGGAACTGTATAGACAAGTCGACGGTGTGGCAATGGGGTCGCCACTAGGACCCATTCTAGCCGACATTTTCCTGGCGAAACTAGAAAATGGGCCTTTGAAAGATGTTATTAATGAACTCGAATTTTATTGTCGATACATGGATGATACTTTTTTGATTATGAAGAACGAAAATGAGGCAAAGGACATCCTGGATAAATTTAATGAGGTACATCCTGCAATAAATTTTACTATTGAGAAAGAAAAAGACTCTAGTATTTCATTTCTAGACGTCCTTATGACCAGAAAAGAGGATGGCACAATACGAAGAAATGTTTATAGGAAACCTACATCAACCGGCCAGTACACACATTTTCTCAGCTTTGTGCCCTTGAAATACAAACGCAATCTGATAAAGTGCCTGGTCCACAGAGCAAGAGAGATTTGCTCGGATGAATGTCTTGACGAGGAGCTCAACAATATTAAACGTTTGCTAAGTGAGAATGGTTATCCGGAAAAGTTTATTGATAGGAATATGAATCTAAAACCAAAACAATCCAAGGTACCAACAGTTCCAAAGAAATCCTTGTTCTTGCAGATGCAGTTCCTAGGAGACAACACAAGTGAAATACTAACACATCGCCTCAGAAATGCGGTAAAAAGAACATTCCCTGCTGCTCAATTGCGCTGTATCTTCAAAACCACTCCTCTTCTGCGTTCGGGAATAAAAGACAAACTGCCTAATTTCGCCTCTTCCATGTGTATCTACCAATTTAACTGCTCCTGTGGAGCCAGTTACATAGGCCGTACAATTAGGCGTGTTTCTCGTCGAATTTCCGAACATCACCCTGCCTGGTTAAGCAAAGGTCAAACAAAATCTATTCGCAGTGCTATTCTGGCGCATCTTGTGGAGACAGAACACAAGATTGATGTTAATCATGCTTTCAGGGTCATTTACCGCATACCTATGAATCTCAATTTCGCTTTAAGAGTTCGACTTCTAAATATTGCGGAGGCTGTGGGGATTCATATTAATAAGCCTAATTTATGCACCCAGAAGAAGTTAGTCCAGTCATTATCATTACCTTGGCCATCCAGGTTTGAATAATCCAGAATTTTGTGAAATTTCCCTAATTTTAGTTGATATTCTATCCGCTGTTATATCTTTATTATTATTATAATTTAAGCATCATTAATGAACTGCAATAGCATTGATCATACTTTACAAATCGATATTATTTGAAAAAACGCTAATATTGTTAATAACTACTAATTTAAAATATTCTGTGTATAAAAACATATATATAATTGTAGAGCCTGGAAGAGGAATTTATCGAAAAGAATATTCTTTGCTCGATTATTTTGTTTTTATAAAGGCCTATTGCTCAACATACATTCCGAAGGAAATGGAGGTAGATCGAAGACACTCTGAGGAGACCATCAGGTAATGTCTCATGACAGGCGCAACCTCGAGCGGAACTCGAATCGAAAACAACGAGTTGGGTGTGGGTCTGAGGTTAACATGGGAGAGATGATGTGAGGAGAACAATCGTCGGGCCGGCTGAAGGAGGCTGGAGAGAAAAGGATAAAATTAAGATGTGCTGTTGAACCCTTATGTTCCACTCGAAATTCAGGAGCATAATAATAATTATTATAATAATAATAACAACTGAATCTTAGCTTATTGTAGCAGTGTGAGGGTTTTCTTTCATTAGAACTTTTTTTCGTAAAATGTTTGATGAATAGACGTCATTTTTAATGAAATTTCGTAATTTAATTGGTGGATGGTGATTAGCAGTGGAATCAATCCAGGATAATGTGCATTTCGTCCTATTTGGGACTCGTCAGCTAGAAGATGTACCTGCATTCCCAGTGAGTGATGATGTTCCCACCGAGGCTCGAACCCAGTGCCCATAGTTTCAATGGCCAAAGCGTTATCCACCAGACCACTTGGGTGGGCCACGAGAGCCACTGCCTCTTGTGCAACGGTTCATATTAGTTACTTAACTGAATTTTAGATTTTCCCGTTGAAATGCTCATCCTGGATTCCACTGCTAGTCACCATCCACCAATTAAATTCTAATCACATGCTCAAACATCGTCGAAACATCTGTACAAGCAATTCGGTCCAATCAATCGATGGGAAAATCTAAAATTCAGTGAAATTGTGTAATATTTAATAATCGAGACTGTAGAAAACTGTAAATTGCTTCAAGTTAGTATGTTGGCCTGGTCTAACTGCAGTTTTACATGTTTACATGTTGACTGGGTTGCAAGCGTTCATGTGTTTCAGATGAACTCTTTTGAAATATTCCTACTATTTATTAGAAGAAAGAAATAATAATTTCAAGAAGACTTTATTGATCGCATTGGTTATTAAAACTTTTTGTGGTTATAATTATTTTGCAGGAAGTGCTAATCCCCTCCAGTTGGCGTTTCTAGTCATGAGTCCATTTGAGCAACAGCAGTAAAATCTTTCGAATACTTAGTCCCTCAATGTATACAATAATACACACACACGCACACACACACGCTCAAAGACACAGATAATGTCATTGTTTTAATATTAATAACTCCTTCCTTAATTTTCATTGGTCAATACTAACAAATATTGACTGATACATGTCTGTCTATCTATCTATCTATCCATGATGCATTCATCAAATTAATTAATTAGTTAAGTTGGTTGATTAGTTAGTTAGTTAGTAAGTAGGTGGTTGAAGCAATTAATTAATGCCTTTCAAGCACACACATAAGTAGAATTAAGCCTGCACCATACATACATAATGTAGACACCAATGACAAACATACAAATATAATATAATAAACGAGATTTTTTTTATACTCCTCCTCCTCCTTCAAAAAAAAAATTAAAAAAAAATTCATTACACCACAACAAATGAAATTGATGTTGACTACAACGATAGTATGATGACGATTTATTCAATCATATAGTTGTCTAGTAAATTACACCACTTTTAACTAACGCCATACATCAAAGTGAGAATTGGACATTGAATATTGAAAGCTAAATTTTAATTAACCTTGTTGTCACATTAGATTGTTTGTTTCATCACAGTGTTGAGAAGATAAAAAAAAACAGTCATGGAGAAATTACAACAACTTTTACAACAACAACAGCAACAACAACAACAAATACAAAATCAATTGTATCAAAATTCTTTCAGGAAAGATGAACAACCTCCTCGAGAAGAAGACGAAGAAGAAGAAGAAGAAGAAGAGATGGGAGAAGAAGATATCGAGGAAGAAGATGAATCATTACAAGAATTCTTACAACCTCAATCACAACAACAACAACAACAACAACAATCACAGGAGCAGCAATCACGCAGATCATCTAAACCTGAGCTTCCAGCAGCACAGGAACAATTACTTCAACAGAAATTGTCTGAATTACAATCCTCACAGAGTAAAAAACAACAAGCCCCTGCACCACCAGTCCTGCAACAACAAGAACCGAAGAAACCTGAGTTTTCAGTCCGTCATCAACCAATACCCCAACCTGTATCCCAGCAGCAGCAACCGTCGCAACAAGGACAGAAGTCACAAGCACCACCACCACCACCAGCACAACAACAACCTGCAGCTATGTTAAATGGTGATCATTTAAAGCATGAATCTGACTTGACAAAACCTCCTTCAATTCAAGTGAGTCAATTCGACAGAAAATTTCGAAATTCATGGCGTAAATCACCAGAGGATTTTACAGCGAAACAGCAACAACAACAACAGCAAATGGTAACGAAGAAAGCCAGTAAATTATCAGAGAATGATATTAGTTCACAAGCAGATGAAGAGGGAGAAGAAGGCGATGTAAGTAAAGAAATATTTATTTTATTTGCATGTTTACGTATGTATTATCTGTGTTGATATTAGTAACCTGATTATATATATATATATATGCATGTAGTTTCTGCTTTGTTAAGACGCTATTTTCATAATTAACACTGATTTTATGCTATTGTCCTTTGGGTCATTAATTAAAAAGAATTTCTAAATGCATTGAGCATGTGTTTTTACAGTCATTTGAGATTGTTACACATGAAGGTGTTGTATTCTTCAAGGTAAAAGTGATCAGACTGTGTAGCTTTAAACACAGAAAATTTTATATCCAAGTGTATTGTTCAATTTGAATTAAGCGAGAACAAAAAAATAGTGGTTTGTGCAGAATAAGACGATGGTACCATCAATCATTGCTTATTTTTGTTGGCTTCGTATCAGCCAACTGCTTATAGGCCAAATTCATAAATCTGCTGAAGAAGCTGTGGCTTACACAGCGAAACGTTCAGAAAAATCTTGTTTTGATTTTCTTAACACGCTGGGATTAATTTAAATAATTTACAAATTCATTATTATTAAGTATATATGTATATCTACAGAAACAACTTTAATTGACTAAAAATGCCCATTGAAATTTTCAAAAAAATTGATACTGAAAAAAGCGTACTCTTTTCGATAAATACATCATCAGGCTCTACAGTTATATATACACATTACAGTGAATGAATGAATTAATGTTATGAACAACATTGATGTTGTTTAAATAACATCGAATCAATAATAATATTGATAGATTACACCTAAATAGCATCAACATAACAATAAGCTGAATGTCAGAAATATTAGGAAAGATAATATTACAAATTCATGAATTTATAGTCTCATTGAATTCAGTGATTATTGTACTCCTCTCCGAATAATTACCACAAAGAATGAAGGTTTCATCCATTTATTGGCAATAAAATGAGGGCTTACTGATAAGGTTGTTCAAAGCTTCATTATCTAGCTCACTTAGAAAGAAATCAGCCAGAATGGGACCCAATGGGGAGCCCATACTTGCACAGAGTTCATTTTTAAACGAAAATCAATCAATAAATAAATGCATACAATACTAATATACATATTATAATAATAAACACTTTATCCCGAACAATAATAATCATACACAATGAAAACTTTCAGCATTATGTAATCACTTACCAGGGCAAGGAAAGACTGATAAAAGCTTCTTTATGAACGCATAAATAGGGTTTCAGGCGCTTGATGGAGATTGCTTCGACAAAGTTAAGAAAAATTGAACTCTTTTGCCTATTGATAGTTTTGAACTATCTTGCGACATCCACCTCATGATCCGTGTCAAGGAGATGCTTAGCGATGGCACTGTTTAAAGCATTTATTAAATTTAACTGAATTTTACATTTACCCGTCCGTTGATTGAACTGAAATGCTCGGTCTCAGGTTGACATGTCGGTTTCTTGTGCAGATGCTTCGACGATGTTTGGGCATGTAATTAGAAAATAATTGGTGGATGGTGACTAGCAGTGGAATCAAGGATGCGCATTTCGTCTTATTTGGGACTCGCCAGCTGGATGTACCTGCATTTGGTCCAATTAATCGACGGGAGAATCTAAAATTCAATTAAATAACTAATATGACCCGTTGCACAAGAGGCAGTGGCTCTGTGGCCCACCCAAGTGGTCTAGTGAATAACGTTTTGGCGTTTGAAACTATGGGCACTGGGTTCGAGCCTCGGTGGGAACATCATCACTCACTGACTGGGGAATGCAGATGTGTCTGAAATAGGACGAAATGCTCATCCTGATTTCCATTGCTAGTCACCATCCACCATTTGTTAAATTGCCTAGTCTCTACTGTACAATCACCATACAGTTCCTCCGATCAGTGAAGGGAATTTTTTTAGATCACTGGAAAGATTCCTGACGCATCTGAAATAAACCTATAATAACACGTCTCTGATTGGCTGAATGACTGACTGACTGCTCTGTTGATTGAAACAGTTTTTAACCTCTGACGATTTATCACTTTGTTTTATGAAAGTCGTAAAATTTTAGGGTTTCCTATTGCTAATGTTAACCCCCTCTCCATCTCCGTTTATATTTATTGAACCTTAAAGGTGTTGATAAGTATATTCTAATACACTGAGCTTTAGTTCCAGATTACGCCCTAAGAACATTGATAATTCCAAAGTCTACTTCTTACTCAACAGTTTCAGAATACTAGTGAGAGCTAACACTGGAGAGGAAAAATAGTAAAGTGTTCAGAAGTATTCTGTTTGGTTACAGGATTTCATCATGAGCTGACATTGCTTAGAGAACCGTTGGAAAGCCAACAAGGAGTACTGGACAGCTGCTTCGTCAGCCTAGTTTGCGACTCTTCAGCAGTACGCACCCACCGACAGCGTTCGAACCTAGGATCTTCTGGTTACAAGGCTAGCAAGCTCGTAGACCATTCATTAGCCACTGGGACCCAATCCAATGACCAGTCCATGAATTCAAACTTCTGCCAGCCGATCCATGACATGACGCAACCATTAGAAAATGTCTTCGAAGAATATTTGTTCTCTTACCCGACCTAATGCACCTTATTGATCACGACTTCCCACTAGAACCCCGGGTAACCATCTACCTAAATAGGACCAGTCGCCAGTGAGCAACTCATTGATATTCAAGTATTGGTTTGCAGGGATTTGATTGATCGGTTACACGATTTCATCATGGGTTCGAACCCCGTACTGATGAAGAGTCCCAAACTAAGCTGACGAAGCAGCTGTCCAGTACTCCCAGCTGGTTTTCCAATGGTTCTCTAATCAATGTCAGCTCATGACGAAATCCTGGAAGCAACCAATCAAATCCCTACATACCAATACTTGAATTTCAAGTGTTAGTTTGAAAGGTTTCTGAGTTACATCACAAGTTGTTATTAGTTGAAGAGCTATCGAAAAACATTAGTGAGTACTGGATAGTTGTTTCGTCCTTGTTTGGGACTCTTCGTTAACAGCATTACACATCCATGAACCCACGAAGGATGTAAATCAGGAACTTATCAGGTTATCAGTCGACTATGTTGATCATTTATCCACACACTCGGATGGAGTCCAATTAAAGTGTAAGAGAATCGAGAACAATTTACCTTTTTGAATATTGTCAGGTACAGAGACAAAAGCATGAAATTTCCTTTCATACAGAAAATTATATAAAAAAAAACCCTGCAGTTGTGATTGTGTTATCACGTGTTATTCTCAGAAGAGGTTTGAGGTTATACAATATTTTTAGAAAAATGTTACTTATACTATAAAGTACTAAAACAAAGTGGCCTTCAATGATTGAATTACTACTTCCAAACTACCATATATTAAGATTTAGTTTATTTAGCTTAAGCACTTGGATTTTAACTATTAGGTGCATGTTTTTTATTAGGTTTTTCTTCACACTTTCTTTCCATTGATGGACTAGATGGATTAGACTGAAATGCACAAGTGGTAGCTCACGTGGCCCTGGTGACTTGGTGGATAATGCTTTGACCATGGGTCCATGGTTCCCTCCTAACTGGGAACACCACAAGTACATACCTAGCTGATGAGTCCCAAATAGGATGAAATAAGCCTCTTGAAATCCACTACTAGTCATTATCAGGCAAAGATAACATTATATATTATTGGATTCTTGCTCAACCTAAGTACAAAAGCCCTAACTTATTTTGTCTGGCACACATTTTATGTGGTGAGAAAAGTGTAAGGCGGAAAAATACCAACTTACTGAGGAACTCTAAGTAAACGGGCCTATATTTTTTCATTATTACATCATTATGTAATATTTTCACTGAAATTTTAATTTGAGATTCATATTCTTAATGAACAATAATATCAATATAAATTCCCTGTTTTAATTATTACCCCTGTAATGAGAATATTAGATGCAATACTGTAATACTACATGCTAAAAATTCCATATTTGTACCAAAAGCATACTGTTTGGAATAAAGCTGTTGGTGTGTTTGATTCGGAATTGATCTTTTTTTTCTACTGATAATTTTAAAGGATGTCCTCCTTACAAGAAAACGAAATGGTAGCATAAAAAGAAATTTGCATACCAAAAGTACTTGGACAGGACAATATACACACATTTTCACAGCTTCTTTCCGATCAAGTACAAAAGAAACTTAATGAAGACCCTCAGCCACAGAGTTAGAGCTATATGCTCAGAAGAAGTAATTAAAGATGAATTGAGCATTGTATATGATACTTTGATCGAATATGGCTATCTCGAAAAATTTATGAAGAAACACATGACAAAGAAAGCGGAAAAGCACTACTCGCTGTCTGTAAACAAGAAGCCACTTTATATACGACTAAAATTCATGGGCGATATACCAAGTGAGATAATTACGAAGAAATTAAGAAAATCAGTTCAGAGAACTTCTATTGCTGGCGAACTACACGTATTATTCTCTACATGACTGATGGTGCTACCTCGACTGAAAGATGAATTACCTAGACTAGGTAGCCACTTCAAATAGTATCTACCAATTCAACTGTGCTTGTGGTGGAGCGAGTTATATTGGCCGTTGCTCTAGGAACCTGATTTTTCGTGCTCGAGAACATATCCCACAATGACTAAGTAAAGGTGTAGTTAAAACTATTAACAGTTCGCTATTGGACCATCTGGTGCAAATCGGTCACAAAGCCAGCGTGGGAGAATCCTTCTCTATTATATACCGGGTGCCTAACAAATTACCAAAATCATCTGCTCCAAACAGCAGAGGCTATTGCAATTCGCCTCAAACAACCAGTGCTCTGTGTTCAAAAGAAGCAAGTCCAGCTAGCCACTACTACTGCCCTGGCTGGTTTTCAGTAGAGAGTATAAACTCATGAATTTATAATATTATCTTTCCTAATATTTCTGACATTCAGCTTATTGTTATGTTGATGCTATTTAGGTGTAATCTATCAATATTATTATTGATTCGATGTTATTCAAACAATGGCATTGATATTGTTCATGACACTAATTCATTCATTCACTATAATGTGTATGTATAACTGTAGAGCTTGATGATGAATTTATCGAAAAGAGTACTCTTTGTTCAGTATCCATTTTTTTGAAAACTTTAAAGGATTTTTCGGTGCCCACCTCATGACTCGTATTGATGAGATTTCTGACAGTGGCACTGTTTCCTTGAGACTTAGACTTTTCAGAAAATCGAAGGTGTGTCCAATCTTTCTGTTTCTCAATGTAACTGCCGCCTTTGATACCTGTAGATTTGTATACGCAGTTAGAATTAAAATGAGAAGAGTACCGTGAACTTTTGATTGCACCAAACAACATGTTGTTTGGTAAATGGGAACCGACTTAGCTGCAGAATAGGTTCTGGTTATTGGGATAACTATTCCTGCAATATAAGTGACCTTTAAAAACAAGCAGAATGAAGATAAGTTTCTCCTCCACTAAGATTTGTTTGACTTCTGAACCTACACATCTTGTGTACTTGTTAATGAATTTCTGAGGGTAACCGTTGTTCCTCAACATCTTTTCGAGAATCAGAAATTCTTCCTCTGATTTCTGTGTAGAGTATATTCTCCTGCTCCTGTGGAGCCAGTTACATAGACCGTACAATTAGGCGGATTTCGCGTCAAATTTCCGAACATCACCCTGCCTGGTTAAGCAAAGGACAAACAAAATCTATTCACAGCGCTATTCTATCTCACTCATCTTGTGGATACAGAACACAAGATTGATGTTAACCATGCTTTCAGGATCATTTATCGCATACCTACCAATTTCAATTTCCCCTTAGTAGTTCGACTACTAAATATTTCTGAGGCTGTGGGGATCCATATTAACAAGCCTAATTTATGCGTCCAAAACAAGTTGGTTCAGACACTATCATTACCTTGGCCATCCAGGTTTGAATAATCCAGAATTTTTGTGAAATTTTCCTAATTTTAGTTGATATTCTATCCGCTAGTATATCTTTATTATTATTATAATTTAAGCATCTCTAATGAACTGTAATTCCATTGCGATCTTACTTTACAAATCGATATTATTTAAAAAACGCTAATATTGTTATTAACTACTAATATAAAATATTCTGTGTGTATAAACATGCATATATGATTGTAGGGCCAGAAGAGCAATTTATCGAAAAGGATATTCTTTACTCGATTATTTTGTGTTTTATAGATGTCTGAATGAATATTTTTGCTATATTAAAAGAAAGTTTTGAGCAATGCCCATTTATGGCTATTCGGACAGAAACTATTTTTTTTTGCATCTGTTGGAATGTGTGACTGGTAGTGATATTTCTTACAATGACTAAGATAATCGGCTTGTTATCAGTTCCATGAATTGATCCTGTGTAGACTCTAACGTTACTTTTATTCCCTTTTCTCTAAATGTATTATCAGCTGACATGAGTAGGGATTCTTAGGAATCTCAGTTTACAAATTCGCAACCACTTTTAGATTATGCATAATTTCATAATCCCTCAAAACTGATGCTTGTCTTTCAAGTGTTGGTTTGTAGGGATTTGATTGGTTACAGGTCGTGAATTGGCAGAAGTTAGAATTCATGGGCCATTGGATCGGGTTCCAGTGGCTTAATGATATACGAGCTCGCCTTGTAACCAGAAGGTCCTCGGTTCGAACCCTGTCGGTGGGTGCGTACTCATGAAGAGTCCCAAACTAAGCTGACGAAACGGCTGTCCAGTACTCCCTGGTAGGTTTTCCAATGGTTCTCCAACTAATGTCAGCTCATGATGAAAATCCTGATGCTTGTGTCTTGTACACAAATTTAACTCCTGGCACCAGCTAATCGAGATCAGTTACTGCAATGACATTCATTATTGCATGATGGTGTATTCTACCGCTGCATATGAATAACTGCAAACTGATCGCATCAACCAGCGGTGAATACTAAGCAAATTGAACTGACTGAAACACTTGATAGCTGACTGTTTCTCTCGTTAGGGACCAAACTCATCACCACCTCAGGGAGCAGAATCACTCCGAAACTGTCGTACCTTCCTACTCACTAATTCTAGCTATCTGACTAACTGTCACATATGTTATCAAGTAAATGACATACTGTTTTCTGAATATTTTGCATTTCTAAAAGAAACCGTGCTAATTTTGCACGCTGAACTATGTAAGTTATCGAAATTGGGGCTCAGTACTCTGAAAATTAAACCACTATGAAGCCTGGAGATATACTCCATCTATTGAGTTTTTGTAAGCAAGTTCGTATTATCAGCTTTTACACTGTATGTATGGCTTGCTCGCAAACATATTAACTAATATCTACGTATAGTTTTTGAGGAGCACGTCATATAAAAAACTATGTTCATTCAATCAAGTTCAGTGTTTAAGACTTTTTTGAAGATAAGTAAATTGAATGAAGTAACATGAATGACAGGATTGAGTATGGCTCAGCTAGAATTGAAAGACGGTCAGTGTCCCAAGAAACAGAAATGTAGTAATGGAGACCGAGGAACATAATAATAAAAATCTTTTGGAAACAGGATAACCAAAAATTACGTATCAAGTGTCAAGACAAATGACAGGCATTGTAGGCTCAGGGACTGGACAAATCTCTTCTTCTTCTTAACAAGTGAATTGGTATAGCTTCTGCAGTAAGAAAAAAAGTCTGATTCGTATTCCTTTGGGAAGATTTCCATCTACTCTGTAGATGAATCTGAAGTTGGTTTGTGGGTTTGATGATATTAGATAGTTGAAGGCAATCGGCCACATGAAGCCTTGCCTGACCTAGGTTTCGTGCTAGTTGACACTCACCGGTCAGTAAGGTGCATCTGCAACCTTGAAGGAACTCATGTCCCTTCTGAGATTCGAGTCCGTGTCAGCCAGTGCCCTCTGCAGTCAGAGATGTTACCACTAAGCTATTCGGGCTCGCGATTGACCTTCTGTAGGACTGTAGTGGGTATTTTCATTGGACACTAGTAACTAGTCTGCAACAAAGAAAGGATTAGAAACATCATACTAGTTACTAGTGTCCAATGAAAATACCCACTACAGTCCTACAGGAGGTCAATTGCGAGCCTGAATAGCTCAATGGTAACGTCTCTGACTGCAGAGGGGACTGAGTGACACAGGTTCGAATCTCAGAAGGGACATGAGTTCCTTCAAGGTTGCAGATACGCCTTGCTGACCAGTAATTGCCAACTAAGACGAAACTTAGGTCAGATTGGGCTTCCTGTGGCCGATTGCCTCCAATTAGCTAATATTATCAAATCAATGTGCACCGTGATGGCGAGCTACCTAGTGGCATGATGGCCACATAGCAAACCTGACTGACTGATGATAGAATTCAGTCTGCACCAAAGAAAGGACTAGACAAGTCACACTAGTCACACTAGTGTACAATCAAAGTATATGGGTTCACTCATTGTCTAGGATCAATCAAGTGTTTGTTCCAGAATAGAGCTTTCACCGAGGGGTGGGGGGTGGGGAGAGGGCAGGGGAATGTGTTTTTTCTCGTGTATAAAACCACGAAGGTAAACATTTGATGATACATTTGGTTTAGCAGAGGCTGAGCACAGCCAACACACCCAGCTTCACAGGAATTGGTGGATTGAGATCTACTCAGATCTACCCAAAATATACTTTCTGTTTTACTTAACTGTTAGACTCCTAAAGATGCTAAACAGTTAATATATATCTACTCAGTGTTATGATTGACTTTTAATTCAATTTCAAATAATAAGTTATAATAACCAATAAATGAATTAATTAATGTCATTTGTTATTATTTCATTATTTTTTCCTAAATGCTTAATTAATTTAAATGAATATCAATTTATAATAATAATAAAAAAATAACTATGAATTATGTGTATTCACCATGATATATATATTTTTTGACAGAATATGCGTTGACAGGGTCTCATGATTACAGTTCATCTTTGTCACAGGAGATTTATACACACCATCTTTTGTATTTGTGTGTTTGTGTGCGTGTGTATGAGAGAGAGAGAGCGCGCGTTCAGTGTCTCATTAATTACTGCATACGTGTCAGTTGTCATCATACATGTATAAGATATCGTGATGTATACCTTGACTGATAGTGTATTAGACAGAATGCTGTCACTTCAGTTTTCTACTAATCTTTTTACCAATGTATGAGAGAAAAATTTAAGTTCTATCTTTCTAATTCTAATATAAATGAGTGAAGAACAGAAAGTCTACTGGTGATCTGTCACAATCCGTCAACTGTTTAGAGCTTGAAGAGAATATTATTCCCTTGAGTTCCAAGCGGAACACAGGACTTCAACGGCAGATAGCCATTACACTGTGTTCTCTGTCATCCGTTTTAGCTGGCTTCACAATTATCCAAAAGATCTTATCTCCTCCCCCTCCGCATGTAACGACAGAAGGCAAGAGTCAGGCAACAGATCATTTATTAAGAAAATCAATGCATATTTATATATTTTCATGTACATTACTATGGATATTTAAGCAAACAAACAATCACAGTCTTCCGATTGGTTGTTTCTCACGTAAAGTTAATCTTTCATCTATTTGTGACTGTTTCTTGAATGTCAAATCCTCTATATGTTAACTGCATCCGCCTACGCAAAGTCTGCTGTGGTCGGTTTTGAATCAATCTTTGTTCACATTTTCTCACGACAAATCTTGGGGACGTAAATATTGACGTAAATTACTGTCTACCAATTTGGCTAGTAGACAGCTCTCACCACATGTTTATTGTAATGCAATTCTTTTGTTCATGTTATATTCGTGGCAGTTTACTTAATTTCAAAATAAGCTTTGTTACAACCAAGCACTATCATTATTATTATGACTACTATTATTTCGATAATACTCTGTCTGCGTTTCGGTGACTCAATGTTAAAGTGCTCTCCAGTCACGCAGGTGGTCCAGGTTCCTTTCACAGCTGACACACTCCAAAGCCATGTCTAGTTTACACACACACACACTCTCTCTGACAGTAAGCTCGAAAAAGGAGAGAAAGTTGGGCATAAAAAAAAAAGATGTTCTGTCGCGAACACTACCCAGGCTGGCCAGTAAAAGGAGGCCAAAAGCGTGTATACAGTTCAGTGACAGAACATCTGGTCAACTCAGGACATTCAGCGCCTTTCGAAAATCCTTCAGAGTAATATACAAAATTCAATCAAACCTACCAAAGGGAGTGAAATCAAGACATCTGGGCATAGCTGAGGCGTTAGCTATCCAAAAGTTCAAACCCACACTTTGTATCCAAAAGAAATACGTCCAACCCCTGTCCCTGCCATGGCCATCATAAACAGGTAAAAACGTTTTTTGTAATGACAATCTCATCGCCTTTCTTATCTAAACTTCCTGTTTATTCATGTTATTTTTAAGTTTTCCTTAATCCCTATTTACACTACCATATCTTCATATCCCAACTTCGTGTTTTCTTTGTCATTTTACTATTTCTACATATTTAATCCCTGATTACATAAACAATTACTCATCACATTAGTTATGATCCCACTAGATTTTTTATCCAAACATCCTGTCTATTTTTGTTATTTCTACATTTCTAACCCCCTAATTGCACAATCAATGTCAATCTTCTCAGTGATTATGATGCTACTTAGTTTGAGTTTTACCCATCCCCCTGTTTATTATGGCATTCTAATTCCTAATTGTAATTTTTATTAATTTTGACCCTTAACCGGAAATTATTCTGGAACTTTCCCATCCATTTGATATAAATACACGAATGTACAGCTTATGTGATGACTTCGTCGAAAAGAAAATTTTCTTCGCTGCATTTGTCTTTTTACAAACTTAGTTGTATTGAAGGTCAGTTTGTACATATAACTCTAGTAAGCTTAAATGTATCTGTTTTTTTTGTGTATGCGTTGAAGCTCGAAGCGAAGTACCGCTCAGAAAATTCCTCTTCTTTTTCTTCTTCATTCTTGACTAGACATCCTCTTTTGACTGTGTACCCACATATCTTCTGTTAAATAAACTTTCTTTGACACACGTCGAGTCCTGGGGTGTTAACTAGCTGCATTCTGATTTCTCTAACAGAATTCTATATATTGTGTATAAAGGCAAATCTTTCTCTGCCTTACTTACTGGAGATGATGTCCCTCATGATGTTGTTCTCTCTCCTCCATATCACCCAACTTGTCGTCTCCCATTCGGGTCTCTGTCTAGAGCCTAATGTATGATGTCACTAGTCAGCGGTCGCTTCTATGCTTATCTGAAATCCAATCTCCATTCCCTTCTACATATTTATTGAGCGATAGGTTCCTGACCGGTTCTTTGACTGTCTTTTCTGCGTGGCCAGCGAAGGCACGTGTCGAGGAATGTTTTCCGCAGCCTGTTAGAAGTGTTTTAAGTGCCACATATATATATATATATATGTATATGGAAAGTCTGCAAATCATACAGAAGTAGTGACTCTACATTAATAGATTTGAATAAAGCAAGGATGACAAATATGTACCAGGATAATCTGAGCTCATGTTTTGTTTTTGAAATTTCAATTATTTCGTGGATTCTTTTCAACTGTGGTTACAACTTGAACAATACCAAAATTATAAGTTAAAGTTAAAAAGATCTGAACACACGTTTTTGAAACGACAAGGAGTAATTGATTGGAAGTGAGAGTAACACTGGTCAGAAATAAGTTTGGAAACAAAAGGGCAGAGGTTAAAAAATGTCTTATGGGTAGAAATAAAGTTTAACTAGAAAGAGTATAGACAGTAATGGGTTAACTAACCACAGGAAAACACATTTTTATAAAACACAAAATAATTGAGCTAAGAATATCCTTTTCGATAATTTCCTCTTCTGGCTCTACAATCATATATCTGTATGTTTATATACATAGAATATTCTAGATTAGTAGTCAGTATCAATATTAGTGTTTTTTTAAATAATATCGATTTGTAAAGTAAGCCAGCAATGGAATTACAGTTCATTAACGATACTTAAATTATAATAATAACAAAGATATAATAGTAAATAGAATATCAACTAAAATTAGGAAATTTCCATAAAAATTCAGGATCATTCAAACCTGGATGGCCAAGGTAATGATAATGTCAGAACCAACTTCTTTTGGACGCATAAATCAGGCTTATTAATATGGATCCCCACAGCCTCAGAAATATTTAGTAGTCGAACTCTTAAAGCGAAATTGAAATTGGTATGTGTGCGGTAAATGATCCTGAAAGCCTGGTTAACATCAATCTTGTGTTCTGTCGCCACAAGATGAGGTAGAATAGCGCTGTGAATAGATTTTGTTTGTCCTTTGCTTAACCAGACAGGGTGATGTTTGGCAATTCAACGAGAAACATGCTTAATTGTACGGCCTATGTAACTGGCCGTACATATATCTATATCTTTGTTATTATTATAATTTAAGCATCTTTAATGAACTGTAATTCCATTGCTGGCTTACTTTACAAATCGATATTATTTAAAAAAACACTAATATTGATATTGACTACTATTCTAGAATATTCTATGTATATAAACATACAGATATATAATTGCAGAGTCAGAAGAGGAAATTATCGAAAAGGATATTCTTTGCTCAATTATTTTGTGTTTTATAGATGTCTGAATGAATATTTTTATGAAATAGACAAAAAAAGAGGGGGTAGGATGAGTCATGTTTAGCTGAAAAATTCAGGTTTTCTAAACAGGACACAAGATGATGTAGTGAAATTTCTGCACTCTTTTATCACCAAGGCAGTGTAAGATTCACCACTGTCTCCTTTTGCGCACATAGATCTGGTTTTAGCCGTTTTATAAAGATTGTCTCTGCAACACGAAGCAGGCTGGGATTCTTTTGTCCGTTGATTATTTTCAACGCCTTTACGTTGTTCACAACATGGCTAGTGTCTAGTAGACGGCGTACAATCGCACTGTTTAATGCTTGTGAGCCCTTTATTCTCAGTTTCTTTGGAATGTGTTCAACGATGCGGACAATAACATTAATATTTAGAAAAAATCCTACTCAGATGGACAGCTAGAAAGGACTAGCAACAATTAACCAACCTAGAACCTATCACCAAATAAGTATGCAGAAAGAAATGCAGATGGTTTGGACATATGATGAGGAGATCATTGAAGGACATGGCACACCAGACCTTTGAGTGGTATCCGAATGAGAAGCGACGAGCTAAGAACGGCTTCGATAGTTATATGGAGACGTTCGTGTGAGAAGGATATGGACAATCGCGAACCCAGCTAAAATAAAGACTTGAAGAGAACACAATGGAGGGAGTGGAGATGCGCTGCTACTCGGAACCCATGGGAATACTAGTGTAATATAACAGAGGGGAAAGCGAAACAGACTGAAAGATTCCAGTGTCTGAAATATAAAGAATATACACAGACACATAATTGAACTGAATGGGGATTGCCCAACATGGATAACTGTAAAAACCCCTGCCTACAGCAATTGGTATTTTAGTACATAAAGAAACAACTTATTAGTTCACTGAAGGTGCACATGAAAAATCCAAAAGACTGGCTAGTGAACAGAGAGAGAGAGAGTATTGAGATTTTCGTCATCAGATCCCATGTTTATGTGACCGCGATTATGAAAGAAATATTATTTTTTTTATTAACAACACTAATATTATTTTAGATTATACTGAATCATCAATAGTTAGTATCGATAGTTGATTACATTTCAAAAGCATCAGTTAGGGCGAGAGAGATAATATGCACTAATATAACACTAAACTGATCGAGTGTCAGATAAATTAAGCAAAGTAGCATAGAAGTTATGAACGAATTTATCGATTGGACAGCAAACCAGAGCAGCAGTAGTAACTGAATCGACCCGTTTCTTTTTCCCACTGAGCTCTGAATGTATTATTATTATTATTTCCTGTAATTCCTAGAGGAACAAAGGGCTTCAGCCGTGCGTCTCCATTGAGTTCGGTTCTCTGCTAGAGTCTTCACCTGGCTCCATGTCTGCCCACACGTTTTCATCTCCTCTTCACATGACCTCCTCCAAGTCACCCTCACACTGACAACCAACTCGCCGCTTCCCTTTCGGGTCCTACTAGAGGGCTTGTCTAGTGATGTCACTTGATGGTTTCCTCTGAGTATGGCCAATCCATCCCCATTTCCTCCTGCCTATTTGTTGCACAATCGGTTCCTGGTTGGTTCGCTCCAAGAGATCTCTCCCTGTTGCTAATCTTTTTTGGCCATCTGATCTTGAGTATTGAGCGAAGACAACTGTTAATGAAGGTCTGTAGTTTGTTTGAGATGCTCTTTATGACGCGCAGTGCAAGTATCTGATCCGTATAGTGAGTAGCACTGACTTCACATTGGAGTTGAAAATCCGGATCTTTTTTCATTTTCATGCTGAGTGTTGTTGACCTCCACACAAACTTGAGAGTAGTGAAAGCTTGTCTTGCTTTTCCGATTCTTGCTTTGATATCCTCATCATTTCCGTCCGCCTGCAGTTGAAACGATGCTTCCCAGGTAGGCATGTAGGTAAAGGAGGTTGTTTCTTTCAGGTTCCTCCCATTTATGCTGATTGTTGTCAGTTGTTGTTGTTGCCGTTGGTGGTGTCGCCCAGGAATTTTCATCACCTCTGTTTTATCTATGTTCACCTGAAGTCCTGTCATTGATGCTTCTTGTGCCAACTTGTTGCTTTTCGCTTGCATATCTTCCAGTTTGTGGGAAATCAGACATATATCACATCGGCGAAGTCAAGATCCTCCAAGTTTTTTGTGTGAGATCTGAATGATTTAATCGAATTGCAACGGCCACTACTCTTTGGGGTATTCAGTATCTAAAGGCCTTTGGTAATTTATTCATTGGAAACATTTATTTCCCGATACGAATTTAAAACAAGCAATAAAGGTTAATAAAGCAGGATTTAATGAATTCATCAAATTTCGGTAGAACTCGTCAGCTGAATACTCTACATACACGGATATATACTTTTGAAGTTACATTGAGAGATATAGGACTGAATACTTTACATACACGGATATATATAGTTTTGAAATTACATTGGGAGATATAGGATTGATAAGTAAATAAACTACATTGAATTAGTCATGCAGAAAGACAGGTGCGAATGTTTTTCCAGGTCATGTGCAATTAGATAAGGGGAGAGAGAGTATGGGAGATCAAAATTAAGATAAATTGCATTACGCTTCAATTACATCACTTAGATAAACAATTAGACATTAGAGAATTTAACAAGAATTGCAACCAGCGGGATGTCAATAGTAATAGTTATAATAACAATAATAATAGTGTTGAAGTGGGTTAAGATAATGCTACTGATAAAGGATAGTTTTAAATGAATCAAGAATAATAATAATAATAATAATGAATTATAATAGTAATAATAAAATAATAATAAGAGGTAGAATTGTAAGTAAAACGTATTACCATGGTAGATTCAGAGTCACGACCATCTCCTTTTGCACACAGAGACCTGGTTTGTAAACTCGAATTGCACAAGCCTCTGCAATTGCAAGCATCTTCTTGTTTCTTTGTCTGCTGACAATGGTGAATGACTTGACTGCGTCGATATCATGCCCGTAATCCACAAGATGCTTTGTTATTGAGGATTTTGGTACTTTGAACTCAGCTGTTTTCAACCATTTTGGCAAATGCTCCATCATGCGAGTAGACAATCTCCTTTCCGTACGACCTATGTATTTGCTTCCACAAACACACTCAAATTGATATACGCAGTTTGAAGTGTCGAGGATTGGCGACTGGTCTTTCCCAGATTGTTGAAGCACTCGCTTAGTGGTGTTAAGGAAAACAAGTTTTGCAGCATAATAAGTTCTCTTGATGGCTTTGTCGAGTCTTCGTTTGACTACTTCCTGTACATCATCTCCTTTGAACGGCAAGTTGATGTAGACAGGTTTCTTCGGAACTGTTTGGATTGTTTTGCAGCGGGTGTTTTCTTTAGAGTATTTATTAATGAACTTCTCAGGGTATCCATTCTTAGATAAGATATCCTTCAGGGATTTTGTTTCATACTCAACAGTACTGTCAGAACAAATTTTCCGTACTCTATTGAACAGTGTTCTGACTAAGTTCTTTTTGTACTGGATTGGAACAAAACTCTTGAAATGCATGTACTGTCCTGTCCATGAGGACTTTCTAAATATAGATCTTTCGATTGTGCCATCATTCATTTTCGCCAGAAAAACGTCTAGGAATTTGATAGTATCATTTTCCTCGTGTTCTACTGTGAAATTGAGATTTGGATGGCATGAGTTGAATTTTATCAGCATGTCTTCGGCTTTTGATCTGCTTCCTCAGGCAATAAAAATGTCATCAACATATCTTAAGTATAGATCCGTTTCTTGTATATGTTGTTGCAGGGTACCGGTTTCTAGGCGTGATAAGAATAAGTCAGCGAAAAGTGGTCCCAAGGGGCTTCCCATTGCGACACCATCAACTTGACGGAATAAACGCCCGTCGAATTGGAATTGGACATTTTTGGTACATAAAAGTAGCAATTTCCTCAATTCCGACGTTGGAATGGGTATGTCTTCAGCTTCTTCACATATGAAGTCTATAGTCTCAATGACTGGCACATTTGTGAAGAGGGAGGTAACATCGAAAGAGACTAAATGTTTATCAGATACGTTGAAATCTTTGATTTGCTCGACAAACTGGAATGAATCAGGAACGATATACTTCCCAAAGCGTTTCCGCAGGGGCTCCAACATTTCACATAACCACTGTGCTAATTTGTGGTATGGTGAGTTTATCATAGAGAGTATGGGTCTTAATGGCGCTCCTGGTTTGTGTATTTTAACACGCCCGTATAGTTTTGGGATTTGTGACCCGATCGGCTTGATATTCCTATATGTGTTTTCATCAATGTATTTATTTTTGAATAGTTGGCGTAGCTGCTGTACAATTTTCTTTTCGATCGACAACGTTTGATCTTTTGCTTGATTGTCCCATTTGAATTTAGATTCATCGGAGAGAATTTGATGCATTTTTTCGAGATAATCTGTCTTATTCATCAGCACTACGCTTTGTCCTTTATCAGCTTGTAGAATAACAAGATTATTGTCTCTTCGGAGCTTGTTTAATGATCTCCAGTGTTCTTTGCACCTGTCTTCGCACCTGTCTTTCTGCATGACTAATTCAATGTAGTTTATTTACTTATCAATCCTATATCTCCCAATGTAATTTCAAAACTATATATATCCGTGTATGTAAAGTATTCAGTCCTATATCTCCCAATGTAACTTCAAAAGTATATATCCGTGTATGTAGAGTATTCAGCTGACGAGTTCTACCGAAATTTGATGAATTCATTAAATCCTGCTTTATTAACCTTTATTGCTTGTTTTAAATTTATTCATTACCCGATAGATTTCGATAGGAGAAGACTCTTCAAAGATAGCCAACTTTGTGGCCTATTTTGAGGAGGTTATCTGATATAGAAGTGTTTATGGCTTTAACAAGACCTTTACTTAGCCTAGGTGGTTGGTGTTTCTGAGCAAGAAAAATTGAGTTTCTAGAGCAACTGACGACCAATATGGTTGGTTCCAAAGGCGCAAATGAATTGATAGATACATTTCGAGGTGTCTGGTCTACGTATTTTGATTTTCACTTAAGGAATCACAACCGGTTGTGTAGAAAATATCAGTTGCAGTTACCGATTTTCTGAACTTGTTGTTAGTTATTATTTCACCACTTGATATAAATCTATCACCTTTGAATTGTAGTCGTATCTGAAGGGAGAGAGGGAGGCTTCTTATTAACAAATACGGCGGAATTCTTTTCTTCTCTCTTGACCATGTGTTTTTGGTAATGAAGTTTTCAGAGTATGACTTTAAGTTCCTCTTCAATCGCATTTGCTGAACAAATAGCTCGGATTCTATGGCTAAAGCTCTCTTCTGGGTGTGTACTGATGAAGAGTCCCAAACTAGCTGGACGAAACAACTGGCTGTCCAGTACTCCCTACAGGTTTTCCAATGGTTCCCTAACTGATGTCAGCTCATGATGAAATCCACCAACCAATCAAACAAACAAAATCCCAACAAAAACCAATACTTGAAAATTGATCCGATGCCCACTAACGACTGGCAGTTAACATGGGGTTCTAGTGGGAAGCTATAACCAGTACAGTGCAGCAGGTTGAAGGTTAACACAGCTACTCTTCAAAAAAGACACTGCGAGGTGATCCCGCTATATAATGAATTGGCTAGCAGAAGTTGGAATTCATGCACTGGTCATTGGATTAATGGGTCCCAGTGGCTTAATCGTCTACGAGCTATCTCGCCTTGTAACCAGAAGGTCCCGGGTTCGAACCCTGTTGATGGTTGCGTCCTGCTGAAGAGTCCCAATTCAGTTGGATGAAACAGCTGTCCACTACCCTCTGGCAGATATTCCAATGGTTCTCTAACTGATGTCAGCTTATGATAGAGTCCTCCAACCAATCAAACAAACAAAATCCCAACAAAACCAATAATTTAAAACAAAGATAAATTGATAAGTATAGATACAAATCATAAATAAAACAGGAGACTAATTAAGCCCAACAAATGTTATATTGGTTAGTATTCTTCCCCACTGTACACCTCTTCTTCTTCTCCCGCTCCTCTACCCTCTTCGTATACCGACTCATATTATAATTACACACGCTAATGTTTAAAGTCCTCTATAAACAGCTAATTCGTGAATAGGATAGGAAATCTCGTGAATACTATAAAAATCATTAGCATCTCCCCCTCCCCCACCAAAAAGGAGGAAAAATAAAATTCATATTCGACTAATTTCAGACATATTCAAGTGATAGTTAACTCGCATTTATATATATGCACGCATATATGCTCTTCCAATAAAAGTGTTTATGAAGATTTATACGCCCATTAAAAGGAGAGGTTACCTTTAAACAAAAGAAAGGCAAATAAGTCAATAGGTAGGTAGGTAGGTAGATAGATAGACAGATATATGAAAGATAAGGAAATAAGCATGAAATCAATTATTATTATTTAAATATTCAGTGATAAAACTATTTGAATAATGCGATAAGAACACTATTTTATAGGATAATATATGAATCCATTTTATTTCATTAGATTTTCATCAGCTGCATACAGCCCTGGATAATAAACTGTTTAAGCTATCAGTGTGTGTGTGTGTGTGTGAGTTCCCAATGAAACATAGGGCGCCTTGAAGCTAGCTAGAGGCTTGAAGTTTCGGTAGCAGTGGTGTTAATTACTTTTACGGGATGGAGTTGCTGCTAGCCTCATGCCCAGGCTTGCTCCTTTACCAGTCTTATTACTGGCTTAGCAGAGAGGTGAGGGAGTGCATCTGTGGCCGGGGATTGAACCTCGGACCACATGCATGTTTGGCAAACATTCTAACTCTGTGCCACTGATGCACAATTCAAAATATACTTTAAGTGAATAGTCAGTTCATTTTTAATAAGAATGAAATAACATACTGACAATGGAGACGGGGTGTCTGAGTATCTGAGATGTTAGAAGAGTGAAATATAACCAGAGCAGAGACATTATATATTGTGCGCAGAAGAACTTTCTGGAAGAACACACAGACGGATTATCAACAAGGATTGCTGAATATGTGCCCAAAAGTCTACATCTTAGTGGTTGAAGGGGCATTTAACAGCGCCTTCTAGCATAACAGGTCATCAAATCAATATAGTAGAATCTTTTAAAGTATTGAACAGACAGAGCACCTCAAGACTACTTTGGATTGGTGAAGCTGTGAACATTCGGAGGATGAAACCTGGAGGAACCGTTACTAATTTATTATTACCTTGGTAGGCATTGACTCAATCACTTGCTGAAACTTCATTTCAATTAACTTTAAATTTAACTCATTTACGACAGCAACAACCTAATAACATATAAAAAGAATTGCATGCAAACATTATTCAAGAGAGCTAGGACTTATTTGAGTACATCTACTTTAGGCACAAGTGAAGAAAAATATTTTATGGACGTCTTCCAAAAGAATAGATATCTATGAAACTTCATCAAAAGATATCTAGCTCAAGTCAAAGGTCCCCAAGGAAAACACTAAGAAATTCTTCGTACCACATATTAATAAATTCTGAGAAATCACTGCTAGACTCTTCAAAACTTGAGGACAAGTTTATGTCACACGCAAACCAACACAATGACTTTACTCAATTCTGTGTCAAACAAAAGTTTAAACAGCAAAATAAAATAAAATAAATGGTAACGATTGCGAAAAACACTACATTGGTCAAAGTGGACGTCCCTCTCTTCGTCCTTCTATCCATGAACATAAACTATTCATCAAAAGATATAATATCCCCTCCTCCATGTTGCTGGATACAGAAAACCGTGGACATCAGTTCTACTGGGTCAACGTTCAAATATTAGACAGAGGAAACATCAAAACTGTCAGAGAATTTTTAGAAACCTGGTATTCCATTGAATCGTCAATGAATAGACACCTTAACATAGATAAAATTTACCAGTCCATACGAGGGAAAATCTAATGCACATAAAGACAAATTTCAGGTCAAGGGAACAATCAATACCAATAAAAGTAGACTAAAGAGTGTGAAAACACACACAAAAACACTCAGTCACGATGTTTGAGGTCAAGAGGAGACATGACTAATAAACTCGTGGAGAAATTTAAAAACTCACTTTAAAAAAATTGAAGTATGTGCTGAAGATGTTGCCTAGATGGGCAATGAAAGCTTTGGAAGTAAAACCATCCAGCTCGGAGAACACAACTACACCATAAATAATGTACAATATGTAATGTTTCTGCTCTGGTTTTATTTCATTAATCCAACATCTCAGATACTCGGATACTCCGTCCTCTTTGTCAACATGCTATTTCATTCTTATAAAATGAACTGACTACTCAATTAAAGTATGTTTAAATTATTTTACACTGATTGCTTAAACACTTTATTATTGCGGTTGTATGCAGCTGATGAGAATCTGATGAAGTAAAATGAATTCACACTTTTCTACAAAATGTATTCTAATAGCATTATGTATATTTGTCAAGGGAACTAATTGTATGAAATGAAACTGTTGTATGAGTTGTTTCAATACCATTGACGACGAATAGCAGTGAAATCAACAAGGCAAATTTCGTCCATATTGGCGCTCATCAACTGGATGAAATCCCAGTAAATGCTGACGAAACTTCGGTCCTGGGCCCATTGTGTTTGAAACATTTAAAAAGAAATACGTGTCCCGGATTCCACTGGTAGTCACTATTAATGAAAATTACATCGAAGCATGAGTACTAGAAGCCAACATGTCAACAGAAAGCGAACTCTTCTGCCCAGCATAGTCAGTAATCGAAAGGAAATGCAAATTAACTGTTTATTGATTAGTGCATAACTCCATTATGGATAAGATTTTATTTTGATAAATCACACAGTGCAGCGTTATGCAGTAATATTAACTAATGCGACCACGTTTCGAGCATAAACTACTGCCACTCATAATCATATCAAGTCACTCACCCACACAACATTTTCCTTCATTTATAAACATGTGTTGAATTGACTAGATATTTGAATAAAAATCAATATGAGATAATGTACATTCAGAGATAATAATAATATGAGTGTTGTTGATCAAATACAATTAGATGGGAAATAAGACGAGTATTTTTATGGTCATAATAAGTTACTTGTTAGAATGTTGTGATGTGCTTGAATTGAAATAGAATTTTGAGATTATTTATTATCCTCTTCTGATTTGACTGGCGGTAATAATATCTTCCATATTTCTGGTATTTGCATTGAGTCACTTCTATTGCATGTGTTGTGTTAGATGTAGACTCGATGAGCCAAGCAGGATTCAGCAATCAATCTGTCTCTCGCTCTCCACCTACTTAGATTACTTCTTAGCATCTTAACCCTCTCCCACCCTATTGTGTGGTTGTGTGTTAATGCATGCAGAGCAATTGCTGAGTTTTTTTTTCTAAATTGCTTATCACCATGGGATCAATCATTCTGACCTTAAACACTAAATTCTTATGTTCTGACAATCTCACTACGCCTGATCCACTACTAGTTTGACCTATGTAGTTGACTTAACTCGTAGTCATTGCAAGATATTTTGTAAATTATATTATTTTGTTTGATTGGGTCCACCGCGTCCTTAAGCCTACAGAGCTTGTCCCTGAGTGCGTTTGTAAGTTTGAATGGCACCCTGATTAGCGCTTTATTGATTATCCTACGTAGGGTCTCAGATGTCCCCTCCCTCCTTATATGGTATAACAGTGGATGACTTATATTCTCTCTTATTTATGTCATCATTACTAGTTTCACAATTATTTTTAATTTGCTTTTGGCCTTTTTCAAACTTCCTAATGAATTTTCTAGGATAGTTATTTGATACCAATGGTTCTTCTATCTGTCTTATTTCATCCTTTAGATCTCTTCTTGTGCTACTTAGAGCTATTGCTCGGTTTGTTAGACACTTAACTAAGCCAGCCTTCACAGACAACGAATGAGATGAATTAAAGTCTAAATATCTATTAGAATGCGTTGGCTTTTGATAAACGCTAGTGCATAGTTTACATTCTTATATTGGTTTTATTTTACAATCTGACATAGCTAATTCTCCTTGTTCATTTTCCAATTCAAATGTAAAATTTTATTCCCTTTACTAGTGAGTTTATATGTGTCAAGAAGCTAGAGATATGTTCTGTATTTTACACTGTGAATGAAAGTGTCATCCACATATCTCCACCATATTTTTGGAGTGCATATTTGCTACACGAAGATGTTGCTTCTTTTTGTCCATTTTATAAAAAAAAGTGTTTTACTCCTTCGCCTTCCTAGTGGAACACAAGGGGACTTCGAGCTTGACTGTCAACGTCTCACTAGCCGGAGTGTTATTGTTTCTTTACGGAGTGGAGTTGCTATCCTCATGCCCGATTTGCCTTCTTTACCAAGCTTACTACTGACTAGGAGAGGTGTAGGAGTGCGTCTTGGCTGGCTAGGAGTCAAACTTTGGACCAAATGAAGCGTGGTTAGTGAACATCCTACCATTGAACCAACGACGATTCACGACTACGTGAATTACTGTCACACTTCGATTTTCTGGATAGTTATATGATTCTTTTCTTTTTTGCAACACAATTGCAAAACAATTTAACTGTTTATATTTTTATTACTGCTTGAGATGATTATTGGTTGTTAGATTTAAAACTATGCCAAAATCTTAGACATCATTTGCCAAAGAAATATGAGACCATACATCATACAGATTAGTAGATCTTATAACCTATAATTTGAGAAAGATGATCCATATTAGTCATTCCAATTATTTTGACCTATATAATATAATAATAATAATAATAATGGCTTTATTCCAAACAGTATTTGTGGTACAGGTATGGAATTTTCAGCGTTCATTACAATATTGCATCTAATTACCTCATAAATTTTATAAGGATTTAGAAATATAAAGCAACAACAACAAAAAGAAAAAGAGAAATAAAAGAAATAAAATAAAAAAGAACAGCATTGCATTCACATATTTAAACAATGCACCACAGGATACGAAATATAAAATTAGTCTGTAATAGAATATGTGAGTAACAATATAATAGTAACAAAGAAAGGAGAACAAAAGTTAATGGGAACTATTTGTTAGAGTGCCGCAGTAAATTGATCATGTCATGTCTAACAGTTTTCTCATCACATAACAGCTGTGCCAGATAAGGTATTGTAGAGTTTTTATACTTGGTAGTCCTGGCATATAGCTTCCTATAGTTGCTTCTAGTTCTACCAGATGAAATGCAAGGAGAGAGCTGCGTATAGAGAGGGTGTTCGGGGTCTGACAATATAGAATTTGCTAGTTTCTTACATGACATTATATGTCTATCCACTATGGTGTTAACCAGTTGGTTTTGACACGGCCTGTTTGGTTCATACAGCTACCAGAATTTCTATCCAACATAATTCTGTATAGAGTTTTGTTTATTTCTTTTTTTTTTTTTAACCCATTCAATTATGTCCTTTAGTTGTCGCCAAATGTACTCACACATACATTTTTGATTAGCTTTCAGCATACTACTGTAACAACAGAAGACAAGGGTCAGGCAACAGATCGTTTATTAATGAAAATCAACACATATTTATAGATTTTAATGTACATTATTGTAGGTTAATGTTAGTAGAAAATACAGTCTTTTGATTGGTTGTTTCTCACAGAAAGTTAACCTTGCATCTCTTTGTGGCTGTGTCAGATCATCTATATGCTTACTGTGTCCGCCTACGCAAAGCCTTTGTTCTCATTTTCTCACCACCACCACCAATATTGGGGACATAAACATTGACGTCAATTACTGTCTACTGACTTTGGCTAGCAGTCAGCTCTCGCCACACTACTACTACTACCACTACTACTGAATATGTCATAGCGACAAAAGAAAAATCCTATAGGGGATTAGTTTATTCTTCAAATCGAACAGCATTTGTATCACCTGATATTACTACAGATAGCTATTTGACTTGAAGATCCTGCTATGATGCAATAAACTCCTTTCAATATCTTCTATATTGTGTAAACCTTTTGTGCAGAATAGAAAAAGCTATGGATATTAAAAGAAATATCATTCAGTTGGGAAATTTCATCCTAAGCTGACACATCGGTTAGAGAACCATTGGAAAACCTGAAGGGAGTACTGTCATACAGCTGTTTCTTGTGCCTAGTTTGGGACTCTTAAGCAGTACGCACCTACTGGGGTTCAAACCCAGGTCGGTGTTGGCTGGTCACTGACGAGGAGTAACCAATGTCATGTGTCCAGTCCTTCATGTTAGTGCTGATTGAATCCTATCATTAGTGATATTCGCAGTTCGGTCACCAATCTAGGTGACTGATCATAACAAGACAGTCTGGATTTATATTAGATGGTTGAAAGTAGTTGTCAAGCGACCATTCCGCTAGATTTTGTGCCTAGTGGAATTCAGTCAGTACTTGTACTAACGACAAGATATATGACCTTGGTTATTCCCTAATCGTCAAACAATGTATGCATTACAATCATACAGGAGGTGGGTGATGGCCTCGAATATCTCCTCTTTGGTAACTTCTGTCTCATAACAGCGTTGGGTGATATGGGCTGGATTAAATATCTTCCCTGATGAGTGTCACTAGAAAAATATGAGGCCACCAACCATCTGACATGAATTCAAAGATTAAATCTGTCTTGTGAGATTTGACATTGATATTGAAAATCAGTGGAACCACTGCAGTCGTACAAGAAGTCAGTGCTGAATAGCTTACCGGTAACCTCTTAAACTGTAACATTGGTTAATGCTGATTTGAATTTCCGAGGACAAGTCAATTCTTCTTTCTGTGATTGCAGACGCCCCTTGCTATCGAGTGCCATTGACCATGAAAAAAATCCACATTCATGATTTCCAGCCGATTGTCTCCAGTCACCGTGATGACAAGTCATCTCGCTTAGGGATCATATTACAAATCCGGCTGTGATAGAATTCAGTCAGCAACTAACTTTGAGAAGTACACACACACACATGTGGCATTACTTGCACCTTTAGTGATCGATAAAAGAATTTTATTCTAAGCACAATTTGTACATTAATAAGTCTCCTGCTGATATTCCGTCTTTTGTTCTCACTTAGTGTTCACTTTATTCAATAAATCACCTAAGCATTACTTCTAAGCCTATTTGGACAAACAAATATAGTAGTCCCCTCCCCCTACAACCTACATAATTTCTTTGCATAAGTGTTTTTATTTCTTTTTTTCTCCTCCTTCTTCAAATTCAATTTCCCACTCTACAAGAGGAGTCAATAAATCGAATTTCGTCTGAGTAAACAAATATTTGTCTCTCTCTCTTTCTTTCTCTCTAATCAACAGCTTTATTAAAAGCAAACTTTTTAAATAAAATTCAGTCCTAGTATAGTTAAACAGAAGTTAACTTTCAAGTATAGGTTTTGTAGGGATTTTGTTTGATTGGATTGAGGATTTCACCATGAGCTGACATCAGTTAGAGAACCATTGGAAAACCTCCAGGGAGGACTGCCAGACGGCTGTTTCGTCCGCCTACCTTGGGACTCTTCATCAGTACTGAGATAAGAAGTTATTCAGGCAGTGACCTGGGATTCTAGTAGGAAGTCATGACCAGTATGGTACAGCAGGTTGAAGGTGAGGCAGTAACTCGAACTAGTTTGGGACTCCTCATCAGTACGCACCCACCGACAGGGTTCGAACCCAGTTCCTTCTGATTGCAAGGCAAGCTGGCTCGTAGACCATGGAGCCACTGTGACTCAGTCCAGTGGTCAGCTCATGAATTCTAACTCCTGCCAATTCACGACATAGCGCGACCATTTCGCAATGTCTTCTTCGATGAGTTACTGCCTCATCTTCAACCTGCCGCACCCTACTGGTCGCGGCTTCCCACTAGAATCCCACGTCACTGCCTGAATAGTTTCTTATCTCAGTACTGATGAAGAGTCCCAAACTAGGACGAAACAACTGTCCAGTACTCCCTGCAGGTTTCCCAGTGGTTCTCTAACTAATGTCAGCTCATAAGGAAATCCTCCATCCAAATCGAAGTTAAGTTTGTTCAAAGCTAAAAAGTAAAATGAAGCACAAAAGAAACTGACTTTGATGGAGCAAGAAAAACCGGCAGATTTGTAGTCTAAAATGACATAATCCTATATCATAAGGGTTTTTATCTGCTACAGACTACCTAAAGCTGCAATGATAGTAATAGCCTCATATGGTTGGAGACAATCGATGGCAGGAAGCCCAGTCTTACCTAGGTTTCGTGCTAGCTGGCACTCGTCAGCAAGGCATACCTGCAACCCTTCTGAGATTCGAACCCACGTCACTCAGTGCCGCCTAAAGTCAGAGGCGTTACCACTAAGCCGTTTGCACTCGCGATTGACCTCCTGTAGGACTATGTACCATGATGGCGAGCCACCTAGTGGCATCGTGGCCACATTGAAAACCTGACTGATAGAATTCAGTTTGCACCAAACAAAGGACTAGACACATCACACCTATTACTAGTGTCCAGTCAAAGTAAATAATAGCTTTATTCTGAAAATAGTCTGTACACAATACAGAATTTCCAACTGGGATTCACTGCAAGGTATTTTAACCGCTTGTTCAGAATTTTCAAATAATAATATTAATAATAACCGATAATATATCATTTGAAACAATATTGTTTTATCTACAGTATACTCCAATGCTAGTCTGCAACACTCTTCCTCTACTTCAAAAAATTTCTAACAGTAGGTAGAAACCTATTTGAAATTGTGCGCGCCTCAACATTGCAATAATTAGATAATTAAAACAATTTGAAACGGAGAAAAATCGATGCAACCTGGTAGATAGAAAATATATGTAGCCCCATGATTTTCAAGTAGGCTTTTGTATCTCCGAATCCTTTTTAGAGTAATAAATGAATAAAAATTACAGGTTGGAATGATAATAATCAAAATGATAATAGTAGCTTTATTCTCGACGGTGTTTATGTAATGTACGGAATTCTTAGTGACGTTTATTGGCGGCCCGCTTAAAATTTAACCTACCGGAAACCTCCATCAATATATGGCATATAATTTCGCTTAATAGGTTTGTCTAAATCTATCAAAATATGACATCTAATAGCGTTGTTCACTTCATACATGCAGAATAAAGTGGTACTATCATTGCTTATTTCGTTGCCTTCTCGTCAGCTGCTTACAGGCCAAAGACATTATTAACTGTATCTACAAAAACAATTTTAAACAAAAATCCATCGATCAGTATATGCATACAGTAATAATATATACACACATATACATATGTAATATTAAACACTATTCCGAACAATACTAATCATACACAATGGAAACTTTTCGTTATTACGCATTCAGATGAAAGAGAGATGAAAATATACAATTGCCAGGTAGGGCAAAGAAAGACTGATAACTGTTTCTTTCTGGACGCAAAAATCAGGTTTCAGGCGTTTGATGGAAATGGCTTCAGCCAATTTGAGGAGAATTGAGCTCTTTTGCCTATTGATAATTTTGAACGACTTTTCGACGTCCACCTGATGACCCGTGTAGCGGAGATGCCTGGCGATGGCACTGTTTAATGCATTTGTTCCCTTTAGACATAAGCTATTTGGTACGTGTTCAGAAAATCGTAGATATGCCCTTCTTTTTGTCCCTTCAATGTAACTGCTCCCACAGATACATGTAAATTTGTATATACAGTTGGAGTTAAAATGAGAAGGATATCTATCGAGTTTTGATTGCACCAGAGAACAAGTTGTTCGATAGACGGGGACGAGCTTAACTGCAGGATAGGCTGTGGCTAGTGATGTACTCAGCCTTCTGTTGATCATCGCTGCAATGTTTTCACCTTTATAACCAAGCTGAAAGTAGATTGGTTTTTTACCCACTGTGATTTGTTTTACATTTGAGACTTCAGATCTTCCATACTTGTTGATGAACCTTTAAGGGTACCAATTGGTCTACAATATCTTTTCAAGAAACTCAAATTCTTCCTCTAATTTCTCTATAGAGCATATTCTCGTCGCTCTATAGTACAGAGTCTTGAGTAGTCTAAAGGGAACAAATGCTTTAAACAGTGCCATCGCCAGGCATCTCCTTGACACGGGTCATCAGGTGGACGTCGAAAAGTCGTTCAAAATTATCAATAGGCAAAAGAGCTCAATTCTCCTCAAATTGGCTGAAGCCATTTCCATCAAACGCCTGAAACCTGATTTTTGCGTCCAGAAAGAAGCGGTTATCAGTCTTTCTTTGCCCTACCTGGCAATTGTATATTTTCATCTCTCTTTCATCTGAATGCGTAATAACGAAAAGTTTCCATTGTGTATGATTAGCATTGTTCGGAATAGTATTTAATATTACATATGTATATGTGTGTATATATTATTACTGTATGCATATATTGATCGATTGATTTTTGTTTAAACATGAACTCTGTGCAAGTATGTTGAAATTGTTTCTGTAGATATACTTGATAATAATGACTGTGGTCTGTAAGCAGCTGATGAGAAGGCAACCAAATAAGCAATGATAGTACCACTTTATTCTGCCAAAACTGTAGCGTTGTTTACTCTGGAGACTATTTAAAACATTTCCGACCGACTGATTCACAAGTTTCTGCTAAAAACACGTGAAAAAGCATATCCATCTGAATGGCAGTTTATCCCAAATACATGAGATGACCGTTCATGAGTGGTGTCCTTGGTTCACAAGATGTACTTCTGACCTTTCTATAATTGCCATTCAACAAAATGTCGTCGTGTATTTCTCAAAGGCAAAAAAGAAGAGATTTCATCATAATGGATCGCTTTGCGCTTCAAGTCAGATCGAAGTGTGTCATGCGTGATCTACTGCCATTCAATCAATCTTTTATTTGAACTTCCTTGACGAATAGAAAATATCATGCAATAAAATCAATTGAAAATTCTGTATATTATGTAATCACTGTTCAGAATAAAACCATTATTGTTATTTGCTTTTCGTTCAGAATCATCAAATAGAATATTAACTTACAGTTGAGCGTGTGACACATTGCTGTCTGACCTGAAGCAAAAACCAATTACTTATGTGGTATTTCTTCCATGTTTTGTAAAAAATTATATTTGTAATATCTCAGCGAGATTGAAATGAGTAATTCCAATGTTTCGTTCGGCAATCTGGTCCGAACTTCTTCAGGGAAATTAATCAAAATTAACATAACAGAGGTTTTATATATAAAAGGCACATCTTTTTTTTTGAACGGACAAGAAGGTTTGTTTTTAGCTGATGCATAGGAAATCCTTACTAATAAATAAAAATGGATATGTATCACTAATTAATAATACTTGGTCAAATTCCTGACTGTCTATATCTTCCTATGGAGACGTTAAGAAATGTTTTACAACTGTTTACACACACACACGCATGCACACCCTGTTTAAAGTGTTTAACAAAGGTAGACCAATATTTGTAAGTCCGAGGTCAAATTTTGATCACAGCTCATACAATTTTGTTTATTATACTTGTTAATACTTGTGTTTATGAATCATGATTGGACAAAGTTCTTAAAAACAAAAGATGTGCCTTTTATATATAAAATCTCTGTTATGTTAATTTTGATTAATTTCCCTGAAGAAGTTCGGACCAGATTGCCGAACGAAACGTTGGAATTACTCATTTCAATATCGCTGAGATATTACAAATATAATTTTTTACAAATGTCTACTTCTTACTCGGCGCCCAAATATTTTAGAACTATTCGGTCAAATCTTGACGACAGTTCATTTGAATTCTTCCATGTTTGTTTCAAAGGAATACATGACATTTGGTTGAAAGACATTTATAAAAAGTTCAAGAGTACATTTTGAGTAGATATTACTATAAGATCTCATATTTTAATCGATTAAGACAAAACGAACAAGAAAATTCATTATGATGGAGATGTTTGGTAGCCGAATTCTTAAGCAGACCACAGTTTCAAACGTAAAAGTTAATTTATGATACAAGATGAAATAGACGTTATTAGTTCATTTAAGTAGCTGAAGTTTTACCTTACAGAATAAAATACTTTGATTGGACACTAATAACTGGTGTGACGTGTCTAGTCCTTGCTGTTTGGTGCAGACTGAATTCTATCAGTCAGTCAGGTTTTCAATGTGGCCACCATACCACTGGGTGGTTCGCAATCACGCTGCACATTGATTTGATGATATGAGACGCTTCCTGCCGTCGATTGCCTCCAACCATCTAATACTTTAAAAGTAATCTGAAAAACTAGAATGATGTAAGAAGCCTCCAGTGATCCATCATTTTTAAAGGCTATCTAACAAAAATTAGATCTTCAACTGTTGGTTTGTAGGGATTTGGCTGATTGGTTTCAGGATTTCGTCGTGAGCTGACATTAGTTACAGAACCATTGGAAAACCAGCGGAGAGTACTTGACAGCCAGCTGTTTCGTCTGTCTAGTTTGGGACTCTTCATCAGTACACACCCACCAGGGTTCGAACCCAGGAGCTTCTGGTTACAAGGCGAGCTCGTAGACCATTAAGCCACTGGGACCCGATTCAATGGATAGCCCATGAATTCTAACTTCTGCCGGCCAATTTACGATATAGCGCGACCACTAGCCAATGTCCTTCGGCGAGTATTTGTCCTCACACCCGACCTGCTGCACCCTACTGGTCACGACTTCCTACTACAACCCCAGGTAACTACCTACCTGAATAGGGCAAGTTAGATCTATCTCAGGTCTGACAACGAATTGTTATCAGTTAGAGAATGACTGGAGTACTGGATAGCTGTTTCGCCCTCCTGCTTAGGACTCTTCAGTAGTACGCATCCGTTGCCAGGGTTCGACAAGGAACTAGAAGGGAAGAGCCGTCCAGTGTTTCCTGCTTTTCCAGTGATTCTTTAACTGTTGTCACCTCATGATCAAACTTGAAGAAGAAATCAAATACCTACAAACCAGCTTTTGAAATTAATCTGATGTTCACTAGTCACTGACTACTGGAAAAACTTGCCTAGAGTTAGTTCCAGTAAGAAGTCGTGAGCTGTGGGGTTCACCAGGTTGGGTGCGGGAACAAATACTTAATGATAACATTGGCTGTTGATCACAATGAAATCAGAATTCATGGATCATTTGGGTTGGATTCCAGTAACTGAATGGTCAACGGGCTCGCCATGTGGCCTACTGGGTACTGGGTTCAAGCCCTGGTGGTGGTTGCATACTGCTGAAGAAACAGTTATCCAGTACCTCCTAGTTTTCTAAATGGTGTGAGCTCGTAATCAAATTTGAGACAGATCAGATCCCTACAAATTAACTCTTGAAACACTGAGGTCACTGACAGTTTGAATAGGCGAAAAACCGATGCAATCTGATAGATAGAAAATATGTGTAGCCCACTGCTTTTGAAGTACGCCTTCGTAACTGTGAATGCTTTTCAGAATAATAGATGAATAAAAATAAACTGTTGAGATGATAATAATAATAATATCTTTATTCTGAACAGTTTTTATATAATGTAAGGAATTTTTAGTGACGTTTATTGCCGGTCTGCTTAAAATTTAACCTACCGGAAACCTCCATCCATATATATTGCATATAATTTCGCTTATTCGGTTTGTTTAGATCTATTAAAGTATCACATTTATTAGTGTTGTTCCCTTCATACATTTATTCCCCTTAATGAATTTGAACAAAGCAAGAATTTCAGTTTTTGCAGAATACAGTGGTACCATCATTGCTTATTTCGTCGCATTCCCATCAGCTGCTTACAGGCCAAAGACATTATTACTAAGTATATCTACAAAAATAATTTCAAGATACTTGCACAGAGTTCATTTTAAACAAAAATCAATCGATCAATATATGCATACAGTAATAATAATAATATATATATATTCGGAACATAATGATCATACACAATGAAAACTTTTCGGAATTACGCATTCAGATGAAAGAGAGATGAAAATATGCAGTTACCAGGTAGGGCAAAGAAAGACTGATAACCGCTTCTTTCTGAACGCACAAATCAGGTTTTAGGCACTTGATGGAGATTACTGTCTCAGCAAACTTGAGGAGAATTGAACTCTTTTGCCTATTGATAATTTGAACGAGTTTTCGACGTCCACCTCATGACCTGTGTCAAAGAGGTGCCTGGCGATGGCTTAAAATCGATTGAGTGTTTTTAAACACACTGAGATTAACTTATTAATGATTCAGTTTGACTAAGTGCTCAAATTATGAGTCCAGGATATTCGTAACACCTCTGGTCTACGGATATAAGTTCTGTTTTTAAAACAACCGATGTCTAGTCATTCTTATTGTTGTTTATATTTTTGTTGACGTCTCATGCTTTTATAATCGATAAGACTGATTATAAAAATTATAAATTCCTGTCCACTCTGTTACATCATAATGTACTGTACAATTGAGAGGTTGACCGACTTTATTTTATGTCTATTTGAACAACACGGTATACAGTGTGGATATTGATTACCGCTCAGAGAGAAGAAAAATAAAATATAATTAAATAAATAAATAAATATTCATTCTTTTCGCATTTCCATAATGTAAATGAACACAATTCATAGTAGAAATGTTCATAAACTGGCCGTGTATGTTTATGAATATTAGTCACATACTTACATACGATAAAAGGTCAACTAGCCTAGGTAATTCAGTATACGATTTATACCAAGGACCTGAGTTGTTGGCTAAAGTGATTGGATGGTCAATGAGCCTGATTTTTTAGCCTGAAGGTTCATGGTTCAATCCATGAAGAGGTGTCGGTGGGTGTACACTGTTGAAGAGTCTCAAACTACGACAAAACAATTGTCAAGTGGCAGCCTAACTTTCGATGATATCTAACTAATATCAGTTGGTGTCATACTAACTAGGCTGCAGATGTAACAAATATAGTATGTTAATTTCTAGAGAGAGAGAGAATCAAATCCTAGAGAGAATCAAACACGCCAACCTGGATGAAAAACTTCGACCGGAACAGGCTGGATTCAGGAGAAACAAGTCATGCATTGATCAGATCGCCACATTACGGATCATCATTGAACAAAGCCTGGAATGGCAGTCACCTCTCTATCTCAACTTCATCGACTTTGAAAAGGCCTTTGACAGCGTCGATCGACAGGTGCTTTGACAACTACTTCGCTACTACGGGGTGCCACCGACAATTATACATCTCATCCAACAGCTGTACGACAATGCTGCATGCCAAGTAATCCACGACGGGAAACTTACGGAGTCCTTCGAAGTGAGGACAGGAGTAAGACAAGCTGGCTGCCTACTATCGCCAATGATTAACCTGATTGCGGTAGACTGGATAATGCGACAAACAGCGGGCAATGACGAAAAAGGCATAAAATGGACTCACACAAAAAACTTGGAGGATCTGGACTTCGCCGATGATATAGGTTTGATTTCCCACAAACTGGAAGATATGCAAGCGAAAAGCAACAAGTTGGCGATGGAAGAAGCATCCAGAGAAGATAGGACTACAGGTGAACATAGAGAAGACAGAGGTGATGAAGATTCCCGGGCAACACCACCAACAGACAACAATCAGCATAAATGGGAGGAACCTGAAAGAAACAACCTCCTTTACCTACCTACCTGGGAAGCATCGTTTCAACTACAGGCAGACGGAACTGACGAGGATATCAAAGCAAGGATCGGAAAAGCAAGACAAGCTTTCACTACTCTCAAGTCTGTGTGGAGGTCAACAACACTCAGCATCAAAAATAAGATCCAGATTTTCAACTCCAATGTGAAGTCAGTCAGTGCTACTATACGGATCAGAGACTTGCACTGCGAGTCATAAAGTGCATCTCAAACAAACTACAGACCTTCATTAACAGTTGTTTTCGCTCAATACTACTCAAGATCAGATGGCCGGCCAGAAAAGATCAGCAACAGAGATCTCTAGGAGCGAACCAACCAGGAACCGATTGTGAAACAAATAGACAGGAAGAAATGGAGATGGATTGGCCATACTCAGAGGAAACCACCAAGTGACATCACTAGACAAGCCATTACTCAAGTGGAACCCGAAAGGGAAGCGGCGAGTTGGTCGTCAGTGCAAGGTTGACTTGGAGGAGGTCATGTGAAGAGGAGATTTAAGCGTGTGGACAGACATGGAGCCAGGTGAAGACTCTAGCAGAGAACAGAACGCAATGGAGACGCACGGCTGAAGCCCTATGTTCCTGTAGGAATTAAAGGATACCATAATAATAATAATTTCTAGCGCTCACAAAAACTGATCGATTAGACGATATAGTCACCAGAGTAAGGTAATATAACAATATGGGACACTTCAGTTGGCTTAAGATCAGATAAGTTAATAGGGTGGCCGGGGAGGGGGGGCTGTAAGAAGGTATGATAAGTAATCCTCCAGTCATCATTATCAGATAAAATACTTCGATTAACCTTATCAGTCTGTTCTAGTATTGAGACCGAGTTGTCACACCCCCCGTATAAACATCAAGGTAGTCTTTTGAGTAATGAATAATTTACTCTGTTTCTATTAGTAATCAAACTGATATTTTGATAAGCGAGCAGTTCGCGTAAATACTGGTGGGTAGACAGTCGAATGTTATTCACTTTAATGACAGTTGGGTGCTATGACACAATAAACAGTATGGTCAGCCGTTAAGTTAAAGGACGCTATCGATCTTGCTCCTGCTGAGACAGATTTTGTTTATTGTTTCGTTTTCAGTCACCATCAGATGATATTTTAGTCTATCTCATTATTATTATTATTATTATTATTATTATTACCACTATTCACTTTGATTAATGTCATGATGGTGTTTTGAAATTGCTAATGACATGACGGTCATTTGGGGGATTGTAAGTAGCAGTGGAATGTTTTTGAGTGGACACTAGTCAGTAACTAGTGTGATGTGTCTAGTCTTATCTTTTGGTGCAGACTGAATTCTATCGGTGAAGTGTGCAATGTGGCCACCATACCACTAAGTGGCTCGTCATCATGGTGAGCTATGAATTGTTGATATTATATGGCTGGAGGCAACCGGCCACGGGAAGTCTTGCCTCACCTAGGTTTCGTGCTAGTTGGTACTCACAAGTCAGTAAGGCGTATCTCCAACTTTGAAGGAACTAACTCATGTCCCTGCTTCTGAGATTCGAGCCTGCATCACCCAGTGCTGCCTCCAATCATTTAATAACAACAATTCACAGTGCACCATGATGGCTACATTGCAAACTAGTCTGATAGAATTCAGTCTTCTTTAACATCTAGCGTCTTCTGCCAGTTTGTTGATTTTCGCCTGCTTCTAAGTCTTCGAGTTTGTGTAAGTGATATGAAACATTAATCATCCATAGGCAAAATCCAGATCTTCTAGAGTCTTCTCATCGGTCAATCGAACGTATTCCTATCTTCTCACTCCCAACGCGTACAGTCTGACGCATAATCCAGTCAGTTCACCACAGTTAACAATATCACCATTGATGATAGGCAGCCTGCCTTGTATTACCCCTGCATTCACGTTGAACGCCTCGCTAAGTTTTTCGTTGTGGGTCACCTGACACGCGGCAGGCATTGTCATATAGCCAACTGTTGAATGAGGTTGGTAAAGATTTCTGGCATCATACACTGTAGTGTTGAAGTAGCTTCCAAATTACCTCTCGGTCAGCACTGTCTGGTGAAGGTCTTCTCAAAGTCGATGAAGTTAAGGTAGAATGAGGTTTGATTGCCATTCTATGCTTTGTTCTCCGATGACGATGCGTGATATTTGCAATTTGAAGAGCACATGATTTTTACGAGTTGATCACGGATTGATATCAGTTAGAGAACCATTGGAAACCAGCCTGGGGGGAGTACTGGACAGCTGCTGTTTTATCCTAGTTTGGGAATCATCAGCAGTACACACCCTCTGGGATTCGAACTCAGGACCTTCCGGTTACAAGGCAAGCTCATATACCATTCAGCCACTTGGTGCGTACTGCCGATGATTTCCGAGAAACTACGATGAAACAGCAGTTGTCCAGTACTCCCTGTGGCTGGTTTCCAATGGTTCTCTAACTGATATCAATCCGTGATCAACTCGTAAAAACATAACTAACCCTTACGAACCAAACTATAGAGCACATGATTTACCTTTCCTGAATGCAGCTTGTTACGTCAAGCGGAGTCTTACAATATTAATGACTTCTAAACTAGAGTCAAAACGACTTTGTGTTATTCCTAACTTTTTATTGCTCCTCTAACTTTTCATATCGATTAAAGGATGAAGTGTGTCTTGAAGTTTCTACTCACTCTGTATGTATATTTCTAGTCTACTTATGAAGTTTATATCTAAAATAATGCAAGACTTTTCGAATATAAAGCAATTAGAATTCTCTTTATGAATTTTCATGAAAAAAAAATAATAATAATAAGACATAATTTATCTGAAACGTGTAATGTGTATTTGTACAGTATTTGTATTTCGCGTATTCTTATCACTCACGTGCACTTATCTGAAAGATAACAAAGTACAAAGGGTTACAAAATTGAATCAATACAGGTCAATTAAAATGGTTAGTGATCATATAATTGCAGATAAGAAATAAGAAAACCCTAGTTCCGAAATTGGATTACTATGACAGTTTCAAAGTAATAACACATAATAAAACAGGTTTAAGCCCTTTAATGGCTAATTATTATTTGTTATTATTATGATTGCCTTGTGTTCCAAGAGGAATACATATGGGCTTCAACAGCACATCTCCATTTCACCCTATTCTCTCCACTCCCCTTTAGCTGATTCCATGACTGTGCATAGACTGTCATCTCCTCTTGACACCATCCCCTCCATGTCACCGTCTGACACACACACACAACTAGTCTTTTCCCATTCGGTTTCCACTCAGGTGATGCCTTGGCGTACGATTTCACCCAATGGTCTCCTCTCTATGTATCCTATTTATCTCCATTGTCTTAGGCAAATTTGTTGAGCAGTAGTTTCTTCGTGTCAACAAAGACCTGACTCCAGGGCTTCCCGCAAGGCGCCATCAATCATCTAACATAAATTCGAAGATTAAATCTGTTTCGTAAGATTTAGTGTGAAAGTTGTTAGAAAACCAGGGAATCAATGAACAATTTGACATAAATATCAATGACTCGAATTCAGATATAAGTGATATTCAACTATTGATTTGTGGGAATTTGACTGATTGGTTGGAGAACCTTTGGGAAACCAGCGCCAGAGTACTGGCACGCTGTTTCGTCCGCCCAGTTTGGCACTCCTCAACAGTATGCACCCACCGTAGGGGTTCGAAACCACAGCCTTCTCTTTATTTCAAACCCTAATCAATATTTATGATCACAGCTAATTATTTACCAAAAATACACACAATAAAAGCTTTTATGTTAAAAATAAAAATAAAAAATTAAACGTAGCTTCTTATAGAAGGAAACCTGATTTATGCTTCTTTATTCTATCTAACCAGTATGCACGATATGAGATATTTCTCACCAGTACAACAGTTGGTTGGCTTTATTTAGCTTATTTATGTATTTAGTTTACGAATACCCTTATTTCTATTCGGTAAAATATGTCTCGTCCTAGATGTCCAATTAATAGATTTGTTTAAAATAATTCATTAGCCTATTATGATTGCTATTCACATTCTATAGGATACTACGATTGATTGCTTTAAAAATATTGTAACTTAACATTACAGAAATGTTGTGAATCAATTCTATACAGCAGGTTTTTTTGATTGCACACTAGTCAGTAACTAGTGTAATGTGTCTAGTCCTATCTTCGGTGCAGACTGAATTCTATCAGTCATGTTTGCAATGTGGCCACCATGCTAGGTAGCTCGCCGATTGCCTCCAACCATCTAATACCAACAACTATACAGCTGGTTTGTAAGGATTAGTTTTGTTTTTATGAGTTGATCACGGATTGATATCAGTTAGAGAACCATTGAAAACCAGGGATGTCCCACCGACGAAATTGGTTGGTGTCGCGCTAAATCATGAGTTGGTAGAAGTTAGAATTCATGGGCTGTCCATTGAATCGGGTCCCATTGGCTAAATAGTATACGAGCTTGCCTTGTAACCGGAAGGTCCTGGGTTCGAACCCCACTGTGGTGGGTGCATACTGCCAATGATTCTCAAACTAGGATGAATCAATTCATTATTTTCATCGATTGTCAAGATCAGTTAGAATCCATCTAATTATGATCATGAAATAACTTCAGTTGGGGGACCATTAAAAGCTAACCAAGGGGTACTGGATGTCTGTCTCGTCCTTATTTGGGACTTTTCAGCAGTGACTGATTGTAGAATGAAGTTAGCTGAAATCCGTGTGAAAGGTCGTCATCAGAAAGGCCCAACAAGTTGAACATGAGGAATTAGTTCCATATTAGATAAGTTTTATATGTCCAAACCAAGTTGACTTTTAACGGTTTGAAAAAATTTGGGCATTGGGTATATGATATTCATTATAATAAAGGCTTTTGTATTTCCCAATGAATGAAAAACAAAACGATATTGTTTTTACTGACGTTTCGCTATTTAATGCTAATAGCTTTATCAAAGTATTATTAAACCGGAATTTACAAAATCTCAGCATATATATAACAAACAGTTAGGGGGTGAGAAAATAAACATAGGTCAAGTTATAGGGACATATTGAAAGTAAAAATAGCGATGAAGATAACTATACCAAATAACAAAGGTAATAGTATGTCTGTTATGATATCGAAAAAAGAAAGAAAAGTTTACTAACTTGATCATCGTTCGTCTGTCTGGGGCATTTTTAGTTGTTAAGTTGGTGAATTGGTAAAGATAACAAAATCATCATGTGTATATTGTTGGATTTGATAAGTGTATGAGATTATAAAACCAGCGTGTGTTTACATAATGAAAGTGCTTATCACATTCGTGTTGGTTTTGTCACTTGATGGGGGGGAGGGAGGTGTTGTAACCAGGTCAGATTCTGTTTTAGTTCATCATTCCTATTCATTTCAGGCAATTTTGATTCCACTTGATATGAAGTGCTTCTGATATTAGACGTTCTTTGTGATTTCTGAAGTTTTTCTGGATTATTTCTATATTGTCAAAATCAATTTTGTGGCCTGATTCTATAGCATGTAGACTAGAATCTAGATATTCTAGATATTCTAGAATCAGATACAACGCTATCACAAAGATGTCCACTGGACACCAGTCAAATAATTAAACCAAATTCAAACCAAATTCACTTTTAACAGTTTGAGAAAAATTAGGCATTGTGTATATGATATTCATTATAATACTTTGATAAAGTTATTAGCATTAAATAGCGAAACGTCAGTAAAAACAATATCGTTTTGTTTTTCATTCATTGGGAAATACAAAAACCTTTATTATAATGAATTAGATAAGTTTATTTAAAATATCACACAGAGAGTGATGCAGTATTAATAACTGAATGACAAGGTTTTGAGCATAAATTATTGACATTAATATTCACATATCAATTTAGTCACATGCCTTTATAATTTGCTTTATATGTATATACATACTCCCTCCCCCCTTGTTACTTGTTACAGTTTTTAATATCTGCAGTATAGGCTTTGCGTCATTCCGATTGACTGCACGTGAGTGGTGTTGAATCGATAAACGAAGCTTCAGTGATTAACCTCTACCTATTTCTCCACCTAACTACATTACTTTTTAATACCCTTCCTATTTTGGTGATTACATGCAAGTGAATGCGGTGAAATGGATGAGCTTTTTTCAAGATTATCTAATTTAGCCGGGTCAATTATTCTACACATCCAGCTAAATTTTAATGTTCCAATAATCTGGTTAACGCCGATCTACTAGTTTGACCTATGTAATTGACCTCACGGTCATCACATGCTATTTGGTATAAACTTAGTTATTTTTCTTAATTGGATCTTATCAGGGGGGTGTTTACGCCGACAAAGTTTATATCTGAGAGAGTTAGTTGGTTGGTTGGTTGGTTGGTTTAGACGCCACCCAAATTCCAGCCTCATTGAGAATTCTACGTAAGGCCTCTGATGTTCCATTTTTGTACGGCAGTACTACAGAGGCTTTGAATTCTATATTATTTTCGTTATTTTTATTACTAATCTTAGTTTTTCTATGGTTCTTCATATGTTTTTGAATAAATTCTGGTGAGTACTTATTCACTAGTAATATCGATGAGATGCTCACTAGCGACTTGCCATATTCAGGTAGGTAGTAGTTACCTGAGGTTCTAGTGGTTCTAGTCGTGACCAGTAGGGTGCAGCAGGTCGGGTGTGAGGACAAATACTCGCCGAAGACATTGGCTAGTGGTCTCGCTATGTCGTGAATTGGCATAAGTTACAATTCATGGGCCATTGGATCGAGTCCCACTGGCTAATGAATAGTCTACGAGCTCGCTAGTCTTGTAACCAGAAGGTCATGGGTTCGAACCCCGTTGGTGGGTGCGTATTGATGAGGAGTCTCAAACTAAGACGAAACAGTTGTCTGGCAGTGCTCCCTGGCAGGTTTTCCAATGGTTCTCTAACTAATTTCAGCTCATGATGAAATCCTGTAACCAATCAATCAAATCCCTATAAATCAGCACTTCCATTATTTGTTTCATTTCATCATTTAAATCTTCTGGCCTTCTAGTTAGACTCTTGGCCCGATTACATAGACATTTAACTTAACCTATGTTTACCGATTCTGGATGGGATGAACTAAAGTCTAAGTATTTATTAGAGTGTGTCGGTTTCTTATAAATGCTAGTATCTAACCACCCACCATCTTGTTTTCGGTTTTATTCTACAGTCTAGCACTGCAAACTCACCCTGTTCATTTTATAACTCAGAAGTGAATTGGATTCCGTCTAGTAATCAGTTTATATATGTGAAAAAATACATTATAGCTGTGTGATATTTAAAATAAACTTATCCAGTATGGAATTACATTCTACCACAGTGCCCAAGTTCTACACTTATATTAATGAGGAATTAGTGTTCACAGGTCATTGGATTCCGTCCAAGTGATTGAATGATGTGGACGAACCCGCCGTGTAACCTGAAGGTGCTACATTCCATCCCTGGTAGTGTCATGGGTGTGTACTGCTGTGAAGTCCCAAACCGCGGTGAAACAGCTGTGCGGTACTCCCTGATTTTGAATGCCTCTTTGAGTGAAGTCAATTGTTGATCAAAACTGAAATCGATCGAATCCACCAAACTAACGTTTAAAAGTTAGAGAATGACTGAAAATCAGGAAGCATCGATAACTTTAGCCTGAGATGATGAGGCATTACACCTTGGACTGTAAGTTGTATTGGACAGCCAGTTGCCGTACAATACCTGAAAGCCAGAATACAATAACCCCGATTGTCGCCAACTTTTGCCGATGATTTATGCAATGTAAATTTTATTTGATATTATTTTAAAAAGTAATTGTTTTTTACCGGTTGAGCCCATCGATCATAGCTCCTCATGATAAATCGATGTCTGATTAGGCCGATGAGTACTGCTCAGTGGTAGTAAATGATCTTAACTACATATATGGATAAACAACATAATGTGGGAATGCCTTCAATTTGTTTTATTAATGGTGTTTGTGTATTCAAGTGAAGGTCACATACACTTTTTATGATCTGAACATTTTAATTTTGAAATTGAACTGTAATGGCAAATGACAAGTATATCGAAAAGGAATTATTGATCGGCAATTCGATGCGCAGATATAGGCAAAATACGTCTACTATAAGCAGGAATCACAATCAGCGCATATCTTTGGGATTCTGTTAAGTGTGTCTTCCTTTCATGTTTTCCGTGTTGTTTCATAAGCATTGTGCATTAAATCCATCTCTCGGCTATTTGATATTTACATCTACATCTATATACTACTTATAAATCTTATCAGTAGCACATGCCACAGAACAACTCTCTATGTATACACCTTACTTATTACTATTATTATTTATATTATCTTCATCTTAGGTTGTCAGTCAAGTAAAATATGGGCTTAAAATTTCCGGTGACATTCCAGAGTAACTTAAAATGTGTTGTACACACAACTGAATTCCATCGGTCATAAATCACATGTGGAGTTTTACAATGCATAAATTCGTGACTACTGACACATTTAAGCAATTTCACTGCAGACGATACTATTAGCGTCTTTTTGAAAGAAAACGTTTGTGGTTTATGCACTTTTATTTATTTATTTATTGCTATAAGAAAATACGAAAGGGAATGGGGTTATTATTCTTGGCTATGAATACTTGGGCTTTAATTCAGTATGTACTCATAGCTGTAACACAGTCGAACTCGGAGAGAGTTTTGTCTTTTTAGTTAAGGATGAATCCATGGCCTGAAATAAACCTATTCAACTTCTGCGAAGTATTGGAACTCTCTCGCCAACTCAAAGAAAAACACACGACGCAGGTAGTATAAGTCTCATGTCAGGCCGTTGATATATCCGCTACAGGTCTTCAGGATGAACAGCCTTAAATCAATCAGCAAAGTGGGTAAGAGAGAGATCAGCGAATTAGATTCATAACTTCGGGCGTAAGGTCGTTTTTGATAACTGAGTCGTAGAGATCAAGAACAAAAACGTGTCAGCTCATTTAGGGGCTGGTTATTTGCTTATTTTTTTTGTACTTTGGTGATGATTGTTTATTTTTTACAATCCTTTACGTTCCCAGTGGAACATAGGGGGCTTCAAGCTACAGGGCTGAAGCTTCGGTAACAGTGGTGTTGATTTTAACGGGATGGGATTGCTATCCCCATGCCCAACCTCGCCCCTTTACCAGTCTTGTTACTGGCTTAGCGAGGTAAAGGGTTGTGTCGGCCAGGGGTCGAACCCCGGACCATGGGCATGGTCGGCGAGCGTCCTAACCGCTATGCCACCGACGCACAGTCAGTAGTATGTAGTGTGATTTATTCCAACCCAACCCTTTTATTCCTTATATAGTACAATAGTGTAAATAATGACTCAGTAAGAATAATAAAACATGTCCTAGTCAATTCAGCCTGGAAAAAATTCGCGATACTTCATCAACTGTTTTGGTAATTGATGAACTTTACACTTCAGTTCATATAATACTCGGGTATTTTCCCAGTTTATAATTTTATCTTTGCATGATTATATAAACTTAATGACTCAGTATGTTTTTGACAAATTCAGCTGGTAAAGTAGTTCCAGTGAGTCAGCACCAACAGTAAAGGCTAGACACCATGACACTAATTACATTCTACTGACCAGTCATAGTACGCACTACAGTCCAACAGCATATCAACTCTAAATAACTGAGTGATGACGTCTCTGACTTCAGGATTGGTTGTGGTGTACGTTCATATCCCTCGTGGAACATCAGTTCCTCCTAGTTTTCATACATTCTCTGTTGATAAGTGTTAACAAGCAGGAGACCTAAGTGCTCCAGGATGTCGTCCATACTGCCTTCAACCGGTAAAAAAACTTCAAAGTATTACCAGCTAGCTAACCATTTTTAATGCTTATCTACAGGAAATATTAAAAAGACGATTGCAATGAAGGAGATTTTCTTTACGAAGTCATCAACTAGGTAGCTGTACATTTGTGTATCTATAGCAAATGGGTAAGGAAGTTCCAGAACGATTTCCAGTAACGTGTCAAATTAATAAAGTTGCGAATAGGGATTAAAATATTATAATAATAAACAGGAAGATCGGATTAAAAAAACAGAGTAGAATAATAACTAATGAGAAAACTGACTTTTTGTGCAACTAGGGATTTAAAAATTTGTTTTCCTTCACGTCCCCCGGTGGAACATAGGGCTTCAAGCTAGTGGCTTGAAGTTTCTGTAGCAGTGTTTATTTTACAGGATGGGGTTGCTAGCCTCATGCTCAACCTTTCCTCTTTGCCAGCATTATTTCTGGTTCAGCGAGGTAAAGGAGTGCGTCCAGTGGCCGGGGGTCGAACCCCGGACCATGTGTATGGTCCGTCCTAACCACTATACCACCGACGCACTTTTAAAATTGTAGGAATAACAAAATAGACAGGAAGTTCGGATAAGACAGGTAACAGTACAATTGACACTGAGAGAATTGACCCTTTATATTGGCCATCATAAAGACAATGGTTGGAAGTATTTCTTTTGAATACATACATAGAGTGCGTTTGAACATTTGGATCGCCAGTGCCTCCACTATGCTTGTAGTGAGAGCTGTCTACTAGCCAAATTGGTAGACAGTAATTTACGTCAATATTTACGTTCCCAAGATTTGTCGTGAGAAAATGTGAACAAAGATTGATTCAAAACCGACAACAGCAGACTTTGCGTAGGCGGATGCAGTTAACATATAGAGGATTTGACATTCAAGAAACAGTCACAAATAGATGAAAGATTAACTTTACGTGAGAAACAACCAATCGGAAGACTGTGTTTGTTTGTTTGCTTAAATATCCATAGTAATGTACATGAAAATATATAAATATGCATTGATTTTCTTAATAAATGATCTGTTGCCTGACTCTTGCCTTCTGTCATTACATGCTTAGATGCTTTGATATTACTTTTACTTTGAGGGAAGTGACAGGACCTTGTATGGGACTTTGAAGTAATTTCCAAACGGAGCTGAATGCTGTGAGTTCACCGGATGTCCTGTTACCGAACTATATACACACTTGTGTTCTTTCTTTACTATCCAGGCTAGACTGACGGTACAGTCAATGGACTCAGCTCCCCAAGAGCAAGTGAACTGATATATGTATTTTGAAGATAACCAATAAGACAGCTTGTCTTTTACGTGTTGCCTGAATAGTTTCCAGGAAGGAAATATCACTCGTAGGCTGGCGGCGAAGTATATTTTACTGAAGGGATTTTGAGAGCCATTTACGGAGAATTTCTGCTTCACTATCACTTTTAAATTCGAAAAGAAACATCAGAATCTTTTCAGGAGCGACTTGAACCTGTTGGGAAGGTATTTTTGGTTTGCAGTTCTTGTCGATGAATCTGAGGGTGGGAAATCATTTCCCATTTTATGTGTATAACTAAAATCAATATAATACATCATATTTTGTGCTCATAATCTTCTTTTTTATTTATCTCTATTTATTAGATTACAGAAGATGATGTTTACAGGCTACACGATGAATTAGAACATGCTCATTTACAGAATAATGAAATGAAAAAAGCCTTGAATGAAGCACGTACAATTATTGATCAACAACAAAATCAACTGACGGAATTTCGTCGATTAGCTGCACAATATCAAACAGATACAGAAGCTTTTAAAGTAAGTTGATCAAGTAGGAAAACAGTTTGGAATTCATTTTTCCGTCCCCCTCTCTCTCTCTCTCCGTTCATCTATGAGTGTGCCTCTTAGTCTTGGTTTTTCTTTCCATTTAATTTGTAAAGTACTGTAGCAACCAAAAACCCACTTGGGCAAACTTAAACTTTTAGCACCACTAACTACCAATTAGCGGATTACCTTCAACGAACCAATCAAGTGAAAGGGGCACTTTTTGGTTATGGAAAATATATATTTATGGAAAAATTGCATAAAAAAGTGCATAAAACTGTTACAAAGGTTATTCTTCTCTGAAATGTGATAGAAACATCTCCCAGTGTAGCATAACAGTATCAACTGAAAAGTTACACCACATTCTGTACAAATATTCATCCAAATGACTATAAATGACACCCTTTTGAGATCTATTTATAGCCCTAATCCTGTGTTTTAATCTTCGCTAAAAGTCATTTATAGAAGTGGTGTGTGTCGCTGTAATGGTTCACTCTGTAATGAATATATATCCAAGATATGACAGGGAGTTATAACCTTTCCACTCATCAGTGTGTATTATAGATCCCTGTTCCGCAAGTCGAGTGATACTAGGTACTAAGGTAGTAGACTTTCTGTCTACTATTCTCTCGACGAATCCTTTCTGTAGACATGTGTTATATAAGCTGATCACCCAAACATTATTTGCTCGTTGTCAACCACGGTTGTATTTTTTCTCCAGTAAAACAGTTTCGTCCGCGTGTATGACGACACCTTCTCCTCCCAATAACGAAGTAATTCTCTCCATTTTCCAGGACGCGATGTCTATGCACTGCTGGTATCACTGAACTGTTGGCGCTAGGCGCTATTTTCAGTTTCAACAGCTACACCTCTTACAAAGAAGAACAAAGAATATTCAGATTTTTGATGACCTGTTCGTCATCAGGTTCCACATTGATGAAATGAAAGAAATGTTTTTATTAACAACATCAACGTTGTCATAACATTGCCTCCAGCTTAGACAAGGGGACTAAATTTGTTCGCTGCACCTTTCTAGGCTATATATCTGCTTTCGACTCAGTACCTAGGGACATTTCGCTAAACAAGCTTGCTGAAACTCAAACTGACTGTTGGGTTTTCAAATGGCTCCATTCTTATTTCTCAAGAAGAAAGCAGTACACTGTATGTCAGGGAAAGTCATCCACTTCATTGCTTACTGAGGCTGGTGTCCCTCAAGGCGCTGTCCTTTCTCCTTTTCTGTTTTCTTTCTTCTTGCATGACTTGCCTCACTCTGATGAAATGAACTTTGTTAAGTAGGCCGATGATCTAACTATTTCAATGTCTGTTAACTCTCAGCTTGAATGTACTAAGATAAACAACTTTCTATCAGGAATTAGCAAATGGTCTTCGTCTAACGGCCTTAAACTTAATCCCTCCAAATGTCAGACTTTTAATTTCAGTTTCTGATGTAAACGAAAGTTAAATGAAGCCGTTGGTTCCTATGACCCTTGCAAAATCGATGATACTGATATAGAAAGCAAGTCTGAAGTTAAGTATCTTGGTTTAATTCTCTCCTCTGACCTATCCTGGTCCTCTCATGTCTTAGCGATTTCTAAAAGAATACTTCGTCTGACTTTTTACATTAAGAAGTTAAAGCACTCAGGCATAACCCAACCAGCCCTCCTCTTACAGTTTATCAACTCGTGTATTTTACCTATTCTTCTTTACTGTTCACCCTTATTCTTTCCTGGATTGCTTAAAAAAGACTATGTCATACTTCATAGAACTCTGAAGACTGTCAGTAGGGCCATATCGCTGACATTGTCATTGACAGACACTTGATGTCATGCAACAAATTCGCTAAAGGAGTTTTGTCAGACTGTGAGCATCCACCGCAGCACCCGCAGCTCCAACCTTGTGTCTCCTCCTCAGGTAACACAAGAAGTCTTTTCAGAAGACTTTATGCACATACGTCTAAGTATAAAAATTCCACTATACCATATTTAGCACGTACTTTATGTGATGAAAATAGTGTCAGACATGAACTAACTAACCTTCTTAGCACCAGTAAATAAACCATTTCCTTCACCCTTAAAGCATCAAACTTTATTGTTATTGTATTTCTTATATTTATAATCCTCTCAATTTTTTCGTTTTGTCTATTTTTTTTCATAAGTAAAAACACAATTTTTGTTCAGCGAAGAAATTTCTTTTCAACGACTTCATTTTTTTTTTCATAAGTGTGCACATCATTTAAGCTGTGTTATAAATGTTAATTTTGTATTTCCCCTCACTATACTATATCAACGGAACATTAGATCCAATAATCTGTAACATGGTAGAGTTTCCAAACTGAATCGACAATACTGTTTGAAACAAACTCACTGTTATTATTATTATTATATTTTATAATCTCAATTCATGCTTCGAATATTTTTGACTTTATGTCGTAAATGTGGACAAATTTTTCCGATTAATTTTGTTTTAATTTTTAATTTTATTTATATTTTGAGTAAATCAGATGCAATATTCTGACAAATACTGAGAATTCCATTCCGTATTATAAGTACTGTTTTTGGAATAAAGTAGATTATTATTATTATAATTAAATTACATTGAGTTAATAGTTAGTGTCGACGTATTGCATTTCAAAAGCATCAGTAAGGGAGAGAGAGAGAATATTCTTTGTTGCACCAATAAACCGACTGAACATCAGATGAATTAAGGGAAGTAAGAGAGAATTTATGCATCTACAGGTTAGACAGTAGGCCAGGGTAGTAGAAGTAGTAGTAGTGGCTAACTTGCCTTGTTTCCTTGGCCCACCGAACTCTGCATGATTTAGGCGAATTGCAGTGTCCACTGCTGTTTGTAGTATTCAGTATCTAGAGTCCACTTGTAATTTATTCGATTTGTGATAGATGATGATAGAGGAAAATAACCTTCAGTGCTAGCCAGCTTTGTAGCCTGTTTGAACGAAGTGTTGATGGTTTCAACAACACCTATATTTCGCCTCACTGGTAGATGATCCCCATTACGAATAATTAAGTTCCTAGAGCAACTGACTGCAAATATAACTATCTCATTAGGAGCTGTTGAATTGATCGATGCAATCAGAGGTGGTTAGGCAGCCTAGGTATTTCCTCTTCCAGTTTCGGGAATTACAACCGTTTGTGTGGAAAATGTAGACTGCAGCTTACCATTAGCACTAAACGTTCTTTGAATCGGTCTTCTCGACTTGTTATGGCTCAGCGAGGCGTTTGGAGTAAACACAGGAGTCAGACAAGGGTGCTTATTATCACCAATGATATTCCTAATTGTGGTGGACTGGATTATGCGTCAGACAGTGGGAAACGAAAAGACAGGGATATCCTGGACCGACGTGAGGAACCTAGAAGACCTAGATTTCGCGGATGATTTATGTTTGACGTCACACAAAATCAAAGACTTACAAGCGAAAACCGACAAACTGGTGGAAGAAGCAGCAAAGACAGGACTTCAGGTGAACATAGACAAGACGGAGGTTATGAAAATAACCAACCAACAACAACAGCACCAATATCCACAGCCAATCACCATCAACGGGAAGGATTTGAAAGAGGTTACTTCATTCACTTATCTAGGGAGCATTGTCTCAACTACAGGAGGAACGGACGAGGATGTCAAATCGAGAATCGGAAAGGTGAGAAACACATTCATCAACCTGAAACCAATTTGGAAATCTTCGTCACTCAGCCCGCATCAACAACAAAATTCGGATTTTCAATACTAACGTCAATTCAGTCAGTTCTTCTCTACGGATCAGAAACTTGGCGGCGGGTCACAAAGAATATTTCCAACAGCCTGTTGCAGACCTTTATCAACAACAACTGTCTTCGTTCTATACTGAAGATCAGATGGCCACCGGAAAGAATCACCAACAAGAAACTATGGGGACAAACAAAACAAGAACCAATCGCCCAACAAATAGGCAGGAGAAAGTGGAGATGGATTGGACACTCACTGGCTGAGGAGGCCGCTGTGGGGTGACATCGCGCGTCAGGCCAATGCTCGAAAGGAACCCGAAAGGGAATCGGCGAGTGGGATGTCCAAGGGTGACATGGAGGAGATCGTGTGAGGAGGAGCGGAAATAGTATGGATTAACATGGATGCAAGTGAAAAGTACAGCAGAAGACAGAAGCAAGTGGAGACGTGCAGTTGAAGCCCTATGTTCCACTAGAAACCCAAGGGAACAATAATAATAATAATAAAACTTACAGTCACACATATCCTGTGCTTTTGGTGTGTAAGTTTTCAGGGTAGCTGTTATCCATTAACGTGTCTTATACAAGATGAGGTTCGCCTCCAACTGCATCTTCCAAACAAATAGCTCTGACCCCAACAGTTGAGGGCGTTTATCAAATTTCTTTTATACCGTTGAGGAGCAAAGCTGTGATAATATATGTGAATGGTGACTGGTCGAAGTACTTTGTCTATGCAAATTCGTTGGTTTTATACGACCGTCTAGTCTTCTTGTCAGCAGGAGATTTACGAAAGGCGATATCAGTTGTTAACTATGTATTATCACGGTATCTTAATACCAGTTGTTATCATTATTATTAATATTATTAATGTTATATAAATACCTATTTGCTATTCTGTTGTTTTTTTAAAAAAAATTTTAGATGAAAAGTATGTTTCTGTTGAATAATACACAAACACGTGATGAACAAGTCACTGTGTTAATGGAGGCATGTGAACGTTTAGAAGCTGAAATTGACGCTTTAACTTGGCAATTAGATCAAGCTAAGCATTCACTAGACTTAAAAACACAAGAATGTGATTTTCTCAATGAACAGCTAGATGAAATTCAATTGAATGCTGGTAGTAATAGTACTATGAATCACAATCATATTCATACTAATAATAATAATTTAATGAACGGTCATGGTCATCATGATTCTGCTGATCATATAATTGCTGAGAATATGGATAAAGCGAATACGGGGACAGATCAGTTGCGTTCAACACTAAGCACAGAGTATCGATCCATTATTGGTAATAATAATAATAATCATACAGGACATATGAATACAATGTCGACTGGATTAAATATGAACGCTGCGAATGATTTAAGCCTACATATGGAGTTGCAAAAACTTCAAGAAGAAATTGAAGTTTATCGTAAAAAAGAAGAGGATTGGGAAAAAATACATGTGGAACTGTTGCAAAGACAAAAAATTCTTGAAGAAGAGAAAAAACAACAAGAACTGGTGATTGGTCGATTAGCCGGTGAACAGGTAGCGAAAAATAAAGCTGAGAATCCACAGGTATGCACTCATATATGTTATTATTGTTTATTGCTTGCCTTCTAAATGGAAACCATAAGGTGTCTTTAAATTATGAAGTTTTGCTGCCGGTGTTGTTGTTATCCTCACCAGGATTACTATTGGGTAGTTGAAGTTTAGGAGTGCATCATCCTGGAATCTACCCTACAGAGGACGTTTGTGAACGGCGAACATTCTACCGCCTAACCACTGACGCTGACTAATATATGTTATTTAACTGGTTAGAGGATTTTATCATGAGCTAACATCAGTTAGAGAACCATTGGAAAACCAGTGCTGGAGTACTGGACAGCTGTTTCGTCCTAGTGTGAGATTCTTCGGCAATACCTGCCACTTGCTCGACTAATAATGTTAGCTGACATCAGGTTCAGTTGGAAGGTTCTATGTTGAAACTCAATCGAAAGGCTCTCAGACTATATAAAAAAATCAATGTGTTTGGCTCAAGACAAAATCTACGATGAAATTTATCAAAGTCCCTCGAAAAACAGAAAACACGGAAAGCATATAGAACAAAGATATATGAACATCCGGAAGATAGATTATTGTTGTGATAAGAAAAGCTGTACAATCATTAGTTTTCAAATAAATAACATATTTTCAAGTATTGGTTTTGTAGGGATTTTGGTTGATTGGTTGGAGGATTTCATCATGAGCCGACATCAATTAGAGTACCACTGGAAAACTTGAGGGCACTGTCAGACGTCTGTTTCGTCTGCCCAGTTTGAGACTCTTCATCAGTACGCACACACCAACGGGGTTCGAACCCACCACCATCTGGTTACAAGGCTAGCAGGCTCGTAGAACATTCATTAGCCACTGGTACCCTATCCAATGGCCAGTCCATGAATTGTGACTTCTGCAAAATCCATGGTACATATAGCGTGACCACTTCGCGCAATGTCTTCTTCGATGAGCTACTGCCTCACGTTCAACATTAACTGGTTTCGAACCCCAGTGGGTGCGTACTGATGAAGAGTCCCAAGCTAGTCGGATAAAACAGATGTCTGGCAGTACTCCCTGTTGGTTTTCCAACGGTTCTCTAACTGATGTCAGCTCATGATGAAATCTTCCATGCGATCAAAGAAAATCCCTACAAAGCCAATACTTGAAAATTCAAATTTTTATTGTAATTAAAACTTAAAGGGCACATAGAATATATTTTTTAAGTGGTTTGATTTAATTTTTTTCATAAAATATGAATCATGTGAGACGTTAAAAACTGGCAAATTATTATCGTAATTATTAATATTACTATTATTATTATTACTAGTAGTAGTAGTGGTAATTCTTTGATTAAAGTCAATAAAATCCGATGGCGCCAGATTCAAAAATAGGCTTTCATCATTTGCTTTTATATTTTTTAATACGATTTCCAAAAAAACACACATGACTCATAACATTTTCTTTCGGATTATTGAAATAAGAAATCTAAGAGTAATTAGATTTTTTTTGAATAAGAATTTTGCATTTATACTGAAAAAAAATATTTAGAAAATCACTGAAATATATCATATTAAGCTGCATACTGTTTAATATACTCTAAAGAAATAATTACTATTAATTTTGGAAGGAGTCTGTCCCATGATCTTTTGTTGAGTTTAATTATTTGACAATTTCTAGTGTTCTAATTGGCGATTTGCAAGTGACACAGTTCGCCGACTTCGAAAAGGTTTTCGACAGTGCAGCGTTGACCGAGAAGCAATTTGGAAACCGGTTCAACACTATTGGGTGTAGTGCCTCAAGTCTTTATCAGCCTCATTCATCAATAGCTGGTTAGCTATATGAAAAGGCCTGCCGCTTGTCAGGTGATCCACAACGGAAAACTTAGCGAGGCGATCGAAGTGAAGACAGGAGTAACACAAGGCTGGCTGCCTTCTATCACCAAATGGCATTCTTAATTGTGATGGACTGACTGGATTACACATCAGACTGTGCATGGGGAGTGAGAAGGTAGGAATACATTGGACTAATCGATGAAAAGACTCTAGAAGATCTGGATTTCGCCTGTGGATGATTTATGTTTAATATCACTGACACAAACAAACTCGAAGACTTAGGGGCAGGCGAAAACCAACAAATTGGCAGAAGAGGCTGGCAGACAGCGAGGACAGGACTTCAAGTCAGCATAGAGGAGAAGAAGAAGAAGGAGGTGATGAAGATAATCAACTAACCAACAAACAACAGCAACAACAACAGTAACAAGCAGCAATCACTATCAATGGGGGGAAATTTGAATGAGGTCACTCCCTTCATTTGTTAGCTGGGCAAAATCATTTCAACTACAGGCAGGCAGCGCGGATAAGGATGTCAAAGGTAGAATCAGAAACGCATGGAAAACCTTCACCACTATGAAATCAGTGTGAAAATCTTCTATACTCCGCAACATAAAGAACAAGATTCCGATTCTATTCAACACAAATGTGAAGTCAGTCAGTCAGTCAGTTCTTCTCTATGGGTCAATGATTCGGTTCGTTGCGAGAACGATTTTCAACTGGCTACTGCCAGACTTCCATCAATGACTGCCTTCGCTGTCTCTAGAGCAAAGATCAAATGGCTGTCTGGAAAGAATTAACAACAAGAAACTCTGCGGAACGACCCATTCGAGAACCTATTGCTCAACAAATATGTAGAAGAAAATGGAGATGGATCGATTGGACACACGCTGAAGAGACCACTGGTTGACATCAGACGCCCGGCTGACACTCAGATGAAGAACAACAAGTTGAGCGTCCCTTCAAGGGTGTCATGGAGGAGATCTTGTGTGTGAAGGTCAATCATGAAGTCAGCTAACAAGGACTGGAGAGAGAGAACATGACCGAAATGGAGATGTACTGCTGAAGCTCCATGTTCCGCTAGGAACCTAAGGGAATAATAATAGCATTAGTATCATATATAAATCAATAATATAAATCAATAAACCCTATTTCAAATAGTATAGTATATAATATAAAGCAATCAATAGTAGAATCCTTTAAATACTTTGAGACTCTTAAAAACGACTGCATAACTTTAGATAAAAATTTTGTACATCTGTCAATTATACTCTTAATGGAATCAATTTCTGTAAAGGATTGAATTCTTTCAATCTTAATTTCAACTAGTTAAGTTAAATTTTATAAATCAAGTTTATTTAAAGAGCAATTAGTGGATGATAACAAAGGCGAACACAGTAGACACTTCTTCTCTGGTAAATAGATAAGAAACTTTTCATATAGTATTCACTACTACTGATCTCCCTATAGACTATCAAACTTTGAATCATAAACAAATGTACATAGTTTCAGAGCCAGCTGAAAAACAGGAATTCCTGTACAACTGTTTTTCATCCATGCGTAGAACTCAGGATCAACTCAGGCAGTCATATCAACCTTTTAGAACTGCAGTAGTTCTAACTGGAAGTTGTGATCAGCGGAGTCCAACGACGAGTTCGTTTAAGTGGAGAGTTACTTGCTGATGAAATTGGCTTATGGTTGTGCTATATATATATATATATATATATCGCTAAGTGGCAGAAGTTGGATCGGATCCCAGTGGTTAAATGGTCTACGTAGCTCGCCTTGTGACTGGAAGGTCCTAGGTTCGAACTTCAGTAGGTGGGTACTGCTGAAGAGTCCCAAACTAAGCGGAAAATGCTGTCCAGTACTCCTGACTAAATTATAGTGGTTCTCCAATCTAGTGTACAGTGTTGAAAAAACTATCCACATAATTAAATATATATGCTACTTACAGAATTTGTGCGTTGGTGGCATAGCGGTTAGGACGCTCGCCGAGCATGCACATGGTCCGGGGTTCGATCCCCGGCCACTGGACGCACTCCTTTACCTCGCTAAGCCAGAAATAATGCTGGTGAAGAGGAAAGGTTGGGCATGAGGCAGGCTAGCAACCCCATCCTGTAAAAATTAAACACTGCTACAGAAACTTCAAGCCACTATCTTGAAGCCCTATGTTCCACTGGGAAACATGAAGGAAAAAAAAACTTACAGAATTAAATTTGGTTTCATTTTCAAGTATTGGTTTTGTAGGGATTTTCTTTGATTGCATGGAGGATTTCATCGTGAGCTGACATCAGTTAGAGAACCATTGGAAAAACTACAGAGAGTACTGCCAGACAGCTGAGTCGTCAGACTAGTTTGGGACTCCTCAGCAATACGCACCCATCATTGGGATTCGAACCCAGGACCTTCTGATTACAAGGCTAGCCAGCTTATAGACCATTCACTAGCCACTGGGACTCGATCCAATGGCCAGCCTATGAATTGTAACTTCTGCCAGTTCACGACATAGCGCAACCATTTCACATTGTCTTCTTCTTCTTTTCTTTAGCTTTTCGTTAGTCAGTTAGTTAGTTAGTTTGCTGATCTCAGCGTATACGGATTTCTCTTCAGATTGATATATTCCTTTCCCAATGAACACATATATTCTGTAACGACGAAAGGCGACATTTTGTTGTTGCTGTTGTTGTCAGAACGCAGAAATCCGATCTTTTTTTCCTATTGTAGAGCTGACTAAAACTTCTTTGAGACACAAACAGTCAAAAAAATAAAGGCGATTATTTGCAGTAAAAAAATCTCTGTAATATTCAAGTTTTGGTTTGTAGCGATTTGATTGATTGTTTACAGGATTTCATCATGAGCTGACATTGGTTAGAGAACCAATGGAAAACCAACACTGGAGTAGTGGACAGCCAGCTGTTTCATCAGCCTAGTTTGGGACTCTTCATCAGTACGTACCCACCGCGGTTCGAACCCATGACCTTCCGGTTACAAGGCGAGCTCGTAGACATTGGCTAGTGGTTGCGCTATGTCGTGAATTGGCAGAAGTTAGGATTTAATGGGCCACTGGATCGGGTTCCAGTGGCTAATGAATGGTCCACGAGCTTGCCTTGTAACCGGAAGGTCGAGGGTTCGAACCCCGGTGGGTGCGTACTGATGAAGAGTCCTAAACTAGGCTGACGAAACAACTGTTCGGTACTCCACCTGGTGGTTATCCAACTGTTCTCTAACCAATGTTAGCTCATGATGAAATCTATGTGACTTTGCTTAACAATAATAACATCAAACACTAAAAAATTACCTAAACATTGGCCGTTAGGCAGCTTCTTCTTCTTTTTCCTTCACATTCCCCAGTGGAACATAGGGCTTCAGGGTAGTGGCTTGAAGTTTCTGTAGCAGTGTTTATTTTACAGGATGGGGTTGCTAGCCTGCCTCATGCCCAACCTTTCCTCTTCACCAGCATTATATCTGGCTTGGCGAGGTAAAGGAGTGCGTCCAGTGGCCGGGGATCGAACCCCGAACCATGTGCATGATCGGCAAGCATCCTAACCACCGACAGGTGATTCAGATGAAATTAGTTCTCAGATACAAAACAGGGTACTGTAGAACAAAGTTAATTCTCCAAAGTTCAACTATAAGAAGTACTTGAGAATCAAGAAGAAGAAGAATATTCCCAACATTGGGGCAAGGAACAAAATTCTCTCAGCAAGAATCCCACACCAAACAGTTCTCAAAGACAATCATCATCCAAGGTCAGATTGACTTTGATTCACTCAAACAAAGTCTCAGTCGTAATGCAACACATTGTCAATGTATCCATCCGCACAACTAAAAATGGGAGCAGAGATTAATCAAAAACAGGAGCATAGACAAATAATATTAACAATAAGGATTAAGTGAGCAGATAATATGTGCACACGTTAGGGCAATTACATATATATACAGCCTAGTAAAACAAAGAAGAAAGTAACTACAAAGTTAGTTGAAATATATCCAAGTAAGTATCCATCCAGTAATTGAATCATTCAGTGGGGCAGCGATGGGGGTGTTGGGGTGGGGTTAATTTTCCAAGCAACTATTCCGTTTTATATATCTTAAATCTTTTACTTTGCTGTACAATCGCATATATATATGCACTTATTTTGGTATGTGTGTGTACATTAGGTTTGTCCAATAAGAATAGAAATTAGTTAGGGTTATTACTGTCAAGACATTTCAAAAATGCGATGAGTAATCAAAATGTAAATAGGGGGTGGGTGGGTGAAGATTGGTAACGGGGTAGTGGTGATGTGTTGTCAACACATATAGTTGTCAATGTTAATCAACACATAAAAGAAGTTGAACAGGCCTAATGCAGTTACGTAATGCGATAAATAGTTTAAAGAAGTGAGTTGTGATTAGAATGCATGTAGAAATAAAGGAAAATATGCGATTATGTAAGACTTCCACAAAATTACAAATGTTATAAGGAGTTAGAAAAAAACAACAAGCACACTAACATGATGTCAGTAGAATTCAACACGGTTGTTATCAATGATAGTAGAAGTGGTTGGATCGGTCGGTCGGTCGGTTTTCGACATAGAACTTTGCACATATGTGCGGCAGTTCAAGTCGCCACACGCCCTCCATGTAGCACACAAAGCAAGAGAAGAAAGTAGAAGAAATGCATAATAAAGACAGTAAACGGAGGTGTGAGACAAAGGAATAGTAATAACGGAGAACAGAACAGTTTCATTGGAAATCATAAGTCACAAGGAGTGGATGCATCTGCGCTAGCCACTGAGAACGATTTTGAGCCATGTCACCAATTGTTTCCAACCATTGGTTTTTACCGTCCCGAGGACCCCAACCAGGAAGTCTACATCTCCCTACGTGGCTGGCTTAAACTAATGTTGTGGATTTGATTGATTGACGAAACCATGTTTTGGTTTGACCGCCGCTAGCTCTTTTCCAGCCTAACCCTATATCAGCTAACATTGCCCATTGTCGAGGAAGGCGATGACTAGGCATACGTAATACATGTCCTAACCATCTCAGTCGATGTGACTTCACAGCCTCGTCGTCGATTGATTTCCCCAATATTGCTCACCTTATTATACCACTTCACGCGGGAGATAGAACGCAAACACCTATGGTCGAACACAGATAATCTTTTCATGTCTTCTGCTCTCAATGGCTATGTCTTACTCGCAGCCATAAAGGAGGACGGAGCGGACTGATGAGCAGTACACACGCCCTTTGGTCAATAGCCGGATATCACGAAGTGGTTGGATGATTTTCTTTTGTGTATATGACTCGGCTTTCTCGAAGTGAATGACTAAGTCTTCAGCAATGCGCAAAGGATACGAAAGTGTATTGTCCTTTCGTAGGTTGTTCTTCACTTTGTAGATCACTTTGAAGGAGCATCTTTGAAAAGAACATTTTCCGCAGCTACTCTAAGAGTAGTGTCCTTCAGTCGCTCATTGATCTGTAGAAGCCTTAAGGACAAGAACCCGCATCTGATCACTTCTACACGCATATATAAGTTCACCTGTCCCTGTGGAGCCAGGTACATTGGTAGTTCGACACGTATCGTATCTAAAAAGTTTCAAGAACATTATCCCGCAAGGTTGTAAAATGGTAATGGTGGCTGTTTAAGAAGTACGATAAGCGAACATCTTGTCAACACTGGTCATTCCATCTCAAAAAATGCCTTCTTCAAAGTGATCTACAAAGTGAAGAACAACCTACCAAAGGACAATACACTTTCGTCTCCTCTGCGCATTACTGAAGAATTAGCCATTCACTTGAAGAAACCAGAGCCATATACACAAAAGTAAATGAAAATCCAACCACTTCTACTATCATTGGTAACACTTGTGTTGACTTCTGATGACTTGGTGTTTCTATGCTTGCTTTATTTAAACTCCTTATAAGATTTGTAATTTTGTAGAACTCTTACATAATTCCATATTTTCCTTTGTTTCTATGCGAATCCTAATCACAACTCACTCCTTTAAACTATTTATCTCATTACGTAACTGCATTAAGCCTGTTCAACTTCTTTTATGCGTTGACAATACATCACCACTGTCCTCTTATCAATCTTCACCCCCACCGGCCTAGTTACAGTTTGATTACTCATCGCATTTTTGAAATGTCTTGATAACAATAACCCTAAGTAATTTGTATTCTTATCGGACAAGCCTAATGTACACACACACATACATACAAAATAAGTATAAATGTAATTGCAACTGTACAGCTAAGTGAATGAATTCGTCGGCGGAAAGAGACTCTTCACTGACCACTACGTCCTTTATTTTCATTAATGCCTAGAATGGAAATTATTCATGAATATCTTAAATCAACTTCCTGTATTTTCTTCTGCTAATTCTTATTATTATTGTTTGTTTTCACGAGTTTGACCTAGGATTGATATCAGTTAGAGAACCATTGGAAACCAGCAAGGAGTACTGGACAGCCAGCTGTTTCATCATAGTCTGGGAATCATCGGCAGTACGCACCCACCACAGTGGACCTTCCGGTTACAAGGCAAGCTGGCTCGTATACCATTCAGCCACTGAGACGCGACCCGATTCAGTGGTCAGCCCATGAATTCTAACTCCTGCCAATTCGTGGTGCATTTAGCGCGACTGGCACCAACCAATGTCATCGGTGGGAAATCCATCCTCACACTAGACTGGATGGACCTCACTGATCACAACTTCTTACTAGAACTCCAGGAAACTCAGTCCTGGTTTTTAATAGTTTTCTAACTGATATCAATCCGCGGTCAAACTCATGAAGAAACAAATTTAATTCTTACAAATCAATTCTTGAATATTATTATTATTATTGTTTATATATTTTCTGACAGGATAATGATGTTGAAAATGATATCCCACTTGAAATAGTAGCAACATTGAATAATTTACACGAAGAGAAAACCACATGGAAGTTGTATGCATCAAGTTTAGTACGTAGTTTTGTTGAAAATTGTGAAGAATTTATTCGTAAAACTCCGTATAATGAACCCTACTTTGAAAGTGACGGGGAACGTCGATGGTATACTTATTCAATGCATTTACTTGAAAATCTCTTACACGTGGCCCCATATATGCTGGCTAAAAGTGATTTAGACTTATTAAAACGTACAGTAACAAAAACAACAACAAAAACAGCATTTCAACAAAAAAGAAATCCTTATCTCTCTGGGGGTGGTGGTCATGGTAGTAGTGTCAGTGAACCACAATTAATTACTACATCAGATTTCCCATTGTCTGCATCACAAATACAATTACAAAATCGGAATATGAATGTAGGACAGCTGACAACCTCTGAATTTGCACAATTATCAGCGTCATCAGTATCACTAGCACCACCGATGTTAGGACAATCATCGATGCAACAACAATCGATGCTTGGACAAGAACAACAATTATTCACTCAGATGTCTTATCCATCAGGAATGTCCACACAGAAGAATATGTCTGAACGGGCGGCAAGAGCTGCATCCAAGTCGATTCCAGATTTATATCGTAAGAAAAAACAAAGATAAGCGCATGAACAAGATATAAGATAAGAACAAGTTGAAATGTGCAACATGCGAAAATACCTAAATTCATAGAATAAATACAAATGCACATCATTGTACATAAAATTATCTATCTTTAAAGTTCCAAGACAACAGAAACTGTATATAACTAAGGTTATATATATACACATATACATACATATCATACCTAGCTGAGTGAATTTCACCATATATCCACTTTATCTGCCTTTTTTTCCGTATTCCTGACATAAAGTAAAGTGAACAAGTGCCTTTTTATTATACTTAAGAGATAACAATTCATTTATTTATCTTGTGTACGTACATATTTGTTTCTGAGTTTTTTTAATACTTTTCTAAGACTTAAGAATTGTTTTTTCTTTCTTTATCTTTCGCAAAGAATAAAACAGTATGGATAGCCTGTGATGTCTTATCTTTTTCCTTTTATAAATGTGCGCGAATTTTAGTTTTATGTTCTCATGCTACTTATATTGTGATTCAGTAGTAGGGTGCGCTTACGTGAATTCCCTCCTGCTCAGTCACTGGAGATGAACACGATGCTATTTGTATGAACCATTTCCACGATATTTGGGTGCTAATTGAAAAGTATCTATGTGTGAAAATTAATTGGTTGATGATGACCAGCAGTGGAACCCAGGATAACGCACATTTTGTCCTATTTGGGACTCGTCAGCTAGGAGATGTACCTGCATTGTCCAGTGAGAGTGATGGTGTTCCCAACGAGGCTCGAACGCAGAGATCATTATCTCAAATGCCAAATCGTTATCCACTAGACCACCTAGGCCACGAGACCCATTGCACAAGTGGTGGCTCCTGCGGCCTGAGTGGTCTAGTGGATAACGGTTTGGCGTTTGAGACTATTGGCATTGGGCTCGAGCCTCGGTGGGAACATCATCACTCTCACTGGGGAATGTAGGTACATCCAGTTGACGAGTCCCAAATAGGAGGGAATGTGCATTCTGGCAGGCTTCCACTGCTAGTCACCATCCACCAATTGACTTCAAGTTACATGACTGGACATCGTCAAAGCATCTTCACAAGGAGCCGATTTGTGGACCTGAGATCGAGCACTTCGGTCCAATTAATCGACGGGAAAATCTAAGCCGAATTAAATATGTGAAAATTATATCTGTATAAATATCAGTGAAGTTCATTAAGTAATTCCAACGTTTCGTTCGGCGAAAAATTCCAAACATTATCAGGGAAATAATCGAGATTAAAATACTTAAGGGTAAGTACATAAAAGGACACACTTTGTCTTTAAATTCCTTGTTCAATCACGTGATTCATGAAATAGATATCAAATAAATAAATAAACAAAACTGCATGAACTGTGATCAAGATTTAACCGCAGACTTACAATTATTAGTCCAATTTTGTTAAACACTGTATATTTTTGTTTCAATGTTCATGCTCGACTTAAGTTTTTGTGGTCATGGATAACTGACTATGAAATATAAACATATGCGATATACAATAGTGTGTGTGTGTGCATGGGAGAACAATTTTACATCATTTGTTAGCCTTTCCATAAGAACATACATATATAATCAGGAAAACTAAAACAAGCATAGGAAATTAGTGATACATGTCCATATTATTCATTCATCAGGACTTGCCATACATCAGCTAATATCACACCTGTCCAGGCTTTTGGGATTCTCCCATATATATATATATATATATATATATATATATATATATATATATAAGGCCTCCGCGGTCAGTCCTTCTATATACGAACCAAAACCTTTCCTTAAAACCTTGGTCCTATCAAAGTTGATGTTTTGTCCTGTTTCTATCAAGTGCAGTGCAATCGTTGATTTTTACGAGTTGATCACGGAATGATATCAGTTAGAGAACTATTGAAAACAAGCAAGGAGTACTAGACAGCTGTTTCATCCTAATTTTCTGGGAATTGTCGGCAGTACGCACCCACCATAGTGGGGTTCGAACCCAGAACCTTCCAGTTACAAGACAAGGTATGAAGCATATAACACAGTGTGGTCTGAATAATTTCGGTTTCCAAAGGAAACTGTGCGGTGAAATTCCACCTCCTCAAACTGTGCAAATTGCGAATTCGGTGTGTTTGATGCGACTTGGTGGATCAATTTGTGGTGGTTTGATACAGACAATGTGTTCCAACGGAATGTTATTCTCAAATATTCCCACAGTTCAGAATACAATATCTGTATTCGAACATTATATTTCTTGTCTTTTGATGTAAACCATAATCATACGCTCAGTGATTGGTTAACGGATATAAACTGTAGATATATAAACAGAGGTTTGATTAATGAAAAATATACCTTAGCTTCCGTAAATATTGACAAATCCAATGTCTAGACTATTTTATTCATCTTAAAAAGATATTTAACGCAAAGAGAATCTAGTACAACACTTACTGTTGAGTAACTAAGCAATAATTTGTAACGATCTCATTTCAATAAATCAATTTACCTGCGAAAATCCACTAACACCTATTGTCATTATTATTTCCTTTGGTTCCAAGTGGGATATAGGAAGGAGGTCTTCAACAGCACATCTCTATTACACCCTGTTCTCTCCAGTCCTCATTAGCTAGCCCCACGATTGACCATAAACTTACATCTCCTCCATGTCACCTTCGAAGTAACGCCTTACTCGTCGTCTCTCACTCTGGTGATGTCCTAGCGCTAGATGTCACCCAACGGTCTTCTTAGTGTGTGCCTTGTCCACCTCCATTTTCTTCGGTATATTTGTTGGGCAATAGGTTCTTTCCCAGAGTTTCTTATTGCTAATTCTGATCTTCAGTTTGGAGCCGGCGAAGGGGACCAACCACGCAGGTGGTCCGGGGTTCGATCCCCGGCCGACACACCCCTTTACCTCGATAAGCCAGTAATAAAACTAGTAAAGAGGGAAGAAGGTTGGGTATGAGGCTAGCAACCCCATCTTGTAAAACTAAATAAACACCACTGCTACCGAAACTTCAAGCCTCTAGCTTGAAGCCCTATAATCCATTGGGGAACGTAAAGGAATAGAGAAAAAAGAAGGGGGCAGTTGTTGATAAAAGTCTGTAGCAGACTGTTAGAAATGCTTCTGGAGATGAGCATGCGAAGATTCTGACCTATATATAGAAGAGGTGACTATCTTAACATTGGTGTTGAAAATCTGAATTTCATTCTTTGTGCTGAATTCAGCAGATTTCCATACTGAATTCAGAGCGATGTAGGTCTGTCTGTTTCGCCTTTCCGATTCTGACCATCTTTGACATTCTCATCCTCGTCACCACATATAGCGATTGTTGCTTGTCATTGTAGGATGGTTGTTCGATTACATTCATCACTTCTGTCTTCTCTATGTTCATCTGAAGTCCTACCTCTTTTGTCAACTTGATAGTTCTCAGCTGTAAGTCTTTGAGATTACGTGACATTAGATATAAATAGTTTACGAAGCCCAGATATCCGACTATCGACCAAAGGGCGTGTGTACTGCTCAACAGTCCGCTCCGTCCTCCTTTATGGCTGTGAGACCTGGCCATTGAGAGCAGAAGACATGAAAAGATTGTCTGTGTTCGACCATAGGTGTTTGCGTTCTATCTCCCGTGTGAAGTGGTATAATAAGGTGAGCAATATTGGGGTTAGGCGTCGAGTGCTAGGTAAGGAGGGGAAATCAATAGATGAGACTGTGAAATTACATGGACTGAGATGGTTAGGACATGTGTCACGTATGCCTAGTCATCGCCTTCCTGGACTGGCAATGTTAGCTGATATAGGGCCAGGCTGGAAAAGAGCTAGCGGCGGTCAAATGAAAACATGGCTTTATCAGTCAATGAAATCCACAACAGTTAGTCTAAGCCACGTAGGAAGGTGTAGACTGGCCTCCTGGTTGGGGTCCTCGGGACGGTAAAATCCAATGGCTGGAAACAATTGGTGACATGGCTCAAAATCGTTCTCAGTGGCTAGCGCAGATGCATCCACTCCCTGTGACTTATAATTTCCAATGAAACTGTTCTGTTCTCCGTTATTACTATTCCTTTGTCTCACACCTCCGTTTACTATCTATATTATGCATTTCTTCTACTTTCTTCTCTTGCTTTGTGTGCTACATGGAGGGCGTGTGGCGACTTGAACTGCCGCACATATGTGCAAAGTTCTATGTCGAAAACCGACCGACCGACCGAGAGTCTTCATATCGCTCCAACGTATTCCTGACTTCTCGCTCATAATGCACAGTCTGACTCATAATCTAGCCCACCACAATTAGGAATATCATCGGCGATCGCAGGCAGCCTTGTCGTACTCCTGTATTCACTTCTAAGGCTGTGCTGAGATTTTTGTTGTAGATCACTTAACATTTGGCATTGTCATATATAGTCAGCTGTTGAATGAGGCAGATTAAGACACTGTGCCACTCCACAGTGTTGAAGTAGGTTTCAAACTACTTCGCTGTTAACGCTATCGAACTAACTTCGCCTATTGTTTCCTAAATGTTACGATATTAGTTTTCCTAATGGGAGGTTAATTAATAAACTAGGCACTCGTCTTGTTAAAACAATCGCTTCAGTAAATTACCAAAATTCATATTTGTCCAAACCATCACACATTATGTGATGTTTGGATATCTCTAGTAAATTTCGATAAAATAAACTTTTGTGGAGTGGTGTGATACAGACAATGTGTGCCAAAGGAATGTTATTCTCACATGTTCCCACAGTTCAATGCGGCATTGGTAAGAGAATGCAATAGCTCTATTTGAACACTCTATTTCTTGTTTTTTGATGTAAACCGAAATGGTACGCTCAGTGATTGGTTAACGAATATAAACTGTATAGATATAGATATAAACAACGGTTTGATCACTTGAAAATATACCTTGGCTTCCGTGTCTTGCCTTCTGTTGCTACACTATTACTAGTTACGTGCGTTGGTGGTTCCACTGGCCGACTATGCAGGTGGCCCGGGGTTCGACCCTCGGCCAGCGCGCACCTTTACCTACCTTAAGGCGGTTATAATACCGACAAAGAGGGGAGGGTGGGCACGAGGATAGCAACCCCACCCCGCAAAAACACTAGAACTACTACTGAAACTTCGGAGCTGAGGCTTGAAGCGCAATGTTCCACTGGGAAAGCAAAGGAATAATAAAAAGAGCTATTACTAATATCACACTTTCTTACTTTAAGGGTAGGGACACATCATGCTGGTCAGATCACACACACACACATACACACGCCAGTTAGTTAGAAAAGATTAACACCAGTCTTGAACTTCTTATCAGTGTAAACTTGAGCTATTCTTATTAAATTATTCGTCCCTTGGATTCCGAGTGCAGCGTAAGGCTTCAGGAGCACATCGCTATTGTACTCGGTTCTTTGTCGTCAATTTCACCTGGCTTCGTAATTGCCAACAAGCTTTGATTGCCACTTCATAAAATCTCCTCCTCCATGTGACTCTCGGACCTACACTTAACCCCATGCATTTCCCATTTAGGTGTCTGGCGTATAATGTCACTTGAAGGTCTCCACAGTGTGTAAATCCAACTTGTCGCCATTCCCTTCTCTATATATACATATGTTAGGGGTTCTTGGCTGGTCTTTCATTAAAATCAGAAAACCCTTCAGATGTCTTCAGTTAGTGTGTCGGACAACTAAGTACAATTTGAAGAGTCAACTGGTCTTTGAATGTTAATCGCAGTGTATTTCCAAACTGTCAGTAAACTCTACTCTACTATGAATTTGTATCTGACTGACTCACATGATCGATTTTTATGAAACAATTTCCTGGGACAAAGGGCAATCAAGCAATTCAGCACATTATATGTAACTGCATAGTCCCTCCTTAATGACGAATTCTTAAGAATGTACTCCTCAAAGTTCTCATCAGACTTGGTAACGACTGATGAGGTTGGATATACAGACACTTATTCCTAACAGCGATATGCTGTGGCGTGGAAGAAGTTAGTAAAAACTATGATGAACATAGTATTGTAACGACAGAAGACAACAGATCGTTTATTGAGAAAATCAAGAGGTTATTATAGATTTTTATATGCATTATTATCATCCTTATTGTTAGCGGGAAGCAACCTCTTCTGATTGGTTGTTTCCTTGCTGAAGGTTATTTATTCTGTTGTCTCTTTGTGGCCATTTACGAGAAAGTTAAGCCATATACCTGCGAATCGTATTTGCACATGTTAAGTGTGCTGTAATTGGTTGACTGTTTTTGATCATAGATGTCTACGATCTCTTCCTCACGTTAGGTGGTATAATAAGGTAAGTAATGTTGACGTTAGGCGTAGAGTGTTGGGCAAAGAAGGAGAATCAATCGAAGAGGCTATAAAGTTGCATAGATTGAGATGGCTAGGTCACTTGCTGCGCATGCCTAACCATCGCCTCCCCTGACGGACATTACTAGCTGATATAGGTGCAGGTTGGAAAAGAGCTAGCTAGTGGTGGCCAAACAAAAACATGGCATCAACCCACGAAAGCCTTGACAGTTGAACTGAGTCAGGTAGGGAGATGCAGACTTCCGGGTCGGGGCTCTCGGGACCCTAAGAATCAATGGCTGGAGACACTAGGTGACATGGCTCAAAATCGTTGTCAATGGCTTACGCAGATGTATTCAGTCTCTGTAATCTTTTATATTCCTTTCTACCATTACTCATTCTGTTTCACTCTTATACTTGTCAAAACTCTATTGATTCTCTTCACTCATTTTCTTGTCTACCTTTGTGTGCTATTTGGAACGTGACAACTCGAACTGCTGCACTTCGGTGCCAAGTTCTATATTGAATCCAGCTGTGATTGGTTGGTGAGTTTCTCAAGGTTAAGTAAATTTTGTTGCTGTTTTTTCTCATGACCCCGATTCAGGACGTAAACATTGACGTATATTGTCATCTACAATTTTGGCTTGCAGACAGCTCTCACCACAGTATCACAAAGCAACGATTAAATGATATATTTATTTTTTTAATTTTATTTTTGATTACAGCTTGATGCCACACCGTATTTTCAGTACAAGTATGGCATTTTCAGCATGGATATCGATAGCCCAAATTTCGCAGGCCAACCATAGATATCGGATATGCGTCGGCAGGGGATCGAACCCCGGACCATGTGCATGGTCGGCGAGAGTCCTAACCACCTGACCCGGGAGATCTCAGATATAATCATTTCCTTAGGAAAAATGTATGCACATCACTGAGTAATTCAGATAGTGACGGCAACAAGTGCATTCGGTGCTGCTTAACTTCAATGGTTCTCCAACTCCGGTCGGTCGGTCGGTTTTCCACATAGAACTTTGCACATATGTGTGGCGGTTCAAGTCGCCACACGCCCTCCATGTAGCACACAAAGCAAGAGAAGAAACTAGGAGAAATGCATAATATAGGCAGTAAACAGAGGTGTGAGACAGGAATCGTAATAACGAAGAACAGAACAGTTTAATTGGAAATCATAAGTCACAAGGAATGGATGTATCTGTGCCACTCAGAACGATTTTGAGCCATATCACCGATTGTATCCAATCATTGGTTTTTACCGTCCCCAGGACACCAACCAGGAAGTCTACATCTTCCTACGTGGCTGGCTTAAACTAACTGTTGTGGATTTCATTGACTGATAAAGCCATGTTTTCGTTTGACCGCCGCTAGCTCTTTTCCAGCCTGACCTTATGTCGGCTAACATTGCCCGTCCAGGAAGGCGATCGATTGCCAGGCATGCATGGGTAACACATGTCCTAATCATCTCAGTCGATGTAATTTCACAGCCTCGACGTCGATTGATTTCCCCTCCTTACCTAGCACTCGACCGATGCCTAACCTCAATATTGCTCACCTTATTATACCACTTCACACGGGAGATAGAACACAGACACCTATGATCAAAGACAGCTAGCCTGTTTTCCATGTCTTCCACTCTCAATGGCCAGATCTCACTCGCAGCCATAAAGGAAGACGGAGCGGACTGATGAGCAGTACACCCGCTCTTTGGTCAATAGCCAATCGGATATCACGTCTACGCCAGAGACCGCGTAAACTGGTATATGCGAAACTAGCCCTCTGTATTCGTGCTGAGATTTCGTCAGAGATCAACCCGTTTGGGCTGATGGTACTTCCCAAGTAAGTGAATTGGTCAACGTGCTCTACCACTTCACTTCCTATTTCTAATCTACGGGTTGGTGAAGTCCAATCTTGCAGCATCCTCTTACATTTTACAGGGGTGAATCACATGCCAAACATACGAAGATTGTTGCTCAAGGTGTTCAGTAGACTCTGCATTTTGTCAGCGTCCTCGCCTAGAAGGACTATATCGTCCACATATTCTAAGTCGACGAGATTATTCCCTGGTAGCAAGTCAATCCCTGAGTCGCTGAAGTGTGTTAGGGTTAAGTCCATTAGTGCATCTATGATGAAGTTGAATAGGAATGGGGATAATGGGCATCCTTGACGGACACCACTTCAGATGACAACTCGCCATAAGCCCTCACCTGGCAGCATGAGTACGAGTAGAGTACCCTAATCAGTGCAATGTATTTACTCGGCATTCCCTTTACAGCCAAGCATCGCCAGAGAACCTCTCGGTCGACAGAATCGAATTCCGCCTTTAGGTCTCCAACTACTATCTTTTGGAGACGAAATCTACCTCCTTACTTAATCGTAATCCCCAGAAAACAACTTGGTGAACTCCACTAGTCATAACTTCTCACCAACAGGTCCATCAAGTTGGCTGTTAAGATAAAAATACTGACATGGCGGGGTAGCACCACAGTATCCAAAAATTAGCAGAATTTAGAATTCATGGCACATTGGATTCCGTCCCAGTAGCTGAATGACGATCAGCAAACCTGCCTTGTAACCTGAAGGTCCTGAATTTGATTCCTGGTCAGATCAGTCATGAATGCTTGCCGCTGAAGAGCCTCGAAAGCATATGACAAACCAGTACTTACGATCCAGTAATAATTAAATTAGGCATCAGTCGAGTGTTAGGTGAGGAAGGAAAATAAATTCGACGGGATTGTGAAACTAAGTCGATGCCTGGCCATCACTTTTCCCACGACAAGTAAGTAATCTTACCTGACATAGGATAGATCAGGTTGCAAAAGAGCTAGTGGTCGCCAAACCAAAACATGACTTCATCAGTCAACGAAATCTTTATTAGTTAATTTGAGCCAGCCAGCCAACTAACCAACCAAGTAGAGAGGTGTAGACTATTGATATAAGTATAAAACTTGGGCACTGTGCTGGTAGAGCATAACTCCATTATGGATAAGATTTTATTTTGATAAATCACACAGTGTTGTACAGTAATATTAACTGATGGCCACGTTTCGAGCACAAACTATTGCCACTCATAATCATATCAAGGCATTACTCACACAACTTTTTTCTTTCATTTATAAACATGTGTGGAATCGATTAGATATTTGAAAAAAAAATCAATCAGAAATAATAATATGAGTGTTATTCATCAATTACAATTAGATGGGAAATAAGACGAGTGTTTTTATAGTCATAATAAGTAACTTCTTAGAATGTTGTGATGTACGTGAATTGAAATAGAATAAATAAATATAAGAGAATATAAGTCATCCACTGTTATACCATATATGGAGGGGACATCTGAAACCCTACGTAGGATTCTTAATAAAGCAGAAATTAGGATGGCATTCAAACCTAAAAACTCACTCAGGGTCTGGCTCTGTAGGTTAAAGGACACTGCTGACCCAATTAGACAAAATAGTATAATTTACAAAATACCCTGCAATGACTGTGAGTTAAGTCAAGTACATAGGTGAAACTAGTAGGTCGGGGACAGTCAGATTATTAGAACATAAGAATTTAGCTAAGGGAAGAATGTTTGACCCTGAAAAGATGAGTAATTTACAAAAAAGTTCAGCAATTGCACTTCACGCATTAACAAACAACCACACAATAGGGTGGGACAGAGTCAAAATTCTAATAAGTAATATAAGTAGGTGGAGAGCGAGGGGGGTTGATTACTGAATCCTGGTTCATTGAGTCTACATCCAACACATGTAACAGAAATGAGTCGATGCAAATACCAGAGATATGAAAGATATTATTACCAACAGTCAGTCAAATCAGAGGAGGATAATAAATAATCTCAAAATTCTATTTCAATTCAAGTACATCACAACATTCTAACAAGTTACTTATTATGACTATAAAAACATTCATCTTTTTTCCCATCTGACTGTAATTGATCAATAACACTCATATTATTATTTCTGATTGATTTTATTCAAATATTTAATCAATTCCACACATGTTTATAAATGAAAGAAAAAAGTTGTGTCAGTAACTTGATTTGATTATGAGTGGCAATAGTTTGTGCTCGAAACGTGGTCATCAGTTAATATTACTGTACAACAACACTGTGTCATTTATCAAATAAAATCTTATCCATAATGGAGGTGCAGACTACCTGACTGGTTGGGGTCCTCGGGATTCGAAGAACCAGTAGGTGGAGAAAATTTGTTGTGGTAAGGCTCGAAATCATTCTCTGTGATGGCTGGCGCATATACATTCACCCTTCGTGATTTATCATAACCAATTAAACTCTATTGTTCTTCCGTATTACTATTCTTTCTCCCTGAACTTCTGTTGATTACTTCTCTCTCTCTCTGCTATTGCTCTGTGTGCTACATGGAGTATGGCAACTAGAACTGCTCGACATCTGTGCGAAGTAGTTCTACGCTGAAACCAGTCATTCAGTATCCAGTAATTCCTGATGGTTTCCAAAGCTGCTCTAGCTGAAGTCATTTCGTGATCAAACACACGTGGAATCAGGATTTCATCATGAGCTGACATTGGTTAGAGAACCATTGGAAAACCTGCCAGAGAGTACTGGACAGCTGTTTCGTCAACCTAGTTCGAGACTCTTCATCAGTACGCACCCACCGACATCATTCAAACCCAGGACCTTCTGATTACAAGGCGAGTTCGTAGACCAATCATTAGCCACTGGGACCCGATCCAATGGCCAGTCCATGAATTCTAACTTCTGCCAATTTACGATATAGCGCGACCACTAGCCAATGTCTTCCGCTAATATTTGTCCTCACACCCGACCTGCTGTACCCTACTGGTCACGACTTCTCACTAGAACCTCAGGTAACTACCTACCTATCCCTGCAAAAGAAACCAACTACTTGAAGACTGACATCATTGTAAAATAAGGCTGAATGATTTTTTATTGTACAATTAATTATTTACTATGTACAAAGTAACAGTAATAACTTTCTGTCCTCTCCTTCTTATTTATTCATTTATTTAGTGTGTTCATGTGTGTTAGATAATTTAAACCAATACTTTGATTAACACGTCGTCTTTCTTGTCTAGCTATTGATCGCCAATCTTGTCTTTCTTTCCAAAATTTAGCCCATGCAATTGTAGAATTTTGATCACGTTGACCATTTTCAAGTGAAATACTCTTCTCCAATTCATCATCGTCATCCCCGTCACCGAAATCTTCAGATACCTGAAACAACAACAACAACAAATAGTAAAAGAATAAAGTGGGGAATGACTGATTAACTGACTGGTTTCAACAGAGACCTTTTGTGTAGAAGTGCAGCAGTTCCACAGAGGAAGATAAAAGAGGAAACAAAGAGGGCGACTCTTAACTATAACAGCCCAAAATGAAACTACCCCTAATAAAGACCTTGACAAATGCCTATCGACTAATCAGACACGTCCGAAGAGCAGAAATGCGCAATTTGAAGAAGACGATTGTTATAAAAGTAGTCATGCGACATTAAAAGGTAGTTACATAGAATAACCTCCTTGTATATGTTCCAAGAAAGGCTTCCAGTTTCTCACAGGAGTCCTCGTAGTTAAGTTAAACGAATTTCTGTGTGTAAAATCCGACGAGATAACTAGAAATCATCGCGTTATGAATATAGCCCAGGGATGACAGCTGCCTACACGTTTTCTCCCTTCCAATGAGCCCGTGGTCTAAGCGGTACTTAAATAACAGATTTAGATGAAATTTGTTACATAATTTGTGTACAGCACCCATAATTTCACCTACGTACTACGGAATCATCTGATTGGCCGTTCAAGGTCACTAATTCGTTCACTAGGTAGTTCCTTTTTGGGGTGCTGTAGTTTAGAGTCACCACCAAAAAGAGATTCGTCAGAACGATGGATGATAAGCAGAAATGTGAAGGAGGCAATCGGCAGGAAGCCTTGCTTGACCTAGGGGTTTCGTGCTAGTTGGTATTCGCCTCCAACTATCTAATATCAACAAATCAATGTGCACCTTGATAGCGAGCTACCTAGTGGCATGGTGGCGACATTGTAAACCTGACTGACTGATAGAATTCAGTCTGCTCTAAAGAAACGACTAGACACACACATTACACTAATTACTGAGTAGTGTCCAATCAAAGAAAAGAATATTAACATGGGAGAACAAAAGGGTCTTTTCACAAATGGCAAATCATAAAGAGTGAATGCATCTTCGTCATCGAGGACAATTTCGAGTCGTATCATCATCAATTGTCTCCAGTCATTAGATCATAGAATCCCAACGACCCCAGCCAGACAGCAGTCTACACCTCCCTACATGGCTGGCATAGATTAATTATCAAAGATTTCATAGACTGATTCCAAGTCTTGGTTTGACCACCACTAGCTAACTCTTTTCCGACCTGATCAATCTTATATCAGCTAACATTGACCGTCGAGTAAGGCGATGATTCGGAATGCGTAACACATATATCCTAGCCATCTCAATCGATGTAGCTACATGCAATTAGGGTTCACACAAACAAACTGGCTTATAAGGCACAAAGGTATTATTGTGAATAAGTTGCATTAAATCAGAGCTCAACATATACAGTAAACGCAATACAAGACTTATATCAATTACGAGAAATACTCTCCCCAATAACCCACCCTCCCTTACCCAAGAAAAGAAATTTATAAAAAACGAAATTACAAAAACACAGACAGGATGTTGCTGTATGAGTAAAATGACATACTTTTCGAGTTCGATCACGGAAGGATACTCAGTCATAGAACCAGTGAAAACTAACAGGGGGTAAATCTGGACAGTTGTTTTTTCCTAGTTTGGAACTCTTCACCAGTGCACACCCATAATCCTATTGGGAATCGAACACATGACCTTCATTCAGGTCACAAGATGGACTCGATGCCCGGTGGAGTGCTTGGTGTGTACTGTCGAAGAGTAGTCCCAAACTGGGACGAAATAGCTATCCATTACTCCCCACCTGCTTGCTGGTTTTCAATGCTTCTCTAACTGTTATCAATCCGTGCCCAGACTTGAACCAACCAATTCTCTACAAAAACTATATTATTATTCCCTTGGGTTCCGGCTTCAACAACCACATCTCCACTTTGTTCTATCCTCTGCTATCCTATTCAGCTGGCTAACTTTTGAAAGACCTTGACTTTGGCTATGATGCTTTCATTTCGCCGACTACAGAAATATATTCTAATCACACAATCACAATTTTAAAGCACTTCTCTCCCAATGGTAAGAAACATTTTTTCTCGAACAAAAATATTGATTATCAACAATGACGAAATAACAAGAAAATAAAAAAACTTACCAAATTTCTTGCTTCTGATGGATGTGATTTCTTTCGTAGAGCTTTTAATCTTGAATTAATTGTTTTTAAGAGTTTGTCACGTTCTAAACCATAGACATTATTAGGTTTCGCTGAAGTTGAAAGATTACATGAATCAGTCGGCGATTGTATGCCTTTCTGGTGATTGGACGATACGTCTACCTATATCAAACAGAATAGAAAGAGAAATAATAATGAAACTCCTCTCTAAGTAACAAGTATTAAATAAATACCAACTGCAGGATTTGTCAACGATTATTATTCCAGGATTTCATCATGAGCTGACATTGGTTAGAGAACCATAGGAGTACTGGACAGCTGTTTCGTCCTGGTTTGGGACTCTTCAGCAGGACGCACCCACCGGGGTTCGAACCCAGAGGGCGATCCAGTGGCCCATGAATTCTAACTTCTGCAGCAGGTTGGGTGTGAGGACAAATACTTGCCAAAGACATCGTCTAGCGGTCGCGCTATGTCGTGAATTGGCAGAAGTTAGAATTCATGGACTGGCCATTGGATCAGGCCCCATGGGCTTAATGGTCTACGAGCCCGCCTTGTAACCAGAAGGTCCTGGGTTCGGACCCCGGTGGGTGCGTGCTTATGAAGAGTCCCGAACTGGGCTGACGAAACAGCTGTCCAGTACTCCCTGGCGGGTTTTCCAATGGTTCTCTAACCAATGTCAGCTCATGATGAAATCCTGTAACCAATCAATCAAATCCCTACAAACCAGCACTTGAATATTATTATTCCGCTGGATTCTGAATTACTGACCGATATAGGAGAACTGACTGACTTAAGATTGGCGTTGAAAATCCAAATTTTATTTTTCATGCTGATTGTAACAGGTTTCCACACTGACTTTAGATGAGTGAAGGTTTGCCTCACCTCTCTGACCCTAGTTTTGACATTCTCATCTGTTCTACCACCTGTAGTTGAAACGATGCTGCCTAGATAGGTGAAGGGAGTGACCACTTTCAAATTTTCTCCGTTGACAGTGATTATCTCTTGTTGTGGCTGGTTGGTTCTTCTCATCACCTCCGTCCTCTCTATGTACACTTGGAGTCCTGTCTTCTCTCTAATGACCAGTGTCTTCTGACAACTTGTCAGTTTTCGCCCGTAGCTCTTCGAGTCTGTGTGATATGAGACATAGATAGCCTGAGAAGTCCAGATCATTTAGAGTCTTCTTATTGGTACAAAGTATTCGTGTTTTCTCGCTCCTGATACACAGTCTTTCGCGTAATCCAGTTCACGAACATTAGGAATAGCATTGGTATTCTTTCTACTCCTGTCTTCACTTCACACGCATCGCTGAGTTTTCCATTATGGATTACTTGACACATGGCATTGTCATACAGCCGACTGTTGAATAAAGTTGATAAAGATTTGGGCACTGCAAGTCATAGTGTTGAAGTAGTTTCCAAATTACTTCATACTCAACGCTGTTGAAGGCCTTTTGAAAGTCAGTGAAGTTGAGGTAGAGGTTTTACTGCCATTCTATGCTCCGTTCAATGATGATGCATAGAGTTGCGATTTGATCAGCACATGATTTGCCTTTTCTGAATCCAGCTTGTTCCGGTGGGCGGAGTTCTGCATCTAGCGGGCCTCACACTCAACCTTACCTCTTTCCCGGGGTTACAACTGGCTAAGAGAGGCATTTCCTATCACTGTGAAGCACAATTCATCAAGCGTTGCATCGTTAACCTACCAATAGGGAACACGAAATGGGTGTAAACCGTCGTGAGACAAGTTAGTTTTACCCTATTAGTGACTATATTAATCAGTGTAGTACAATCCAGCCGTTTAGTATAACAGGGACCGCGGGTTCAGACAATTAGTATATGTGCTCGGTCGAAGGGTCAATTGTGCGAAGCCATCAGCTGAGGGATTAAGACTGAACGCCTCTAAGTCTGAATTCCATCTATATTTGCAATAGAATATTCTGTATCCTTCCGGTGTCTGGACTCGACTGTGTGCCCAGCTAGGCCCACTAGGTCTGGTGTTACCCTGGACCCCTGAATCACCGACGACACACCAAGAGTAACTATATATACATATACATATATATATATATATATATATATCGATCAAATCGCAACACTACGGATCATAATTGAACACAGCTTGGAATGGCAGTCACCTCTCTCTGTCTCAACTTCATTGACTTTGGAAAGGCTTTCGACAGCGTCGATCAAGAGGTGATTTGGGAACTACTTCGCTACTACGAAGAACCGCCAGCGATTACACATCTTATTCAACAGGTGTACGACAATGCTGCATGCCAAGTAATCCACAACGGAAAACTCACTGAATCCTTCGAAGTGAAGACGGGAGTAAGACAAGGCTGGCTGGCTGGCTGCCTACCATCTCCAATGATTTTCCTGATTGCAGTAAATTGGATAATACGACAGACAGCGGGCAGCGGGGAAAAAGGCATAAAATGGATCCACATAAAAAACTTGCAGGATCTGGACTTCGCCGATGACATATGTCTGATTTCCCACAAACTGGAAGATATGCAAGTGAAAAGCAACGAGTTAGCAGAAGAAGCATCCAGAGAAGTTAGGACTTTAGGTGAACATAGAGAAAACAGAGGTGATGAAGATGCCCGGCTAATAGCAAGAGCAACAACAACAGACAACAATCAGCCAGCATAAATGGGAGAAATCTGAAAGAAGTAACCTCCTTCACCTACCTATCTACCTACCTACGTGGGAAGCATCGTTTTAAATACAGGCATACGGAACTGACGAGAATATCAAAGCGAGGATCGTGAAAGCAAGGCAAGCTGTCACTACTCTCAAGTCTGTGTGAAGGCCAACAGCACTCCACGGCATGAAAAATAAGATCCGGATTTTCAAATCGAGAGTTAAGTCATTGCTACTTTATGGATAAGAGACTTGGCGCGTCATGAAGAGCACTACAGACCATCAACAGATGGTTTTTGCTTAATACTACTCAAGACCAGATGGCCAGAAAAGATCAACAACAGGCAGGGATCTCTGGGAGCAAACCAACCCAGCAGGAAGCAATTGTGCAACAAATATGCAGGAAGAAATGGTGGTAGATTGCTCATATTCTGAGAAAACAAAGCATCTTCAAGTGACATCACACGCCAGATCATCGTTCGAGCGGAAGCCGAATGGGAAGCGGCGAGCTGATCGTCAGTGCGAGGGTGACATGGAGGAGGAGGTCATGTGAAGAGATGAAAGCATATGGGCAGACGTGGAGCCAAATGAAAACGTTGGCAGAGAACCAAAAGCAATGGAGACGTGCGGATGAAGCCCTACGTTCCTCTAGGAACTAAATGAAACAATAATAATCATTCGCTTAATTACAACACGTACACCGAATGTTCACAGCACACATTATAGGCAAATATATTATCCACTTGCTTACCTTATAAGTCTGTTGAGTAACACAAAACTGGAAAATAGGAATTTTCATTTTAGGATAATTTTTGTGTAGATATGATCTAAACGAAATCGCAGTAATTAATAAGCATTCCTTCTTTAATAATATACATATACATACCTTAATTCACTATCTCCACTGTTCACATACTGTTGAATACGAAAAGCCAATGTTGCAGACGTTTGCTTTGTTGATGTTGTCGTGAAATTATTACACACTGGTAATACACAATTGACATCAATTCTTGCATATTTATCTCCAGGGATAAGCTAAATGAATAAATAGGTCAAAAATAAAGTTAAAATGCTCTACTTATGCTTGTGATGACAGAAGCAGAAATACAATTCCAACAATTCCACATACACACACCCTATAAGTGACCTGGCACAGCTGAGGGTTGGTTGCCTCCGGTTTTCCTCTTCAAATGTTCTCGTCATGGGGTCACGCGTTCACATATGCTGTCCTATTCTCACAAAAGTGAGACAGGGAATGCGAATTTTCGGAGCTTACCTCCGGAGCTTTCCGGAGGTCCACCCTGATTCCAAAACTATGGTGCACGTGGGCTCCAGAATCCGAGGAGACCGAATGGCTTATGGACCCACTTCAATCACCCACAACTACAGGAATGCAGCTTCTAGCGCTGCTCTGCTGCCTAGTGGATTATACGTCAAATCAAAGGCTCGATAAGTAATCCATAAGACAACAACGTTGCCTAAGTCTAGGTGTCCGGATAGTATCTCAGCCTTCACATTAGAGTAGTGCATCTCTTGGCGTTCATGAGGTTTATGTTTAAATAGTACAAAAAACTTCGACAACAGTTATACACACTTACGTGCACTATTAATGTTTAGCAACACAATGTTAAACCTTTCACTTTATCTGCCTAGTTAGCGGGTGGAGGGGGGAGGCATCTCTGACCAAGAAGCTAGCAATTTCATAAGCGATTAATAACGACAGGCGGAGACTTCAAAAATCAGTGTAACCGATTGCCCTAATGACTTATGGCCTTCTAACGACGTAATCACACTTTAGTTAACATTCCGGTAACACCTAGTAGCAGAGTCTGGAATAAATGTTTCATTTCAGCTGCAACACAACACAAAATTACACGTATAATCCAGGATGTTAATCCGGCTCAAAATTGATATCCATTATCTGAAATATCGACATCTTACTAGTTAAACTTTACAAGATTGACGTTAATCATGCTTTCAGGGTCATTTACCGCATACCTATGAATCTCAATTTCGCTTTAAGAGTTCGACTTCTAAATATTGCTGAGGCTGTGGGGATCCATATTAATCAGCCTAATTTATGCACCCAAAAGAAGTTAGTCCAGTCATTATCATTACCTTGGCCATCCAGGTTTGAATAATCCAGAATTTTTGTGAAATTTCCCTAATTTTAGTTGATATTCTATTCGCTGTTATATCTTTAATATTATTATTATAATTTAAGCATCTTTAATTAACTGCAATAGCACTGATCATACTTTACAAATCGATATTATTTAAAAAACGCTAATATTGTTATCAACTACTAATTTAAAATATTCTGTGTATAAAAACATATATATATATAATTGTAGAGCCTGGAAGAGGAATTTATCGAAAAGAATATTCTTTGCTCGATTATTTTGTTTTTTATAGATGTCTGAATGAACATTTTTGCAATATTTACAAGAAATCTTAGGGTCCCACAGTGAAGGAGAAATTTATATTGGTCATAATCCTAAAGCTTACTGATGATAATTATGTGACGTAAATTTTATCATGTACAAAATCAAATCCATACACAACTCGAAATCTCATTAATATTCCTTAACTAAAACGCCAACTATCGAGTTACTGAAACATATATTTTATGGACAGTTGAGAACCTATGGTATAACTGAGTAACTAAGTTTCAACATAGAACTTAGCATAGAAGTGCAACACTTTGAGTTGCAAGATTTTGGTAAATCAATAGGTTAAAATGCAAATGCAAGGCTTAAGATGAATTGACTGAAAAGCTAACTGATATCTGAGTTTTATACAACCTTCCGATCATTTGAAAGTACCTCATCAATAGAAGATATTGCAAGGGTAGATATGCAGTGCCAATTGGTATAGTGACACCTGAAATTCGTTGCAAAATGAATGCTTTTAAGTGTAAATGATAATGAAATAAGCAATAATAGAAAATAACCTATTCAATCATTCATAAATGTGAACAACTTTCCACTGAATTAGTGTATTCATTACCTCAACTACATCCAGTGTAGCTGCTTCAGCACCAAGTACACCAGATTTCAAGATTTCGTTTAAATGCTTCTTACATTGCAATAAATAACGATTACGACTGTTAGCTACGGTAGAGTATACACGGGACTATAAATCTAAAATGTCAAATATACATAATAAATATACAAACCAGAATTGATGTCATCCTGCTGATCAGTTTTGTATTAGGCACAGAACACAGAGTTATGCGCACATGAGATTCTTCGACCGTATTAGGACTTCAAAAAAACAAAAGAAAAACTGCGTTTTCCTATAAAAAGTAATGGAAATATAAACTATTATTAGCAATTGTATAAAGTATCCTACTATTATAACTACCAGTTCAAAAAAAAAAAACACCAGCAGTTTTTAACAAAATACGAATGGCTACAGGATTTCATGCGTCGGTGGCATAGCGGTTAGGACGCTCGCCGACCATGCACATGGTCCGGGGTTCGATCCCCGGCCCACGCACTCCTTTACCTCGCTAAGCCAGAAATAATGCTGGTGAAGAGAAAAGGTTGGGCATGAGGCTAGCAACCCCATCCTGTAAAATAAACACTGCTACAGAAACTTCAAGCCTCTAGCTTGAAGCCCTATGTTCCACTGGGAACGTGAAGGAAAGAAAAAAGAACAGGATTTCATCATGAGCTGACATCGGTTGGAGAGTCATTGGAAAAACCAGCTGGGAGTACTGGAGAGCTGCTTCGTCAGCCTAGTTTGGGACTCTTCATCGGTACGCACCCACCACCAGGATTCGAATCCACGACCTTCTGGTTGCAAGGCAAGCTTGTAGACCAATACTCACCGGTGATACTGGCTGGTGGTCACGCTATATCGTGGATTGGCAGAAATTCGAATTCATGGGCTAGCCATTCGATCCGGTCCCAGAGGCTTAATGATATCGGTCGGTCGGTCGGTTTTCGACATAGAACTTTGCACATATGTGCGGCAGTTCAAGTCACCACACTCCATGTAGCACACAAAGCAAGAGAAGAAAGTAGAAATGCATAATATAGACAGTAAACAGAGGTGTGAGACAAAGGAATAGTAATAACGGAGAACAAAACAGTTTCATTGGAAATCATATGTCACAAGGAGTGGATGCATCTGCGCTAGTCGTCGGGAACGATTTTGAGCCATGTCACCAATTGTTTCCAACCATTGGTTTTTACCGTCCCGAGGACCCCAACCAGTCAGGAAGTCTACATCTTCCTACGTGGCTTAGACTAACTGTTGTGGATTTCATTGACTGGTGCCATTTTTTCGTTTGACCGCCGCTAGCTCTTTTCCAGCCTGGCCCTATATCAGCTAATATTGCCCGTCGAGGAAGACGATGACTAGGCATACGTAACACATGTCCCAACCATCTCAGTCGATGTAATTACACAGTCTCGTCGATTGATTTCCCCTCCTTACCTAGCACTCGACGCCTAACCTCAATATTGCTCACCTTATTATACCACTTCACGCGGGAGATAGAACGCAGACACCTATGATCGAAGACAGCTAATCTTGTCATGTCTTCTGCTCTCAATGGCCAGGTCTCACAGCCATAAGGAAGGACGGAGCGGACTGTTGAGCAGTACACACGCCCTTTGGTCGATAGTCGGATATCGCGTCTACGCCAGAGACGGCGAAAACTGGTATATACGAACCTAGCCCTCTGTATTCGTGCTGAAATTTCGTCTGAGATCAACCCGTTGGGTCTGATGGTACTTCCCAAGTAATTGAAGCGGTCAACGTGTTCTACCACTTCACTTCCTATTTCTAATCTAGGGGTCGGTGAAGTCCAATCCTGCAGATATGATATTGGTTATCTAACCCATGTCAGCTCATAATGAAATCCTGTAACTAATCAAATCCCTGAAAACCAAAACTTTAAAATACGCATGATTAAAGTTATGTGGATTCATGAGATAACTATCCATCGGAAATAAAGTCATAGTGAGTTTGATTACATAGTCAACCGGCTGACTGAGTTTCAACATACAAACTTTGCACAGAAGTGCAGAAGCTTGAGTTGCCACAGTCCACGTACAACAGAAAAAAAAAGCTATGAGGAGCAAAAGTTTATGTGAGAAAGAATGGCAACATGGAAAAACATCAGAATTTAATGGATCTGGGAGACTATAAAGAATGGATGCATTGACGAAACGAAATTACAAATTCTAAGAAACTCACTCAAAGAAGCAATAACCGTTAAATAAAAAAATATCGATGTATGAAGGTGAAAGAATAAACAAATGTTCCTTAACAAAACCAAACTTTCTACAATTATTTCCTTTGATAAACTGCAATACAACACTAAATATGTTCTTGTTTTGTTCATAACCTGACTTTCCTTCTTCTAGTCTAGCTTAATCTATAATAACTAGTAAGAGTCGCTTAAGTTTTGGTACGCACATCAACAGAGGGGTGGAATTTTCCACGTCATCATCAAGTACCCAGACTTTTTGTGTCAATCACATCACAAGCTATTATCTGAACAGTCCAGCTAAAGAAGGGCTTATTTCATCTTTCAAGAATACTGTACTGTTTTCACGCCAGTTGAGTTTCAGATTTCTTTTGTGATGTTGTCATTTTTGTTTCTGTTTCTGTAAGAGGCGGATTCAGGTGTTTCAGCTGTCGATTAGTGTCACTCTCCAATGGATGACATATATTATGCACTGCAATGTATGCAACAAGTAGATCTATCAAGGTCTGTCTGTCTGCGCTCTTAGAAGTGTGTGTGGGTAGTTATTACTTCCCGGCTGCCCACACCATGGAAGTTGTCTGACTCTTCGGGTACCTGAAACAGAAAGAGGGTTAGTGTTGCGTGACCGTAGAGCCCAGGGGACAACTGCTTGAGGCCGGCCGGTTAAACACGGCCTGTATGAATTGGTTTCTTGGATTGGTTCCGTATTAGTAAACTTACCACCGGTTATGGACCACCGTACAGTAAGTCGGGATGTACAGTTTTTGGGGTCGACCTTTCCTAACCCCCTCTCTCCAGAGTGGAGAGACAACATAGCTGGCTGGCATGCTGATCGTCTGAGGGAAACACCTCACTGCTGTTACATCCCTGTTTCCCAGCAGTACGACTCCAGCCACAGACCCCCAACAAAGTGCAAAAAAGAATATTACACTATGCCGGTAACTGCTTTTAGTCTAATCACTATCCTAACAACCTTCCTGGCATAGTAGAACCTGCAGGAACAATAGTTCCAGCCAATGTAGCTTGTTGGGTCATTGCGATGTGCAAGCCCGACCACTAAGTCAAGGTAGCAGCTATCGGTTAGGAATCTATCAAGGCTCTTATCCAACAGACATTTGGACTTCTCATATTCAAGAATTTCACACTAAAATTAGCAGAAGACTACAAGCTGGGATTTTAGGATACTGCCATGGCAGAAAACTTTGAGCAGAACCAAGAGGGTGAAGCAGAAATTCACTACAAGGTAACTACTAACAGGAAGACCCAAAGTCCGAAATAATCTAATATTAGGAGCCAGAGAGTGCCTCGACAATTTGCGTGGGCAAGTAGTGCAATTACTTTTAAGACCAGCCGGTCAAAATACCAACTAATGAATACTTCGCTCTTGTTTGTAGCAAGACCATGGTGAATGCATCCGATTCCACATGAGCATATGTAAACGGGAGAAACCGAGAAATACTACGACATATAATGTTAAGGTCTCTACGACCCCTGATATGGAACAGAATTCTGATTCTGTTGAGAATATTGAGGAAATTGTAGAATCAAGTCGGTCGGTCGGTTTTCGACATAGAACTTTGCACATATGTGCGGCAGTTCAAGTCACCACACTCCATGTAGCACACAAAGCAAGAGAAGAAAGTAGAAATGCATAATATAGACAGTAAACAGAGGTGTGAGACAAAGGAATAGTAATAACGGAGAACAAAACAGTTTCATTGGAAATCATAAGTCACAAGGAATGGATGCATCTGCGCTAGTCGTCGGGAACGATTTTGAGCCATGTCACCAATTGTTTCCAACCATTGGTTTTTACCGTCCCGTCAGGAAGTCTACATCTTCCTACGTGGTTTAGACTAACTGTAGAATCGAGTCCAGTTATACGTCATGAACATGGTCTCGGATTGGTGAAATCAGTATCCTGGTAACTAATTTCATAAGCAACAGACGCCGCACATTTTAGAAAGGTCAACAGAATTGGTAAACGGAATAGAGAAGTTGGTGACAGTTCCAACAGACTACCAAATGTCTTACTACATAATGAGAAAGAAAAGAACGCCATTCTGAATGGGAATATGAAAAGTAGCCATTAAGAAATGGGACTGAGAGGAGAGAAACAGTAGCTGAATTGAAAAATTGGCTGAAAAACTCAGGAATCGAGATTCCAGACAATTAGGATGAACAATTTGGTAATTCTGTATGGCATACACAAGACTATAGCCTAAGGAACAAGGAGTTTGAATTCGAAGAGTTATTTAAAAGACCGCAACTCGACACAGTAACAATTACTGAAGCATAATTAATAGGGGAATTGCATCACACTCCACTTAAACTTGGATGTGTTTATGTCAGAGAAGGTACCGACATTAGTTGTATAGATTGTGACGCAACTCCGTATATTAGAAAAGGTATAGGAATGAAGTCAACGATGTCACAAGTCCATGACAGTGATACTCAAGAGGTAGTTACTTGTAACCATGAGAGTTATGTACTAAAGTCCCGGCTGCCACGTGGATGACTTCATATAAAAAACAACTTGCATGTAATAGGTGTTTGGAAGCAGTATCACCCTATACACCAAATCGGAGGGGTTAACATGGACCCGTTTGTATAACTGTCTCAATAGCGAGATTACACTGCCTGTCTTAGAATGTGCACTTGTACAGAATGTACAAGTACCAACACTGTATGACCAAGAGTATGACCCCTTTGTTCTTAACTTGCTACCTACACTCTAAAAGGTGATTATCAGCAACACCTCTAGGAAGCAGTGACCATATAGTAATAACGTCTACATAGGCCAGCACTTTGCCATCGAAATATATGGTGAGCTGACACATTAGCAATCAGGAATGCGGCAGCCTAAGCTGGCTGGTTTGTCAAAATCGACCATGTTATCGAAGCTGCCTGAGTGAAATATAGGAATACATTTGAATATGTTACATCGCTTTACATTCCTTAGTGTATACCTTGGAGGCCACTTCATAAGCCTCTTTCGATAAAGAGACAAGAGAAGGTAATTAAGGGATAAATAACATATATGGGATTTGAGTGTCCTAGTTAGGCCTACTCTGTAAACCATAAAGGTTGATCTGAGATAACAGCCTAAATGGTTCATCTAGGTAGAATGCAAAGGATGGGAGTTAATGGAGTACTGTGGGTGGAAGTCTGTCTCGATTAGGGTGACACCAGGCACTACTCTAGGTCCTTTTGTCATCTTCGCTATAGGTCAACGAATAACTCGAAATTTTAATTTCATCATTATCTGCAGATAATACGATTTTGATAAACTAGCCGTATGCTCTAGTCACTAAAGTTTGAAAACCAATTCTAGAAAAGTGTGGGAATACATCTAGATTAGTGATTTTCCTCTCAACGCACATCTGGAGTAAAGGTGGGGAATGGAGTCTTCTGAAGTCAAGGAATAAAATGACTTGAGAACTGATATCAGTTACAAATTACACACTGCAGCCAAGGTGTTTCGAAGGACTCTCAAATTCTCAGAAGAGGAAATGTTTAAGGTACTCTACTCAATGTTTGTTAGGCCTTATCTTGAATACTACACTGAGACTCCTAGTCCATGCCTCAAGTATTGAAAAGATAACGGGGAGTAAGGAATAATCTAAGGAAATAAATGGAAGCTTAGCTTTGGATACATCAAAATTGTTGTAAGCCAATGGACTTATAGGAAGAGCTATCAGATCTGAAGTGAAAATTACCGGAAAAAGTAAGAAATGGAGAATGTTGAATCGAAGATTCTACAAGATTTAAGTGAAATAAGAGGGAAGAACTCTACGCATGCAGTTAAGTGGTTCACTAGCTTAAACACTAGATTTTCAGTCAATGGGTTACAGGTTTAAGTCCCGCTACACCTATGTCGGTCTGCAAACTTTAGCAATATCACCAGCCCCTATGCAACAGGCGTGGCACATAGTTGTCCAACTAATGTCAACTTGTGATCAAATCTGTAACATGAAAGATCTGTCTCAGGTAATTGAGTCCAAACAAACTCAAAATATGGGGGAATGAAGCAAAACAACAGTTGAGAATGAAAGAAGAATAAAAACCTGATGTACGTGTATAATCTGGAGGTCCTGGTGATATGTTATTCCATCCTGATTCGCTTGTTAGTGAAAGTATTATTATTCAGTAAATAACACGGTTTCGAGATCCTTTTTCTCCCCACACTGCATATAACAGCTTACTAAAAACGATTACTTAACACCAACCAAATATAGCATCCTAGCCGACAGTAATTCCAGGCGCACTCCACAACGCACAACAACAAAAAACTTTAGGAATAGTCAACCCAAACAAATTTCAAGGGTATCTGGATGTTTTACAGGGTGATTTGGGAACAATGTAAAGATGTGGAGGAAATACATTTCACCTCAGAACCACAATGAAAACGCAGGGCCTTTATATCTGGACAAGTGTTGCGTGCACCTGACGCCTATGAAAGACAATTTCAACCACCTGAACCTGATTCAAATACCGATAATGCGATACCAATCGTCAAATTTTTGCGACAAATCATACCACTATGAATGAGGCATGAATAGATCTACCGCTGCAAAAATAAGGACACAGCTTTGGATATCACCAGGAAAAATATTTGTTGAAGTGTACCCAGGGTTGTTGTTGGTTCTATTTCTTTGGCACCAGGACACTACAGTACATGAAACCTAATTATTCAGCTAAAATAATAGAAGAGTCAACTGTTATCATAGGCCAGCTAGCAAAGGCATCTTGAACACTACATAAAAGCTGAGGAACAAACAATCGGCTTAGTATCGGGCACTAGGACTTGATGTGCTGATAGGGTACTTTCCAAGTGTCAGTCGCATCCCATAGTGATTTTGGAGCTATTTCGAAGTTTCTCGACGTATTTTTGGGGGTGGATTTTCGGAAGAAAATGTTGCATCCCCCAGAATTCCCCCGATATTTTTTTATTTGAGATTTATTCGGAGAACTTCTCATCAGGTGATAAGATAGAAGAAAAGTAACTAAATAGCACCTACTACTAAAAATCATCTGAACAATATATATAAAACTAGTCACTTCCGATATCTACGTATTTTAGAACGAAATTTACGAGTACCTATGTTACTTTCATATCCACTGCTTCTTAAGGTCACACTCAAGGTCCAAACATTCCAATATCCAATATCCTGATTACGAGCTAGTATAAACCAGTGATTTCTTTGAGCTCGCTTCTTGATTTTAAGGTAGAGGTTCCAGATCTTCGGTGAACTTATGCGTAGTAAATCCCGCCACTCGACTGCTTTAGCTCTGGTAGACTCCAGGAGGAGTGATGCGAGGATTGGTCAAGATTGTGGTTTGTAGTGTGCAGTATGTTAGGACTCAGCTGCTGCCGTGAATGGAGTTTGACCTAACACCCGTTGGTCATTCGGTATAGTCATAAAAGTAGAGTAATAATAATAATAATGATAATGATAATAATAGGTTGTAGTGTAGATAATATAGGTTGAGATAAGTGAAATAATAAAGAAAGAAAGAAAAGATAGAGTAGTTGGTACAGTGGGAGAAGACAGGACGGGTCGTGGGGATTTAGCTTGTATGCTTATCCATTGACAATGTGGTTTCAAATTTTAAGAGGGTAAGCCATTGAGACACAAACCATGCATTTCTGCATGATTGTCCAGCTTCCGCTTAAAAATCTCCACAGATGGAGCTGTAGTTACGGCCGCCGGTAAAGCGTTCCAGAGACGGCAAACTCGAAGCGAAAAGAAATGTGAACGCACTCGAGTCCTTGGTCTCTGGTGTGCTATCCTTAGCGGGTTACCTCGTGGAAGCCTATAATCACTTAATGGCAGGATGCTCTTATCAGGATGGGCCTGGTCATTTAGGATCTTATAGACGGTGATGAGGTCTCCCCTGTGACTACGGTAACTAAGTGTGAAAAGACTTAATTTCTTCAGTCTCTCCTCATATGATTTGTTGCGGAGGCCGATCACCCATTTTGTCGCTCGTCTCTGGACACTTTCTAGCATGTTAGCATCCCTTTTGAGTAGCGGAGGAGCAATGATATTATGCACCTCAAGGAGTGGCCTCACGTATGTCGTATACAACGTTAGGAATAGTTCAGGAGTAAGAGCTCCCAGTTGCCTATGCATAAAGTGTAAAGTGCCGTAAGCTTTGGCGACGTCCCTCGTGTAATTTACACTGGTGTCTAGCTTTTCTGTTAAAATAAGGCCTAGATCGCGTTCTGATGGCACACAACTCAAGTTCTGGCCACCAAGGGTGTAATTTGCACTCTGTGACCTGCCGGAATGAAGTTGCACTACTTTGCACTTCTTTAAGTTGAAAGGCATTCCGTTAGCCAGAGCCCAGTCCCCCAGCGTTTGCAGGTCAGCCTGCAATCTGTCGGAGTCTTCCGATGAGTTTATTGCTCTCCAAATCTTTACGTCGTCAGCGTAAAGAAGCGCAGAGCAATTCAGTTGACAGGGCAGGTCATTGATAAAAATCAAAAACATCAACGGCCCTAAGATAGAACCCTGAGGAACCCCTGATGCCGAGGTGTGCCAGGATGATCGGATGCGGTTGACTTTGGTGCAGAATTCTCTCTCGCCT
>OX235276.1:54382803-54399745 GCA_944472155.2 Trichobilharzia szidati
AATAATAATAAGTGGAAAAATCAGACACATTTTTTGCGATTTTTTACCTCCGTATTCAAAATTAAAAAAACTACTGTTGCTATTACATATTAGCTTCAAAAAAATTAAGATGTTTAAAATGATTTAGTACACTTCTTGTTTTCTAGAAGATCAACTACCTCACATCAACTAAACAATAAACATGTTAGACTCATAACCTTTAGGTTCTGCATTCCATCTCTGGTTAGGTTTTGGCTGTGTACTGGCGAGGAGTCTCAAAAAACTAGGGTGAAAGAGCTGTTTAGTAGACCCTAGTTTCCAAGTCTTCTCTCACTGATGATAATTCATAACGAAATCCGCATGAAAAAGGATGTTACCTCCACTGAAGTCAAATTCCACCGTTTTATCCCTGCAATGAAAAGGGCAGCACTCCACTTCAGTATGGATTTATCACTTCAAATGATTCGATGTCAGCAGAAATGGCGAAGTTCAACCATAGCGTTCCGGGGGTGCGAACGCTCCAATGACATTTTGAGCGCATGCTAGTCGTTCGCTAACGACACCTGTCATTATTATAGCGCAAATATGAACGCTATTCACACCAACTAAGGAGCAAATTTCACCCAGATCACGTGTTTAAGTACTGTTTGGACAATGTGTTAATAGATCTTTAGGGTTAGGATCAAGGTAATAATTAGGATTAGGGTTAAGTTTACGGTTATGATAAGAATTGTAATTAGGACTAGGGTTAAGTTTAGGGTTAGAGTCAGGACTAAGATTAGGGCTGCGACTAGGGATAGATTTCGAGTTGATGTCATTTATTTTAATTTGTTTTCTGATCCACATTCTCCTGGTAAGTAGTCGTCGATTCTCTTACTGGAAACCATAGTAACTCAACCGACCGAGGACTTTTGGAAAGGACTGAACAATAGGATAAGAGAGACAAACAATTCACAAAAACAGCTCATCTTGGGCCACCTCGATGAATACATGCACAGAAACTAGTCTAACTTGGCAAATGATAATTTCCATTATAGCTGGGACGTATTTTTAAGTCAGAAAATTATGTTTGTTAGAATGAAGTGTTAAAGTTACTTTCTGTATGTAGTAGTGTGAAATATTCCCATATCATGAATAAAAAGTCAATCTGAACGAAGAATATTCTTTTCAATAATCTCTCCTCTTCAGGTTCTTACAATCATAAAATGATAATATTTGTTGTCGTTACACTAATGATAGCCAGTTATGCGGCAGATACATTTTTTAACGTTGAATAACAGATTAGTTATGGGGTGATATTAGATGTTTGGAGGCAATCAGCGGCAGGAAGCCCAATCTGACGTAGGTTTCGTGCAAGTTGGCACTCAACAGTCAGTCAGCAAGGCATATATGCAACCTTGAAGGAACTCATGTCCCTTCTGAGATTCGAACCTGTGTCACCCAGTGCCGCCTGCAGTCAGAAACGTTACCAATGAGCTATCCATACAATAATAACAATTCGTGATGGCGAGCTATCTAGCATTGTGGCTACATTACAAACCTGACTGATAGAATTCAGTCTGCAGCAAAGAAAGGACTAGACATATCACATTAGTCATGGGGTATCGAAATAAATATAGTATTTATATGACAAACGTGCTAGGCTGAAATCGATTACAAAATATTGTGAAATGGGAGACAATGGTGGTGATTAGTCATGATAGTTCTTAGAATGTGGGCTAGGAAATTTGACAGGTCAGTTCAAGTTTGAAAAAGGTGTCAGGCGGATGAGTGGCTAGTACAAAGTGGTATGTATTAAAAAGGAGGAGATAGTAAGACTGCAATGAGAGGTTCATAATGAAATAACCAATATATGGTGAGATGAAACAGGTGGAGGCATATATTGAGAAAAGAGATAATATCACTAATAATAAGTCCGGATAGTATAAACGAAAAATTCGATAGTATTGAGAGAATGTTTGCATGAAGGGCATAAATTATGACGAATAATAATAATAATTGTGATAATAATATTTGTAATAATAAGCAAAGGAAAAAAAGCCAAGAGGGTTAGGGGGAAGGAGCACTCTTGGTGAGAAGAAGAATCATTGATCCAGGTTTGGCCACAGTAGGAATAGTGTCTGGACGTGTTCTTTTTGAATACAAAGTTCTGGTTTAGTCGATCTTATTGCAACAGTTTCAGCTATGTATAGCAGACGTAAGCGAACTGTATGCCATAACAAAATAGTCTGGACATCTAAGGGTTTTTCCGTTATGAGTTAAATACAGCACCTCGCCAACCACCCAGGTTGTTCGGCGTTCGATCCCCGGCCACAGACGCACTCCCTCACCTCGCTAAGCCAGTAATAAGACTGATTAAGAGGGAATGGTTGCGTATGAGGCTAGCAACCCCATCCCGTAAAAATAAACACCACTGCTACTGAAACTTGGAAGCTCTAGCTTCAAGGCCTATGTTCCGAACTAGTTCCAGCAATTCTGAGTGACAGTTCAGATGAGGCTAATCGTTGTCAGATGCATTTTCTATTTGATCTAACTAAACCAAGGACTTTGATACTAAGAGTAGATACAGTAATGAATATCCTATGCATCTCTAGTAATAAGGCCATTCACTACAGCTGAACAAGAAGGTTATTTTGTTTTCTAGAAACATGCTGAATATGAATTTTAAATCTATTTCTTACACATAACTACTATTATTATTCCCTCAGGTTCCTAATGGAACATAGGGCTTCAGCAGCACAGCTCCACTTTGTCGTGTTCACTTTAGCGCGTTTTCATCTAGCCCCACAATTGCTCGTAGGTTCTCACCTCCTTTTCACACTGTCTCCCGCATGTTTCGGTCTTACGCTCAACTAGTAGTTTTTTCCACTGGAGTGCCAGCTTGGCGCGCAATGTCACCCGACGGTCTCCGCAGCATGTGTCCAATGCACCTCCATCTTCTTCAACATATTTGTTGAAAAATAGATTTTTTTTATTGGTTCACTGTATATAACTGAAAAAAATATATGACCTCCTTTATGTTCGCTGATAATTTCGTACTGAACTTCACTCATTCATGTCTATTCACCTACTAAAACTGACTGTTTGCCACATAGGAGGACAGTAGTTTACAGATCCTATCAAATGTACCTTTAACTATTGTTAGGATGGATAAGCTTCTTTGTTGGCCGTGAAGGCATGATTTATGTGCATGTCCTGATATGATAACATCTGATTGGACAGTTTCTGATTCCTTTTATTTATGGCTTAATTTTCTGAGGGTTATTGTAAACATAAGATACCATGTATTTTAAGATGCTGTCCTGTCAAGGTAAGTTTTCTGCAAATAGGTCTTCTTACTGACCCATCAAGCCGTCGATTAAGTAATATGTCTAGGAAAGATAAACAGTTATCTTCCTCTTCTACAGACAGATGTAAGTGATATGCTTGCTGTTCTGAACTTCATTCATTCGATTTAAAATTGAGGTGGCAGAACAAGGCGCTTATCACTGATGATTACAATATCATCTACATACCTTCTATAAAGTGACACATTTTCGATTAAATCCTCCGATAAATTCTCAATGTACGACATATAGATATCTAATAAAAGGGGCCCGAACGGACTTACCATAGTAACACCATCAACCTGTCGGAAACAATCGCCTTCAAATGTAAACCTAACATTGTTAATACATAGAAGTAATAAATCCCTTAAATAAGATATAGGAAACGGGATGAAAAAAATTGTTTGTGGAAATGTAATCACACAAAATGTCAACTGTTTTGAGCAAATCATTAGTGAATAACGATTTTACATCAAAAGAGTACATATTCTTATTCATAATATTAATATTGTCAAGATTATTAACCAATTCAAATGTATCTTTTAACACATACTTACAGAATTGTGTTTTGACTGGATGCAATAATTCTACTAACCATTCAGCAAGTTTATGCGTTGGGGATTTGTGCACATTCACAATATATATAGGACGTAGAGGATTATTGAGTTTATGTACTAACAAGGTTAGGTTTACATTTGAAGACAATTGTTTCCACTATGTATTTTGTCTCATAAAAAACTGTCGTTTCACCCAGTCGAACTCTTGTGTCTATCATAGTTTGGAGAATATTTTTAAGTGATCAGTTAGTCATAGTGTCGTGTTCTGGAGGGGCTGTCAAGGAACTTGGCCCTAAGTTCCTATTGTAACGAGGAAGCTTGGAACCGATAAAGACTATGTATTTCTTTCAACTTTAAATCCAAAACACCAGTATTCCTTGAACGAAATTATAAAGTTTGGCAATTAAAGCAAGACAGAATACAAAGTCTACAAACAAATGTTTAGTACAAATAAAGTTATAAAGTACTTTTATTCGTGTTCCTTTCCGCCTTCTCCCAACTTGCACGCGATCGAACCATTCGCGCCTTCGAGTTGCCCACCAATGGCTGCCAGTTCCAATAAACAAACGTTCAATGTTCACGTCCATTGACAGGGGCATTTAAGTCAAGTTAGACGAATCCACAACCCAGTATTATTACTCTGTTTTAACACTTATACATAAGAATTTTTAAGAGTCCGTTGACTTAGAGGCTTTGAACTGATTGTGTTTCCGTATTTGTAAGCATTCATCAGCAGATTTATATTATCACCATGACTCAGATTTGTGCTGAACTGATCCACAAAAGATCATTTACTAATGAAAGCAGGTATAAAGTTTACTTAAGCTTATAGTTGACCTTGACTAACAATGGAATCCAACCAGAATGTGCATTCGGTTCTATTTTGGATTCATCAGCTGGACGCACTGAGGTTCGAACCCAATACCTATCGTTTCAAACACCACTTTAACCACGAGCATCAGTTATTATTTGCTGTACACTGCAAAATAGATGATTGTCGTTACTTAAGTGACCTAGCGGATAACGCTGGGGAACTGTAAACTTTGGGTAAATGATGCAGGTACATCTACCAGCTGACGAATCCCAAAATAGGACGAAATACACATTATTGATTAGACTCCAGATCTAGTCGCCATCTACCAAAAATGATGGCATAATAATCCTCAGATATAATCGAAGCGTCCATTACTAAGTGAGAGTTGACATATCGACATCGGCGGAACATTTGTATCCAATCAACCAATCAATAGTTAAATGAAAATTGAATTAAAACTAAATTATATATTACGCTTTAAAACAATAAAAAGTGCAATTTTTAATTTTCATATTCACCAAGATACATTCATTATATTGTTACTATATTTGTAATTATAATTATTCTATAAAAAAAGATCATCACCAATAATAATAATAATAATAATAGGCAGTATTGACTATTGAACACGTACATAACTAATAACAAACAAACAAAAAGAAACACAGAGGTGAAATTAAATTTTCTTTTTTTTTTAAAAAAAAAAAACAAAGAATGTAACCCAGAAAAATATTTTGTTCATTTATTTTACATATTTTAATGAAAGTACACTTTTAACAGGCATTGTGTATTATTGCGACAGTAGAGAATATTATTTATAACCTTGACAATATGAACAGTAGTCATAAATGATTATTAGACTGCTATTTTATATCTTCTTTTGGTTCTTTCTTTTTTGGTTTTTACACATATATGTAATACTGATGATGAGTGAAATAATCAATGATGTAAGGTTATGTTGTTGATGATTATATATTTTCTGTAGTTGGTTTGTAAGGATTACTTTGGTTTTTACGAGTTGATCACGGAATGATAACAGTTAGAGAATTATTGAAAAACCAGCCACAGGAAGTACTGGACAGCTGTGTTATGTATGAGATATTAGGACCTGGTAGACTACGAGCGAATCTAACTAATGCGCTGGCTAATCTGTCCTAATCGCACGTCAACAACAACAACAACAATACCGCCGGGCACGCAAGACAAAGAAAAGAGAAGACTGGACGTTGATACGAGAGCTTTTACTGTCGCTAACAACAGTCGAAAATGTTAAACAACAACTCCGTATTTATACAGTTAGAAAAATCAATGTCACATTTAAAAAATATTAACAAACCATGGGAATTCAGTAATTAAAATCAATAATCACGCAGATGCGGGAAATCAGTGATTATGCTAGTGTGTGAAATAAATAATGAATATTAATGATTCACCTGTGTATATATTAAGTTTTCCTCCATCCTAGTTTGGAAATCATCGACAGTACGTACGAATTGGTAGAAGTTGGAATTCATGCGTTGGCCATTGAATCGCCTCCCAGTGGCTGAATGGTATACGAGCTTGCCTTGTAATCGGAGGGTCCTGGGTTCGAACCATGGTGGTGAGTGCCTACTGCCGATGATTTCCAAACTAGGACGGAGGAAACAGCTGTCCAGTACTCCCCCCAGGCTGGTTTTCAATGGTTCTCTAAATGATATCAATCCGTGATCAACTCATAAAAATAACTATATATGTTATCTTTTCAAGAAAAAAAAATATTTCAAAAAAATAGGCATCATCAATTTCTTTTTCCTTTTTGGTTGGTTGATTGAAGATGCTCAGTGAAGATCTTAAAAGACTGATTAAAGAATAAAGAATATTAAGAGTTTCGATAACCTCTTCTTCTTCATTAGGTTCCACATTGATTAACAACATTAATGAATTGGCAGAAGTTAGAATTCATGGGCTGGCCATTGGATCGTGTCCCAGTGGGTAGGGAATAGTCTACGAGCTAGCCCGCTTTGTAATCAGAAGGCCGTGGGTTCGAACTTTGGCGGTGGGTGTGTACTGCTGAAGAGCCCCAAACTAGTTGGACAAAACAGCTGTCTGATAATACTCCCTGTTGGTTTTCCGGTGGTTCTCTAACTGATGTCAACTCATGATGAAATCCTCCAAACAATCAAACATTAATGTTATTTTAAACTACATCGAATCAATAGTTAGCATCCATATGATGGAGAAGATTTGTAGCTCAGGTGGATGATTGTGATGTGGTTGTATTCTCGCAGCTGGATAGTTAATTTGCGAAGCTTTCATTGCCCCATCACTAGGCAACATCTTCAGCACATACTTCAATTTGTTGAAGTGAGCTTTTAGATTTCTCAACGAGTTTATTAGTCATCTCTCCTGGTGGGTGAACTTGAAAGTGATTTGTTGTTTTTGTGTGTTTTCGCACCCTCTTGGCTACTTGTATTGGAACTGATTGTTTCTTTGACTTGAACTTTGACCCTATGTGTGTGTGTGAGGTTTCCTTCTTATCGATTGGTAAATTTTGTCTATCTCGATGTGTCTATTGATTGGTGATTCACTGGAATACCAGGCTTCTAAAATTCGATCCTGATTTAGGAAATTCCAGTGGTCACTGCTGTTTGAGGTATTCAATATCTAGCGACGTTTGGTAATTCATTCGATACCCGATAGATGACGATAGAGAAAGACTCTTCAATGCTAGTCAGCTTTGCAGCCTATTTGGACGAAGTGTTGATGGTTTTAATAACACCTTCATTTAGCTACATTGGTAGGTGTTCCAAAAATTATTTAGAGCAACTGGTAGCCAATATAGCTGGCTAAGCAGGAGCTGTTGAATTGACAGATGCAATCAGAGGTGGTTAGGCAACCCATGTATTTCCTCTTTCAATTTCGGGATCACAACCGGCTGTGTGGAAAATGTAGATTGCAGCTTACCGTCAGCATTAAACATTCTTTTTAAATTGATTTCCTCAGCTTGTTTCACCACTTGGTGTATATCTATCACCTTTGAATTGTAGTCGTATATAAAAAGAGAGACAGGGAGGCTTCTTATTAACAGATACAGAAGAATTCTTTTCTACTTTCTTGGCCATGTGTTTTGGTGATGAAGTTTTCAGGGTAGCTGTTTTCAATTAACGTGTCGTATACAAGATGAAGTTTGCCTTCAATCGCATCTTCTGAACAAATAGCTCTGACCCCAACAGCTGAGGGCGTTTATCAAATTTCTTTTATACCGGAGAGGAAAGAAGCTGTGAAAATGTGTGAATGGTGACTGGTCGAAGTACTTTGCCTATGCAAATTCCTTGGCTGTATACTACCGTCCGGTCTTCTTGTCAATAAGACGTTTAAAAAGGTGATATCAGTTGATTATGGATAGGATTTTATTTTGATGAAATCACACAGTGTGTTGTACAGTAATATTTACTGATGCGACCACGTTTCGAACACAATTTATCACTGCCACTCATAATCATCATATCAAGGCACTACTCACACATAACCTTCTTGCTTCATTTATATACATGAGTAACAAATTGATGATTAGACATTTTAATAAAACCAATATAAGATAATGTACATTCTGAGATAATATTAGTGTTATCAATCAAATACAATCAGATGGGAAATAAGATATTTTTTATAGTAAAATAAATAAGTAACTTGCTAGAATGTTATACTGTGAATTGAAATAGAATTTTAAGATTATTTATTATCCTCTGATTTGACTGACTGGTGGTAATAATATCTTCCATATCTCTGGTATTTGCGTTGAGTCACTTCTATTGTACGTGTCGTGTTGGGTGTAGACTCGATGAACCAGGCAGGATTCAGTAATCAATCCCTCTCTATCTTCACCTACCCATATTACTTTTTATTATTTTAATCCACTCTCATCCTATTGTGTGGTTGTGTGTTAATGCATGCAGTGCAGTCGCTGAGTTTTTTTTTCTAAATTGCTTATCACCATGGGATCAATCATTCTGAGCTTAAACACTAAATTCTTATGTTCTGATAATCTCACTACGCCTGATCCACTACTAGTTTGACCTATGTACTTGACTTAACTCACAGTCATTGCAAAGTATTTTGTAAATTATGTTATTTTTTCCAATTGGGTCAACCTACAGGGTCCTTTAGCCTACACAGCTAGTCCTACCTGAGTGAGTGAGTGAGTGAGTTTGTAGGAGGGTTTGAATGCCACCCGAAATTCCTGCTTTATTGAAAATCCAACGTAAGGCCACAGATGTCCCCTCCTTATATGGTAAAACTACTGTAGATGTCTTATATTCTCTCTTATTTATGTTATCAATATTTGTTTCACCACTATACTTTACTTTGCTTTTGAAGTTTTTTGATTTTTCTAATGAATTTTATAGGATAGTTATATTCAACACCAACGCTTCTTCTTCTTCTTCGATCTGTTTTATTTCATCATTTAGGTCTTTCTTTTTGTGTGCTCAGCTGTTAACTATGTATTATCAAGCTACCTTAATACCAATTGTTATTATATACATATTTGCTATTCTGTTTTGTTCTCTTTTTTTTTCCTAACAAATAGAAGTTGCTTTTAAATTATTTGTAGATGAACAGTATGTTTCTGTTGAATAATACGCAGACACGTGATGAACAAGTTATTATGTTAATGGATGGATGCATGTGAACGTTTAGAAGCTGAAATTGCTGCATTAACTTGGCAATTAGATCAAGCTAAGCATTCATTAGACTTTAAAAAACGCTAGAATGTGATTTCTAATGGGTTCCCCGGATTTGAACAAAGCAAGAACTACAGTTTTAGCAGAATAAATTGCTACCATCATTGCTTATTTCGTTGTCTTCTCGTCAGCTACTTACAGGCCAAAGACATTATAAAAATGCATCTACAAAAATAATTTTAACATACTTGCACAGAGTTCATTTTAAACAAAAATCAATCGATCAATATACGCATACACTAATAAAAATGTATATATGTATATATATATGTATACATATATGTATATATGCATATGTATATGCAATATTAAACACTATTCCGAACAATAATAATCATACACAATGAAAACTTTTCAACATTTCGCATTCGGATGAAAAATATCCAGTTACCAGGTTGGCGAAGAAAGACTGGTAACCGCTTCTTTCGGGACGCACAAATCAGGTTTCAGGCGTTTGATGGAAATGGCTTCAGCAAACTTGAGGAGAATTGAACTCTTTTGCCTATTGATAATTTTGAACGACTTTTCGACGTCCACCTGATGACCCGTGTCGAGGAGATGCCTGTCGGTGGCACTGTTTAAAGCATTTGTTCCCTTCAGACATAAGGTTCTCGGTACATGTTCAGAAAATCGTACATATGCCCTTCTTTCTGTCCTTCCAATGTAACTACTCACACAGATACATGTAAATTTGTATATACAGTTGGAGTTAAAATGAGAAGGATATCTGTCAATTTTTGATTGCACCAGAGAACAAGTTGTTCGATAGACAGGGACGAGCTTAGCTGCAGGATAGGCTATGGCTAGTGATGTGCTCAGCCTTCTATTGATCATCGCTGCAATGTTTTCACCTTTATAGTCAAGTTGAATGTAGATTGGCTTTTTACCCACTGTGATTTGTTTTACATTTATGACTTCATATCTTCCATACTTGTTGATGAACCTTTGAGGGTACCCATTGCTCTTCAATATCTTTTCAAAAAACTCAAATTCTTCATCTAACTTCTCAATAGATCATATTCTCGTCGCTTTATAGTACAGAGTCTTGATTAGTCTAAAGGGAACAAATGCTTTAAACAGTGCCATCGCCAGGCATCTCCTTGACACGGGTCATCAGGTGGACGTCGAAAAGTCGTTCAAAATTATCAATAGGCAAAAGAGCTCAATTCTCCTCAAATTGGCTGAAGCCATTTCCATCAAGCGCCTGAAACCTGATTTGTGCGTCCAGAAAGAAACAGTTATCAGTCTTTCTTCGCCCTACTTGGTAACTGGATATTTTCATCTCTCTTTCATCTGAATGCGTAATAACGAAAAGTTTTCATTGTGTATGATCATTATTGTTCGGAATAGTGTTTAATATTATGTATATATATATATATAATATATATATATATATATGATTAGTATATGCATATATTGATCGATTGATTCTTGTTTAAAATGAACTCTATGCAAGTATGTTAAAATTATTTTTGTAGATACATTTAGTAATGTCTTTGGTCTGTAAGCAGCTGACGAGAAGGCAACGAAATAAGCAATGATAGTGCCATTTTATTCTGCTAAAACTGTAGTTCTTGCTTTTTTCAAACTCATTAAGGGGAATAAATGTATGAATTTTCCAGGATTTATTTATTTATCTATTTATTGTACACTTGTTCACGCACATAGTTAACATTCAATTAGAGGCACATTTGTGAATAAAGATGTTACGCTGGGTTGATTAGTTGCAGTTGACACGTCAGGAGGAAATGAAGGCTTTGTGGATAGTCATGGAGCCGGTTGATCATGACATCAGAGAATTGGGTGCAACGGGGATATACCGTTGACGTTGTAAGTTCAACTCGAAATGGAAGTAAAGACTAATAATGTTAGATATAATGGGGAAGATCTATAACTCAGGCGGTTGGTTTTGGTGTAATTGTGTTCTATGACCGGGTTGGTTTACTTTCAACAGCTTCAGCGCATACTTCAATTCATTGAAGTGAGCTTTTAGATCTCTCCACCAGTTTATTAGTCACCACTCCTGGTCACCTCGAACATCGTGATTTTATATGTTTCCACACAATCTAGGCTACTTGGATTGACCTGAAGTTTGACTTTTGAGTATGTGATTTTCGTCTCATGGATTGGTAAATTTTATCTATGTCAGTGTGTCTATTAATTGACTATTCACTGGAATACCAGGCTTCTAAAAATTCTCTAGCATTCTTGGTGTTTCCTCTGCTTATTATCTGAACATTGTCCCAGTCGAAATGATGTCCATGGTTGTCTGTATCCAGCGACATGGAGGAGTGGATGTTATATCTTTTGACGGCTAGTCTGTGGTCATGGATAAGAAGATGAAGAGAGGGGTGTCCACTTTGGCCAATGTAGTGTTTTTCGCAATAGCTGCAACGTATTTTGCAGATAATGTTGGTTTATTATTTCCTTTCGCTGTTCAGTCTATTGGTTGACATAGAGTCAGCTGAGTGAAATGATTGTGTTGGTTAGTGTACGACATCAATCCCTCATCAAAGTTTGAAGAATCTTGCAGTGACTTCTGAAATGCCTTTTATTTATGGTAGGGTGATTTTCTTGTGTTTATTTTGTGGAGAAGTGGGGCTTTGATTCGGTTGCTTGGCTTGGAGATAGATGTTAATGTTAATCGCTACTGTAGTACTCAGAAATAACTCATATCCACTACTCAAAATGCATCAGATAACTCATAAATTGAACCTATTTATGGGATTGGTAAACTCAGTTTTCTCTCTCAGTCTATCAATCGATCAACTGCACTGAAGAAATTCTATGCATACCATCACGTAGATAGGTAGGGTAGGTAGGCAGGTATACAGTCGAAAATTCTTTCAGCTGATTAATCAATTAATTAATCAATTAATGAACTAATTAATCAAGGAGATAGTTGAAGATTCAACATCAATCGTTGGAAGATAATGAGAATAATAGAAGAGAGAGTGGCACATTCCACATTTTACAAATTGATTAAACAAAAAGTAGATGAATCTAAGTAAATCTAAGTAATGAAAAAAATAAAAGCAAGTCTAGACATGAGAAATTGACATGCTACATTCTCTAATTTCTGTTCAGATTTTATCAAGTTTTCTTCCCTAGTTTGAATGGAAAGCAAAGTGACAGTCAGATTTTGTTATATATGACTGGTTATGTTGTTGTTGTTATTGTGTGTTATTATGGTGTGATGATATCTATTTCTTCGATCAATATCACATGAGAAGTGAAGGAGATCACTGAGGTGATGAATCCAATATATCAATAACTGTTCGGTAGTGGTTCGCTAGTTGGAGGTGTGAGTGATAAGTACATGACACGTTACGAACATGATCCCTAAGCAGTGAGGCAACCAAACCCTCCGAAGGGAGTCATAATTATGTTGAAAGGAAAGTTTTGAATTCCAAGTACAACGATAATTATGAAATTTCTCACAGATGTTTTGCACTTGTCACATATAAGTCTGGTTTTGTGTACAACCTTCTTTCAACTGACTCTGTAGTGTCATCTTGAATTACTATTAGTATTATTACTATTCGTTTCAGTTACCAGTGGAACATGGGGCTTCATCAGAACATGTCCATTTCATCATGTTGTCTACAGTTCCCTTGCATTCATAATCCTGGAGGAGATTGGCTCTCATGACATAAGAACCTCCAATACTACTGGTGACATCATGATAGCCACTCCCTCGATGTGCTTATGTTTGTCATCTGGATGACCGAGGCAGATTATCAACTCTCCAGTTAACAATTTTCAGGGACCACTTGTAATCGCATATGTTATCACATATTCCTAGGAATTTTATACTATATGTTCCAATTTCTATTGCAATTTGAGCACCTTTCTCAGCTTCAAACATAGTGAGGACATTCCATGTTCACGTGTTCATTTCTGTTTTCAATGAAAGAAGACACATCGATTGATGGGCTTTTTGAAGGATTCCACTAGCTTGCGTCATTTTGAGGAATAAGCTTGTTTTTATACTGTTTTGTGCTTTGAAGTTCCTGTAACCAATGAATTGATTTTCCGCGGTAGAGTCGCTCTTTCTCTGGGCTTAGGAGAGCCTTGACGTTTCGGTAGGAGTGCGTTTTTTTTCATTTTTACGGACTTGGGTTGCTAGCCTCACGCCTAAGCTTCCCCCTTTACTGGCCTTACAATCGGCTTAGTGAAGTTTAGGAGTGCTTCAGCCAAGGATCGAACCCTGAACCACCTGTGTGGTTGGCGAGTGAGTATTCTACCATTGAACCACCGACGCGATTTCTCACACACCATGAGAGTCAGCTCTTCTGATCTAATAAATAATGCTTAACTGTTTTTTGAAAAAACAAGTGTTTGCTTTTAATTATAACAGAAAGTTGTACTCAGGTGATTGGAAATACGCACCTTTGACAGCGATCACCGCATCAAATGACATCAAGATACGTCATATACTCGATAAAACGTTCAATAGCATGCGCCAACTATCAAACAGGTAGGTAGGTAGTTATCTACAAACATTCTGGGGATAATATCCCATAAGAGTAACAAACGTATGTTACTCACTCAGCGTAATTAATAATATTAATACTAATAATAATGATTTGCTTTATTCCAAGGTAGTACTTATATGATACAGCGTAGAATTCTCAGCAATCGGTACAATATTGCATCTAATTTACATTCCATAGTGTAGAGTAGGTTACCAAAATTGATAATGGCAACCTTTTTGGCACTAGTTATGAAAATAAAGTCATAAATAAATGTTCAAAAAGTATAAAATAATAGTAATAATAATATTAATATCTAAAATTATAAGATGACAGAAATAGTGTCACCATAAATTACAATTAGGAGGAGAGAAAGATCAAAGAGTCCGCTTATTATTGTTAATGAAACTATTTTTCTATCACATAGAACGCTAGCCAAATAGGCTGCCGTTGAGATTTTGGTATTCATTTGTGCAAGCAAATAGTCTTTTATAATGATTTCTAGTCCTATCTGATGAAATTCAATGGGTGCAGGATAGTTGTGAATAAAGAGGGTGCTGAGAGTCAGACAGTATGGATTTGGCCCCATTTCTCACATGAGTTCAGGCGTCTGTTGACTACGATAATAAAGAGCTGAGTTATTGGTATGGCACTTGCTCTACTGACAACCTTGAATGCCCTTCAAAACATTACGTAGTCCTATTTGAGTAGCCCAGGAGAGACATATGGCGGTTGGAGCAGTGGATAACAGTACGTAACATAAAAGAGTTAACAAATTGTAAATGTAGAGGCTGAGTGATCCCTGAGAGTAACGCTAATAAGCTCTGCTCTAAATGATGTGGAACTTGTGATACAGTTCCATCTAACTAGAAGCTCAAATCAAGCCATTATGATTTATTTATCTCCTTCGAGAAACACGTGACACTTGGTCGATTGCCAGTTACAAACAGTTCATGAGTATATTTTGTGAACCAAGCACAACACTCACGAACAGTCATCTCATGTACCTGGATAAGCCGCCGTTGAGCTAGATAATGATTTTCACATATTTAGAAAACACTTGTAAACCAGCAGGTTGTAAGGATTTTATATACTCACCAGAGAGTAAACGACATTATTAGGGATCATACTTTACTAGACTTAAACAAAGTGAAGGGCAACGGGAGGGATTTGAAAGAGGTTGCTTCATTCACTTATCTAGGTAGGGAGCATTGTCTCAACTACAGGCACATGGAACGGACGTGGATGTCAAATCGAGAATCAGGAAGGCGAGAAACACATTCATCAACCTGAAACCAATCTGGAAATCTTCGTCACTCAGCCTGCATCAACAACAAAATGATTCGGATTTTCAATACAAACGTCAAGTCAGTGAGTTCTTCTATACGGATCAGAAACTTGGCGGCGGGTCACAAAGAATATTTCCAACAGGTTGCAGACCCTTAATCAACAACTGTCTTCGTTCTATACTGAAGATCAGATGGCCGCAGGAAAGAATCACCAACAAGAAACTATGGGAAGAAACAAAGCAAGAACCAATCGCTCAACAAATATGTAGGAGAAAGTGGAGATGGATTGGACAGTCGCTGAGGAGGCCGCGTCAGGCCAGTGCTCGAGTGGAACCCGAAAAGGAAGCGGCGAGTGGGACGTCCAAGGGTGATATGGAGGAGATCGTGTGAAGAGGAAGTGAAACAATATGGATTAACATGGATGCAGGTGAAAAGTATAGCATAAGACAGAAGCAAGTGGAGACGTGCAGTTGAAGACCTATGTTCCACTAGGAACCCAAGGGAACAATAATAATAATAATATAAACAAAGTGAAGGAGAGAAATTAAATGCAATATATATTAATGGAGGTTTTCGGTAGCCCCGGCCACTGAGACTGCTCTAACGATAATTATCTTTAAGCTTTCTGCACATTGCACTTTTTATCCAATCTAATTGTAAAATGTTGCACAAATTAACCTAGATAATTGATCGTAGCATAAACTTCGCCTCGTACAACCAGAATATGAAGTTAACACTGAATATGCTATCTAGCTTGATAATGAAACGTCCATAATCAAATACCTAACGCACAGTGAACATATCATACAATGTTGTTTCTTTTTTCATCATCCTCACTCTGAGCTAATAAGCAAATCTTTTCTGTCATTGCAAATAATTGAGTTTATTGCAAATTATATTATTAATCAATATATAACATAGTTACTCAAAAATGTCAGAAATCTTAAATGATGAAGAGGTTTCAAAAACTAGAATGATGTACTTACTCTAAATACAAGACAGTTGCTTAATATGAGCTGCTTTAAAGCGTTAACAATGGTATATATTTCTACATATTTCTTTTTGTATAAGAAATAACTGCTTTAATTTATGCAATCTCAACGAAAGAGGCCTGAAATGACACTAGTGTATACACTAACAGTAGCTTACTTATTTGTGGTCAATTTTTGTTCCGGTTTTATGATAAACTTTTCGAAAATTGGGTTGTTCACAGAGTTGAGAGCACATGTCACACAGTGTACACTGGCACATGATTTAGTCAGAGTGGTAATAAAACTGAGTTTAATGTCTTTCGATAAAAACTACCCTCGATAAAAACAACCCCTCAAAATGCCAGACTGTCGACTTCTCCCTTAGGCATTAACGGGATCTACAAACACTAGTAAGTTCTCATGAAGACTGTTGCATTGAGGGGACAAAAATTGAAACTAAGTCTAATGCAAAATACCTCGGTCTAGTTATATCTTCTGACCTTACTTGGACATCTCATATCCTAATGATTTCTAGGAAAGTGTTCTATCTTACCTACTACATTAGGAAACTTAGACAATCCGGAATCACCCAACCTCTACTTTCACAATTTGTCAACTCTTGTATCCTACCTATTTTACTTTACTGCTCCCCGTTAGTCTTTCCTGGTCTACTGAAAAAGGACTATTCCATCCTGAGAAGGATGTTGACAGTAGTTAGTAGGACTAGTGGTGTTAATCTCAGTCAGCTCGTGACTACCTTAGTTGATAGGCATCTGAATACATGTGAAAAATGGTCTAAAACCATACTCT